>JAAAKD020000207.1:10776065-10837499 GCA_010014825.2 Danaus melanippus | reverse complement strand
TCGAATTCCTATACTTACTTCCTGAAACTATCCTCAGTCCTAACTGCAAGACGCAAGAGTCTTGCAGGCTTGGTCTTGTTCTTGCTTAAATCTTGCACAGTCAGTCTTGGTCTTGGTCTTGCAAAAATATCCGGTCTTGGTCTTGGTCTTGTTCATGCAAAAATGCAAGACCAAGACCAAGACTGCAAGACCAAGACCGATTTTGGGCAACAGTACTCTATAATATAAGTTATGGACAACGTTGACTAATCTTGAAATAATGATAATATAATAATAATAAGGCATTGCTTTAATAACTTAGTAGGTTTTAGTACAAAATTATTTGGGGATAACAAAAATTTTTCGAGCAGCCTTTGAAAAAGTTCATATCTAATCCATAATATAAAACCGATGTTTCTGTTAAACAGACCTCTTCATGGATAATATACTATAAAAATGCATCCAAAACATTGATTTTTTTTAAATATACTCTGATTAAAAATCATATGAAAAAGATTTAATACCTGTCTATAGCCTATCTAGCGAGGGTGGTTTAGGAATTTCACTCTTTCTTTTTTACGGTTGCTAGTATATGAATGAAATTTCCATTTTTAAGATAACGGATTGACCGATGAGTTAAAACTTACTTTTTTACTTTTTAACTTCAGTTGCGTTCAAAATAATAATAATGAAATATTATATTATTTATTTATTTATTCATCTTTTTGAACAGTTATTTTGTAGTAAATATTTTAGGGTTCTGTTTTGTCAAAAGTAATCCTAACAGCTTGATTTCTTTAAAATATGCTATGACTTTTTTACAATAGAATTGACTAATATTTTGCCAATAACAACGGCATGACTTCTATGTGTTTGTCAGAAAGCTATCTGAATTAAGCAATATAAAATCAATAACGAATACGCTGGTCTGCTTTAGCTTAAAGGAGTGATGAAATCCTAATGAAGTATTTTTCTGTTAAAAGAGATCAAAACCTAGTGTGAATCTTACTATTTACTTATTTAGAACATATTATTATAATGATCTCCAACTTCTTGGAGTTTGGTAAACAACCTTCGTCCTATTTGATACATAAGGGGGACTCTTTTCCAACCACATAATATTTAACTAAAAATATTTTTGTTTTATGTTAATCTGGTAGTCAGTCAGTATCCATGTTATAAATTTTCAAAGACACGGTATATAGGGACATTGCTCGTTACTTATTCTATAGCCTACGTTAATACTATAATGGACGAAATTTATGAATGAAAAACTGTTAACACTTCAGATGTAATGTGTCGATGATAAATCTATAATGACAAATATATTATTACAATGTACAAACTTACTAAATAACGTTTAACTTCTGTTCAATCATATTTATCATTCATGGTAGAATTAACACTGAGCCTCGAAAACCCGATCTAACCTAAATAGGCTATGAACAATAATCATTAAAACGCTTATATCGACCTTACCGCTCCAGCATAGTAATTATCTTTGTTTCTAACCCCTTTCCAAAAAAGGACAAAAGATAATGTCAAAATATTGTAATCAAAATATTTTGCTTAAAGCAGGTAAGGAAAGATTTACGTGTGCTGGTAACACCACCAAAAAAATATTCCAAAAGTCTTCAAAATCTTATTAAAAACTTATAACGTAGGTATTTTAAATTATGAGAATGAAATAGTATAAAGTGAGTATTTGATCTGTTACTAGCGACTTTTATCAGTCTCAAGATAATGATATATTATATTAACCCACTAACATTTATTACTAATATAGGCGTTAAAACAGAACAAGTCAAGTTATATATACGTTTTTGCCATCCCGCATCTATGGATGAAATAATTTTTAAACAAAAAAACAATAGAAATCAGACAGAAAACTAAAAAGTAATAAAAAAAATACCTACCACAGAACAATAGATAATTTGGTTTAAGACGATTTTTTTTTAGTTTTCTAATAATATAATTAGTCTGTACTTATTTTGATTTACCTTATAATAAGTATTAAGGTAAGGTAGTATTATCTTTTACTTGGCACCGACTTCAAAGTCATAAAAAATTAATCATTCAATAATTTCTGATTGAGCAAATTAAAATACTTATTACTTTTGCAGTAAGCTAATTTATTTTTCACATTTTAGTTTCATGTCAATTGTTTTTTTTTTGGGAATAAATATTAATTTCGACTTTAAGTGACGGGTAGACCTGACAAGGATGCTTTTCGAATCAGGAGTTGAAGAGTACTTAATACGAAATAGCTGTAAAACTACGAGACCGATTTGGATAATATTTGGTATGAATATATTTTTTCCGGGAATTGACGTAGGATACTTATTTTCTTTAAATTCCATATTATCTAATATTTTCTATCTCCACCCTTATTTTATTTAGGATTTCATCATCAGACCCAAAAAAAAAACAGTCATAAAAATAGTTCTTAAAGGACAGCGTTATCGACACAAAAAAATATACTATCGAATTGAGAACCCCCTTTTTTAATTCATTTAAAAGAGGTAATAGGTAACCAACAGGTATTACATATGTCTTCATATATTGTTACATATGTCTTTATATGTTATTTAATATTTCTATACACATCATGCTATACATAAGTTTTCGCAAGTAATTTATTCTAAAAGTTAAATTTAAAATATAAGCTTAATTTTTTGTGTACGAAAATATCTCATTACAATGTAATCTTCCACTTGGATGAATACGAGCAAAATAGATAATCGATACTGTTCTGCAATAATAATATAAAATATTATATCTTTTGTAAACATATCTATTGGTATAAAAGCTGGAAGCTTGATATTTAATCCCTTTCCAATAAACATGACTAGATTTCGGTCTTCTTTCGTTTAATATATACCTATGGGTTTAACTGTATGGATGTTATTACAGATCGTCATCAGTATTAAATTGAACTTACTTACAGGTGCCTCAAGAAGACCTCCAGCCAGGCCAGTCAGAAACAATGCTCCGTAAAGATGGTTTGCAGTGGAGGAGTAATGGAACATCAGCCAAGCTATGAAAAACGGTATGTTAACCATCTGCATAGCTCGTCGGCGACCCATCGGAGTTGTGACTATTCCGGACAGCGCACAACCAAGTGGTACTATTATCAAATTTATTGAACCTGGAACAAATTTTTTCGTTAATTTTATTTATAAATCATAGAAAAAGATCATGTAAATCACGTCTTAGCTTCAATTATCTTGTTTATTTTTTCCGAAATTGTGTTTATAACATTCATGAGTTATTTTAAATATATTTATTTTGACCAAGTACAATAGCTATTATCAGTGAAATTAATTATCTTTGAAGCTAATTATCATCATCTATCTATACTATTAACTAATTATTAATTAACTATCACTATAGCGGGAGCGTTGCTTAAAGTGCTGGTAACACTGGCGTCCTAAGTACATTTCTTATGTTTTTTTCTAGAACAACTTTCCTATGATTTTTAGTTTTTAAAAACACTTTATAATGGTATAAATAATATATTTTCACTTTCATTCAATATTACTATCTAATAAAAATGTTTATAGGTATATCAAAAATAATTACTGATCCATGATATCTCGGAGTTATTGAGTTTCAATACTTCTACATCAATGGGATCTTTCACGGCAGGAATAAGGATCGTTGGGAATCCGAGCGTCATTCCATAACCTGTAAAGAAATATACATTACAAGCAGGAAATCACTGAACTAATTATTTATAGCGAACCAAGGAACATAAATTATAATATAACACCAAAAAATCTTTAAAACATAAGTATAGGCATTAAAACTAACTGACAAAATTGGGTTTGAATAGAAATGTATGTTTTAAAATCCCTTGTAGATTTTGAAGTTACATTTCTTTTTATTGATATCATGTTACGTAAAAAATTATAACTCCGTCTGTGTTAATCAAATCCTACACGAGTTAATAATCGATATACTTAAACTTCACTAATAATAAAATTAAATTGTTCTAATTTTACTTATAAAATTATTTGCAACGTTTTATCTACATCGGAAATAAAGAAATGTCGCGTCTGTTTTTAATATTACATACATAGTTACTAATTTGTAATTTACCAATTTGGTGAAAAAAAAAACAAATTTAAATCTCTTTTGACAATACTTTAACAATCGTATAACTCTCAACTAGTTAAAAGCAATGCATCATGATGTTGGCATACGTAGTACAGGTGAGATTTTTCTAGGTCCACATATTCACTATATATCTATAATAATTTTATGCTTCCATAATTAACACATTAATTAAAGTTAAGCATCAACCTGTGAGAAGTTTTTTGGTTTATTTAAAATAATTTATTTGGGGGAACAATTCCACACATCATTTTAAATTATAATCTTTTAAGCAACAAAAGGGAAAAAAATTACGAATCTACATAATGAATGTATACAAATATTACACGTCAATTAATGCTTAGAACTAAAATTGTATACTTACCACAAAATATATATTTTTTTGGTTATATTAAGTAATATTAACGAGAGGTATATCACAAAATGTAATACAATTATTGCGTGAAACAGTATTCTTGAAATGTAAATTAGTATTCTACATTTGAATAAACATTTCCTTCTGTTATATCACCGAAAGAGAGAAATTCATGCAATATTAATTTACAAGTAATAAAAGTGGCTATTTCAAACATAAAATTTGTCATGCATATATAAAAAAGTCATTTAATTTATCAATTCATTTTGCAATGCATTTTCTATGCATTAAACTTATGATATTTTTTTAATTAACTTAATTAAAATTTGCCCCGAGCAGGATTGAAGGTATTTCGCATTGCATTTGAGAGTCAAAAAGAGGATCGCTGCTTTTATAATGAGGTTTTGGACGAGATGGTGACATACTAAAGACAGAAAAGTCGTTAGCTTCTATTTTAAATACACTGATCAAGAAATGGAATTCGCATTTGGTTTCAGTCCTAAACCACAAATCTATTATCAAAGTACATTTTATAAGGTTACTTATATTAATTTGGTGATAAAAAAATGAATTTTATAATCATAACAAATAATAAAAATAGAAAACATTAGTTTTGAAAAACTCCGAATATTAACTTAATCTTTCCGTTTCATTTATTAATATAGGGTGAGATTGAAATTTTTATATTTCTAATAGGTGAAAAGTTAATTTTAAACGATATTAAGGTTAGATCCTATTTAGATCTAAATTCATTGAAGATGTTACATCAATAATAAATTGACGTGCTATTAGAAGTTATTAACTCTTCAAAAAATATATTAAAATATTATCATAATATAAATAAGAAATTACTTATAAATTACCTTTGAATACAATGTGGGTAAAATAAGTGTTGCACATTATATCTAAATCGTTACTTTGACTAGAATTTATATAATGTTTAAGACAACCCACATTAAAAAAAAAACAGTAAATAAATTGTTACTATTTTAATACAAAGATGATGGCAAACAGGCGTATGGCCCTCCTGTTGATATGATATGCAGTCATCGTAGCTTATGGACGCCTGCAAAACCAGGGATATTATTTGCAAATCGCGGACCAATCAAACACTTATTTACTCCTCTAAATTCATAAAACAAAGATTTCCTTGACATACATGCATAGCGGTTTTTTATTCATACAACTTAATTACTTACTCAAAAGGACAAGGTTCTTCACACTGACTGCCAGGAACTGGGGTAGGGCGACGCGAAAATTTTTCTCGTAGCCGTAATGATGGGCGTCATCTATTACAGTGGGCTCCTTCATATTTGCCGTCTGTAAATGTAGGATAACTTAACTATATGGACAACCATAAGCCTTCAGAACACTGACAAAAACAAATAATCTCGTCAAATATTAATGTCCATGACGTGTTGTAGGTATGCAACGAAGATTACAACTGTTTATCAATATGAAGGTAAAGATTTTACGCAATCCCCTTCACTATAGCGTTTGCGAAACAACCCGTGACCATTATGAACGTTGATGATATTTAAAATAAGTGTATTTGAAAGATGTTTAATTATAGTTATTGTACTATAAAATAAATATATTCAAATTTTCCCTTCAATTTAGAAGGAATGTGAATTGAATTAAAAATCATCGTAAGTTTTCTTTGCTTTTTTTGTGTTAAAAGATTTAAAATGGAAAATTAAACTAAAAAAAAATTCTTGACATAACGTGATGTTTCCCTCCCTTTTTTATTTGTTTAATTTTTATTTTTACATAAATAATAAATATATTTAATACATTTTTCTTACCATTTACGTGTAAAAAACTTAAAGAATAAAATTTGGTAACAATAACTTATTTGAATCACTATTTATGGCACGTAGCTTCATAGATTATGTACTTTCAAACCAAGATGAAAGATTTAAAGTGAGTTTATTTCTTTTATTTAGAAATGACATTATCAATTTTTATGTTATTGCTAAGTGTTCCCAGTATTTCTTGCGGAAGTGGCTTGTTGTTTCTATACCAACCAAAGGATATCACAAGTGAATGCGCTTTTTCAAGGCACCTACGCTTTGATATATCATTTGGCATGGGCATGTCAGATACAATTACATTGGTAATGTTTATTTACATTGGTGTATAAGAAATTACTTTACTTTAAAGGTCGACGTGAATGTAGGGAAGTTACTGATACTGTTTAGGAAAATCTAATTATTTATAATCATAATTATCAGCTGAATACCCAAATAAAACCGAGTTGTACTTAAAAAATTGTGCAAACTTACGTAGCCTTTTTTTAAATATTTTATAGTTTCTTTGATGCGTAACCTGTTTTTATTGACCTTAGTATTTCGCAAGCGTAATCTGAGAAATCCGCTTCCCTGTGTTTCTGCCACAGAGACAATGAAAGCTAAAGGCATTTATAGGCTCACAATCTGAGACAATTTTATGATCGGTTTTGTAAGGGCAGCCGTTTTATATCCTTTTATTGTAAAAATCAATTCTTCCCAAAACAATATTACTTTTTATATAAACGACTTAATTCAAGCTAAGAGAAGGTGTAAATATATTAAGGGAATCCTTCTGTATGGTTCTCTTAAGGTAATCATGTAGACAGTCGTCGTTTCTAAATATGCTTTTGTGTTTGGTATTATTAATATTAATCTAAGTAGGTTTCATTTTTATAACATAAGGTCGCTAGACTGTTTTAAATTTTATGATGTTCCAGATATTTCGTACCCTTAAAAATATAGAGTACGAGTGTCTTGTTGAAGTTGTAACATCGGGTCAGCAGTTCATGTTAGTTGTAGTACGGTATCCAAATGCACTCACCGCCAATTGCGAAGTGAATAGAGACGCATTTACGGTCCTAAAACGAAGGCGATGCGTAAGGCTTTGTGATCTATTATACAGAGAGGTCTCTTCTAATTACTTTATATTTTCTGTTAAAGACCGTCTCAGATTCCTTTTCAAAAGCAACAGCAGTATTAATACAGATATAAATGTGAGTAAAAATTTTTGTAGCCTTTCTTTTTTATGTAGTGTGTTACGAAAAAAGTAAGTGAAAGTAGGTTGTGGTCAGTAATATAAATGAAAAAATAATACTTATATTGATCTGCGGATGTGATATAATTTTTATTATGTTTAAGTATTATTATTAATAATATAAGTTTTCATATAAATCCAATAAGCCGAGGCGTTATATCAACATCTAACAAATTTGCTTGTTCTTGTATATTTGTACATCTGGAATTTTGTACAAAAGAATTAATATAAATACATAGGTCGTATAAAGTAGGTATTTATACACAAAAGATAAAAATTATGATGTTCATATTTGTTGTTATTTTTTATATTTTATATATTTTAATATTATAATGTAGGGAGACAGAAATTATATCCTTGAATATATTTTATTTATATTAAAGGCTAACTTCTATCAAGTAACCATAACATCGGCCCGAATGGCACCGGTTACTGGATGCAATCAAAGGAACGAGACAATTTGTAATGTAGAGGAAGAAAACTTTTGCTTTACCACCGGAGTCGTTTGCGATGGCATCAAAAATTGCGGGGTGGATGACTGGTAATACATTTTTTTTCAAAATTACTAATATTTATATAAAACCAGCTAAACTTATTCCATTTTTCTTTATAACTTCTGTAAGGAAAATAAATTTTATCATCTATTCGATATTACCTTTGTGTCGTGTATGTACTTGGACATATGTTTAGAGCTTTAACATCACAATATAAAATTGAAGAAGGTTTGTGATCCTCTTTTGTTACATTTTTTATATTAAGTTATCTCAATAGACAAATATTTGAGCATGTAGCAAAATATGTTAATAAACCAGAGAGTAATGGATGAATTCATCTGCATTTGACTTCAACAATTTAATGGTGCTGCCTCTTAATTAACCTATTTATATATTTATTTACAATGTTTTTGCCTTTTCAATAAAACAAATATAATAATTTGTGGTAGATATAAAATTAAGCACCATGTATAGCGGTCACGGCTACACGGTAATGATCACACATATCAAGGTAAAAGGATACAGTGGAATATATAATACGTACGGACGATCTAAAACTACTTTAAGATTTTATTAAAATTAAATTAAATTGTATTTATTTTATTTCTTTTCTCTAGTTTCCGAAACAAAGCACTTACTCAGAAAAATCATCTAGGTAAAAAATCCCTGTATTCAGTTCTGTATATACAAAAATCGATTATGTATTAAATCGAATTAAGGTCGAGTTGATGGTACATGGAAACGTCAAATTGATGGTACATGAGGAACTACAGACAACGAAAGCCACTAACTATTACTTATTGGTAATATTAATAATGAACTTATGTAGTCGTAATAAGGGTTTTTCAATCACAATCAAAAACGACGCGAGAAATTGATTAGAAAATACATACCCTATTCTTTCGTAAAAAAATTCTGTAGTTTTAAGGTGTGTGTCAAATTTCATAGCAGTCGTCTTAACAGTTGAAGCGCAAAGGTGTAATAAACTAAGCATTACGCAATCTTTTTAACATCAGTTAGGATTAGGATTAGTCCACTTGAAATACGAGATAAAAGCGGTTCACTTTTTCGTACTAGGTATTATAGAAGATTACATTCATAATAAAACCACTCCTGATAGTAGCGTGACAGCTATTGGGAAACAAGAGTAACTAACAGCATATTCAATCCGTATCGGAAAATTTTGATCTAAATCTGATAAGTTACTTTCGCGATTGATAATATAATGATATACCGATATATGTAATATAACCGATAATAATATGTAAGATGTAAGACCGAGAATCCCGTATGACCAATAATAATTACATTTATTTACATATATTAAATTGAGATTTACAAAATATCTTGAGTTTTCTAAGAGAACAGAAGTCGAACAATTCAATATATCAAGAAGTCTTCTCCCATTCAGCTTATATTTGTTGTACATCTAAATCAAATAAAATTCTTAGGAAATGAATGATTCCTAAAATCTTTAGATCGTGAAAACAACCCGTTCAAGATCCAGAAATACTATAATAATTACCCTTAGAACAAGGCTTAACTTAATGCGAGTTATTTATCAATTAGACCTGTATATGTGTGTTTGTTATGTTTTTTGTTATGTACTAGTTGAATCACATTTTAAAAACATACTGTTGTACAACAATGATCTTGACAAAGCCCTTAATTTAAAATTTAATAGAATTGTTCCCATGGAGTAAAAATAAGTTTAGACATTATATATAAAATAAAATAAAAACATTCTCAGCATAAAAACTTAATAACTTATTTAAAAAATGCAATTACGTTGGGTAATATCGCTGTAATAATTAATATTATTATTTTATTTCCGTCAGTGTTTATTTGGATAATAGTATAAGTACATATTATTTATATTATTTAGCACATAATATCCATATGTACCCTTTAAATGTCCATGTATTCGGTTCATAGCTGTACCCAATAGCCGTTGTGTATCAATTTGTTAACATGAATAGACCCAATGAACCATCACAATATCAAAGCAGGTCATGGATTTTGCTTGTAAGAATAACCTTTCAATAATTAATTCAATCTGTTGTCTGTCGTTATTAAAATAATTTTAACTTAAGAATTAATTCTTTTTAATGTAATATATAAAAAAAATCTATATACTTACATTAGAAATTAAGTAAGTAGCGAGTGATTTTGTGATTGATCCTGTTTAATATAAAATATACGTTAAAAGCCGATTAGCTTATCTATTAGCCGAGTATATTTCGATTCTTTTAATGATTTTGCAGTCACGCGCATGCAAAAACCTATATAGTCGTCATTAAAAAACATCTTGAATAATTAGGATGTATACATTGCTATTTACCCAAGAATTACACTAAACACCATAAACAGAACATAAGACAAACAATTAACAAACATATCAAATTATAATTTCTAATCATGAGCACAAAAACAAAGTGAATACTTTTATATTTTAGATTTTCTCGTGATTTTCCATAAGACGAAGTGAAAGCAAAACTATTGCGATTTTAATTAATAATTTCTTATTTTGTTAATATTTTTAAGGTTCGACGAGAGAAAGTCTCTTTGTTCCTTGCCAATAGACAGGCTGGGTTATGCACCGGTGATAGCTGTAATGGCAGCATTGCTTTGCGGTATAGTTGCCGGTGGACATGTCCTCCTACGCTGTCTCCCAAGTTACGAAAAATCTTACTTCATATTCAATGAAAACGAAGACAATCGACTTTGTATAGATCCACTTTTAATACCACAAGGAATCGGGGTCGATATTGAATGTGTGAAACGATCTTCGATCATTCCGGTTGGATTTTTATCTTGTTTTGCTAATGCAAAAGACTTTTTTGTAATAGCCATTAATCATTTTAAAAACATAGGCACTTATCTTACTTTTTTGCCAGTTAACTTCATTATTACCAAAAAACAATGCAAAAAATGTACTTATATTTTTAATAAAAAATAATTTTTAGTAATTTGTTGTCACAAAAATTGCAACAAGGCACCAATGATTTAGACAGAACTGTATAAGAACGAAACAAACGCTCTAACAAAATTCTTATTCTTCTACGCAATATTTACATTACATACAAGCACCAACTGAATAAACTTAAGAATACTATTCTATTAAGAAAACTGACTACTTTAAATGAAAAAAGTTGCTTCTTATACTGTAATTTGCAGTCTAAACTGATCAAAAAAAAATATTATAGTAAAAATCGGGTCAGACATTCAAAACATGGGATATTAGGATAAGATAGGTATAAAAAAATATTAGGTTATGAGAATTAAGTGTTTATAATATTGAGGTTGAATTCTACCGCATATCTTTTACATACCTTTCATCGAGGTATGGTGGAATTTTTAAATAATTAACTAAGAAATCATTATATATCTACAGATGTGCTGCCATTTTTTATTTACTTCATACGTAACATGTGCTTTTTTAATATCAATGAGATAAAAAGTTTTTTTATTTGTAGGTATCAAGCTCATCAACGCAGAATAACAGTATAACTAAGGACGAGATAGTAAAGTCTAGTGAAGGTCAGGATAAGACTCATGGAAAGGGGATAAATTTTGAGAAAGATACTTCATCACAAAGTCGTCCGGTATAATAATTAATAGCTCTGGTCAGCTTTCTAAATTTAAGAGTCGGTTGTCGCTCAAAACTCCTAAATGGTTAAAAGAGATTTTTTCATAATATTACATTTCAAGAATTCTAAGCGCCTTAATGCTTTAATTTGGGTATCAATTAAAAGAAAAAAATATAACAAGATATTTACATGTAATATGGAATAACAAATGATACAAATAGTTACAATAAACTGAAAACTTTTTCAAAGATTTTTCCAACGTTGATTTAAAGGACCAAGCGTTAGCAACATATTGAGGCTCTGATATCTTACTATCTGAAGAAGTTGTTGTTCCTCTTGTATATATCTATTAATATATAAGTAGACAGAAATAAAACCAGAAACAGCAAAAATTATATTATTGAAGATTTATCTATATTCACCAAACTTGTAACATTTTAGGGTAGTCCTGAGAGAAAACAAATAAATAAAAAAAGTGTGACTCAAAGGTTCCATGATAAGCTAAGATCCGTGACGATGTATGCATTAAATGCTGGAGCTAAGAAAGGTGTTGGCAGTGAAACAAATGTATAAATTTAGTAAATATTATAACATACATCAGGCATTCGAGGAAAGAAGACAATAAATTTGGTATTAACAACCTGTAATTAAATATATTGAAATTTTAGTCCATTTTCTGTTTATAAATAGCCTTCTTTAACATATGAACCAAATTTCATATCAATAACAGATTACTACGGATTTACTCTACTTGTTCTTGTTACCTGTTACATTTTTTAAATGTTCAAATATACCCATCCACTGAGATAAACAAATGTATATCGTACGTCTTATATCATAAGGATGTATTTAAATAAATAAAAAATATATCTTATCTTCAATAAACATTGTCAGCACATGGTAATTGTGCTGCAAGTAAATCTTTTTATTCCTTTAGTATGTGTTTCCTCTTATCATAGATTTATTTTAAATTATGTATAAATTTACACTCGGCATTTGTATTTATTATAAAATATAATTGTGTGAATTAGGATGAACCAGATAGATATCTATATTAATTATTTAAAATATTTAAATTAACGTTCATTACTTGCATATTCAGACGTACCTATGTCTGATGTTTTTATGACTTTTCTATAATAAGCATTAAATAACAGACGGCTAGACTGGACCCTTTAATATATTAGTACTTATTTATAATTCATACGGATATACTTGTTAAAAATAAACACAAAACGGAATGTTAAGGAAGTGAAGAAAAAACACATTGAGTGGCGAGTTCTAAGGCCAGAATGAACAAATCAAGGAGAGTTCCTCTTTCTGCTTGCTTTAAGTTACTTTACTATACTTAGATTTTACAAAAAACTATTAGTTGAGGAATATTTAAAATATATTTTTTTAAATACAACAATCCAAACTTGTACAAATCGAACAAATATAAACTTAAAAAGATAAATGAAAATTAAAAATATATTAGTTTATTGGACTAAACTTTTTAGAAAAAAATGAGTTTTATTTTTTTGGTGTATTCATTAATAATTATTATATATATATATATATATGCAATAGTATTTTATTGTTTTTTTTTTTAATAAGATTATTTATTAACTACAGCTAAAGTTATGGCCATTAATTTTTATTAGGTATAATGCAAAGAAAAAAAAATATTAGGATGGAAAACTAATATTAGAAAATATAAGAAAAGGTCGGTCAAAACCACTTATCAATTATTTTCAACGACGTAAAACGTTTAACTAATAAAAATGTACTCACTGCGGTTTACAGCAATTACGGAATAGAAGAACGAAGTTATTTTGCCGGAGTACTGTATAAGACAAGCGCAATTCCTGTAGCAGTGTTCGCACACGACTGACATCCACACTTAGTGAAATGATTACGAACTATAGCAGTACATGTTTGTGACACGGGCAATGGATTTCACTTTAGTAAGGTGACAAAATATTGTTTAAAACAAGTCTATACTTGATGAAATTGTCAAAATTTAATACTCCTTTCATCCTTAATACAATGAATATCAATAATGTTTCGTTGTAAACAGCAATGTTAAGTAGAAATTTATAAATTATATATTAAACAGGATAAAAGAAAGGACGCACAGCTATCTTTGATTACGCAACTGAATCTTGCCAAAACAAAACTTTCCAAAATATGTTGGTGTTCCGAGTGACTCTTTAATATATTGACTCTTTAATATATAGGATATTGTCTGTCTGTTTATCAAAGTATTTTTTAAGCAAATTTATTTAGCAAAAGTTTTTGGTACCAGAAAATATTTTGAAAGCATAGCCTAAGGTACATGAGGCTATTAAGGCCTAGCTAAGGGAAATTTGTTGTAAAATAAATACTGGTTATAGAATCATCAAGTTTTATTAGCTAATCAGTCGTTTATTTAGGCAACTACAAAATAAAAACAAAAAATAGCAACTTCTGCACGAAACTTAAACACAATTTAATTTTTTTTTAAACGATCTTAATAGGCCTTATTATAATTAGGTAGTGTAACAAGACCTATTTCTTAAACTATGCAATTAGTCAACTAAACAACATAATTTGGTACTTGAGATGAATTATAATCCAACCATCATCATCATCATTAAACATAATTATCATTTGATTCTTCTGTTTTTGGTTTCTTATTTTCTGCAGCCGCTTTGAGGTTCCTCTCTGTACTGCGCGACCAGCTGAGACCAAGTCATGTTCTGACCACAATTCTCGCTTATCAGGTCTCCTGAACTGTGAACTATGTATGATACACTGAAATAATTTTAAAATAGTGCAAACATCAAAAATATACCTAAAAGTATCTACTATAAAATTTTGTAGGCCTTCTTACCCATAGGTTAAATATGTATGAAAAACGAAATAAATACAATTTGGACTGTAGAACATTAATGAATAAGGCCATGTGGGACGAGCATAAGTAAACGATAATACAGAAAGTAAGTGCAAGGAGATGAGTATAATAAGTTAAGGAATTTTACCGGAACCAATATTTGTAAAAACGTGACATGCGGCTACTCTTGATAACATTTAATAAGATAGTAGCGGAAGCGAGTACGTCAGCCAAGACTTCCCGCCTGGTGGAGCCTTTTACATGTAAGATACATGTATGTGAGCGACCATAAACTCAAAATCGTATTCTAAGCAAGATTTTTAATATTTAGGCCTTATTAGCCGACAGGATTTAATACCCGCATGTACCATAGCTTCACATTCATAAAATAGTTTTCCAAGGGTAATTAATCGAACGAGCAAGAGAGAATTTTAAGTGTTATATAATATATTTTTAAACATTACGGTAATGCTCTGGTATGAAATAATTTCCAATCAGATTGAAAAATTTGCAATCTGTTTGGAGTCCTTTGAATTCTTAGCTTGTACAACTAACATCCCACTAGAGTTTTTAAGAAATCTTAAATTTAAGTTAAAACTCGACAAAGTAATTTTGTATCACGGCGTATAAAGAAATAAATTTACAACGTAGGATCTTTTATTTTGTAAATATATTTTACAAATTATATAACAGGTGGTCTCCCTTCCGCCTTTTTGTCTTTTGAATTTCGCGGCTATGTACAAAACGATACAGAGCCCGTATCTGGCAATATAGTATACATAATTTTCCAGGTCTCGACATAACCTACAAAACGACGCTATGCATGAATAGTTTGGATATTGCGTTCAACAGTTATAGACGTGTAAACATGGAGTTCACTAACGTCGAAAATCGAGCAATTTTAAAGTTTTCCTTCGTTAAAGGCAAATCCGCTCGAGAAACGTTCCGTGAGATTAATGGTGTTTTGGGAAATGGTTCTCTATTACTTCGAACCGCAGAGGAATGGTTTAGACAATTGAGAGCCGGTAAAAACTACACCTGCATAAGCCAGCCGGCGGAAGACCTGTGACGACGAATACCGATCAAATCATGAAAAACATCGAGTTAACCGGTATGTGGTATATTCTGATATCGTGTAGGAGATGAGAGTTAATCACCAAACTATTTTAAATCATCTGCAGAAGACTGGATACAAAAAACCTTCTGGATCGAATCAACACCTACGATATTCTGCTGAAATGGAACGAACTCGAACTATTTTTGATACGGATTGTGATTGACGACAATATCAAACGAAAACGGTCGTGGTCGAATGCCGGTGAATCGTCCGAAACAATGGCCATGCCGGGATTGACGACCAGAAAGGTTTTTCTGTGTGTTTGGAAGGGAATCATATACTATGCCCCTATATAGCTAAAAGCTTAATTCTACCATCTATTGCGAACAACTGGATCGCTTGATGCAGGTGATTGACCAAAAACGTCCAGAATTGGCCAACAGGAAGGTGTAGTGCTCCACCAAAACAACGCTAGACCATGGCGGACGCCCTTGTTGTTGTTAATGTTAAACTCAAAAGAGGCTTGTAAAAAGTAGCTGTCCGAGTTAATCACAAATAAGGGGGAGTTCTACGGGAGGGGTATTATGAAGTTGCCGTCTAAATGGAAACACATTATCGAACAATACGGTGCATATTTTAACTAAATCTGATGGCTTAACATTTTTTAATAAAGCATTGAATAAAGATCATAAAAGCGGAAGGGAGCTATTTGACAAATATTTCAAAAAATATTAGAACAAGCAACAAAAAGAATTGATTAGTCAGACTTTCTTATATTGGTATAAAAAGAAATGTAAAAATTTTAGTAGAAATTATTTACAACAAACAAATTGAGGAGATGATAATAAATGTATATCTATCTACTGAAACAGTAACTAAACAAACTGCACGAGTCACTATAGTAGTTAGTAGTCACCATAATCAAAATAAAATCTCTATTGTAGTAGTAGAATTAAATAATTAAACTAAGCTATCCAGCCAATACAATCAGGCTTAAAAGTTTTATATGAACTAGAAAAGGAAATGAAAAATAGAGATATAGTTCCTGTTTTTATACCAATTAATGATTAAAGAAACCAAAATAGAAAGAGCTCAAATCCTGATTAAAAATATATCTGAAACCGATTATTATTATTAAAGAAAATGACTGAGCTGTAGTGTTCTAAACCTTTCAGCAACAGTTGACGTTTAACAGTAAACCCTTCAATAATAGTTCATAAAATTAAGGTATATTAAATGAATTTCTCAACTTAGATTAATTCCAAAGTAATTTGTAAAAATATTGTTTTTACCAATCAAGGGACGTTACGTTCCCAACTAAACAATCGTTTAAAACTAATAGTCTAAAAGTTGCCATCATTAGTTAATCAGACCTTCAGCAGTTTTTTATTTATGTCTCTTCTTAATTTATTGTATTGGTTATTGAAGGAAAACCTGAAAACCCTTCGTAAGTAGTATGACAATGCAAACATGAACTTTGCGTATCAACTAGATACAAAAAATTGTTATAACCCATTCGAAAAATCAACCACTTCGCATATTAGAACAAGATTTGTTCTAGAGTATTCGAATAAGAAATTACAAATGAAAAACAGCTGCAGAGCTTATCAGTACCCGTTTGTAATAGGAAAATAATGACTATTTTGGCAAACTACACCCACTTTTAATGAGAAAAACTAAACAGAAGACAATAAAGTAAGTAAAGTCAAGAAATCAAAAACTTTAAAATAGACAAAGAATCATAAAATAATTACATACTTATTGAAATTAAAGATATTGGGATGTTTAACAAAAAAAAGTATTGGAATACTGTGTAAAAATTACTAGTCCTAAATATGAACCATATAATACTTTTTGCAGTTAATACATAGGTATATGTATCACACTGTCGAGTCCATGTAAGTATGGACCGCTAATTGAATAATGTAGCAAAGGCAACGAATTCAATCTCAAATTATTAGTAAAACCACTAGATGTAAAAAAATGAATTCTTATCCTTAAGTCCAATGCTATATACCTACTTGAGATAGATACGTAAGTTTACTTTTTAGAAGTCAAACCATAGTAAGAAATGCAAAATTCAACCATTGGACAACCTTACATTAAGTAAAAGGGTATAGGTGCGATCGGGATCTATATATTCTTCAGTATTGGGACAAATTTATGAGAAATTCTTTTTTTATTTTTTTATATTTATAAATTTAGATACACGTACATATTTATAAGTCAACATATTATAAAAAAACAAAAGTATACTCAAACCTTAAATATTTTAATAATTATATAATATATTTGTACAAGTAAAAGTACAACGTTATTATTAATATTCTGTGGTTAAAGGGACAATAATGACAAAAGAAAACAGGAACCTGAGTCTTGACATACTTTTATAAATTCAAAAATCCTCAGACAAAAAAGGACATGAGTCAAAGATCATTCCTCTCCAAAAACCTTTTTAACAGTCCTTGATTCTGTTATCATATTAATTATGAAAAAAATGTATATAATTTAAAAACGGAGAGTTATCTACTGAACTATTAATGTCTTGAATTTTCTAAAACCGTAAAGCTAGAAGATATGCTTAATAAATGTAAATGGTAATATCATTTGGTACTGAAGTGAAAAGCAAACTTGGTTCTTATTTCTATGTAATATATAGATACCTACTGTAATATCTTTACTCTTAGGAGCAAAATCAGTATTGGAAACATCGTCACTCCTGTATCCGTTTTGTATTCTGAACTTTTGTTAATTCTTTTTATATTATTATTATTTATCCATCAAAATAATAAAATAAAAGCCTGTAACATTTTAATATTGAAACTAAAATATTGTCTATTTTATGATATTTTTTGGTTTCAGATGACAAGTACGAGTTATAGTATTATTGCTACAATGCGATGATAGGGTATATTTACAAAAAAATATGCACTCCAAAATTTGAATTTGATTTAACAAAACAAAAGTTTTAAATATCATTTTAAGCTTTCAATCAATTATTTGTTAAAAGCTTCAGAAGCATTTGAGATTGAACTACTCCATGGTTCCACTACTGCTACTATTACAATGCAATAGCCACGGCTGAAGTTACGATCTAGTTAAATTTTAAATTTTACCAACAAGTTATATCAATGAATCGATTAAAAAATTTTCAAAGGTAAATTCCATTGTTACAAATATATAAAATACAATTAGTACAAATATTTGATTCACTCGGACGTCCCAATTTCATCATGGCAAATTCTTTCATATTAGTTGTAGTAGTTAACATACTATTGTAGTCATCTTTTTTGTGACTCTTTTTATTACCTTATTATTATAAACCAGAACAATAAAAAGTATATTATTATGACAGATAGTTGGTGTACTCCCTATTACCTTCTCCATCATTTAAGACAGCTAGGTTTAAAACGTATATTGTATTTATATGTATATACTTATTAAGGATTTAACATTTTAGTTACATATATATCCTTCTGTCACTTCCATTCAGGCGGAGAGAACGATAATTTTAATTAGTTTATATTAATTTCTTTGAAATATGCATATAATTAACATGAATAATTAATGTACAAATTAGAACTGTTTGCAGTGACTGTTGTCCACCAGCGTTAAAATTAGAATACTGATGATTTAACCGTGAAATAAGGTAAGAAATGGAGCAATATTTCAAAAATAAAATAAATTTCACACAGGTAAAAAGAAGTTTATTTCTCTGAGTGTTGAAGTTACAAGTACATACTAATAATTTAAAAAAAAAATATGCACAAATAAAAAGTTGTAGAAGTAAGACAAAAATAAATCCACATGACATTAAAAATATAAAAACCTCTTGGGGCCTCGGAACCTGCATATCATTTCTCAATACAAATACATAAATATTATAATTTAAATTGCACAACATCTTATTTTAGAGGACATTTTATAATTCCGTAAGTATACCAATAATCATCAAAAACCTTTTTTTTTATTCATTAAAACATTCAATTTCACGGCGAGTACGCGCGGCGACCTATAATATTTTATTAAATAGTAAAATATAATCTTGACACTATCGCTCGCCGCCCGGCGGCCTGATGTTTTACAACATATATAAAATAATAAAAATATCACATCTCTGATCCATGATACTATGCAGTTCCACTCGTGACACCCCCATAACATCCCTTCTAGACATAAAAATTGGTGTACAATGATTTGATCACCGATTGCAATGACGCAACGAAACACTCTTAGTTGAATAGATTGACAGTAAATTGTGATGGTGTGTGGCACGGCTGGAATTAACATGCACTACTAGAAGAGGCGTGCCACAACACTCGACCGGCCGCTTAAGCCTGGCTTTCATTGGTGGTGGTTTCAATAGTGGTGCCCGTGGGCTTGTTGTTGGGCTTGGCCTTGGGCTGAGCCGGTGCCGTGGAAGCAGATGCTTGAGCCTCTCCTTCCTGGCCATTCTGTCTCAGGGGCTGACCCTGGTTTTGAACTGGACCTTGGTTCTGGTTCTGGCCCGGCTGGTTGTTGCGCGGGCGCACATACCTGTACCCGCCACGGTACATCGGACGGGGACCGCCACCGCCACGTCTTCCGCCACGGAAGTTACGACGGAAGTAGCTAAATTCAATGAATAAACATTCAATGAATAAAGTTATGCTAGTCAAGAATATTAAATCTAACAATTAATCTTAAACAAGTTAAACCTGCGTTGCGGTGGGCCTCCAGCACCTTCTTGGCCCTCATCTCCTTGCGCGCCCCCCTGTGTGGGCGGGGGCCCGCGACGTCCCATGCCACCTCTTCGTGGAGCCCCCTCGCCGCCACGTCCGCCTCCAGGCCGAGGAATGTAGAACCTAAAAAACAATGAACATTTGTAATAAACATGTACTCCAATTGACATATACAAATTATAATAGAAAAATAAAATTGTAAATTGGGACCTTTGAAAGTGAAATCTTTACTCAATTTTTCAATTACTGGGTTTATGTGATACATTTTAATTATTTTAGAGTAGAGCACTAACTGGCGTGGGAAGCCCCGACGTTTGTCAGCAGCGTAGGGCGAGCCCTTCACCGGCTCGCCGCCGGGGCCGGTCACTCCGGCTGCTTCATAGCCTTTCTCGCCGGCCACAACGGCGAACTCCACCGCCTCGCCGTCGCCGACCGAGCGCACAGCCTTACGTGGGTTATTACGGGCGATAGCTGTCTGGTGCACAAACACATCCTCCTTGGTGTCGTTTCTGTATATAAACAAAAAAACTATGTTTTATAAAACTACAAGACACTTAAGTAAACATTTTAATTAAATATTAAATTGAATAAACACAACTGTTAATTATATTAATTAAACAATGACATCAGGTTGTAACTATTCCCCGCAAAATGAAATATTGAAATTATATTATATTTTGTAAGAGTTGAGAATGAAGTTCAAGAATTCAGAAAGTGAGACAAATCAACTCAGTCAAAATTAACTCAAAATTAGTTATTCTGTATACCAGATAAATAATAAAAACTTAATAATTGAAATCAGGTTGACAAACATACCCTCGGAGCTGTATGATTCAAACATATATTTATTCTTGTCATGCAAAATTTTTAAAATGAAATAAAATAAATATTTAGTAAATGATATGTTAAAGTATGCCTATAAATATTAATGTTTATTTTGTACTTCAACTTAAAAATCATTTTGAAACAAAGTGTAGTTGCTATGTGTAACAAAGAAAATGGTAGCTATATTACTTATAATACATATGTATAATCATTTCATATACCAAAACAATGCAAATATATACTTGATAAAATCAATATCTCCCAACATAATATTACTAAACACATCTAAATCAATGAAATAACAAGTTGTAATATATAAAGCACCATAATTCAAGTTGATATTGGTAAATGTTCGATGTAAATATTAAATATATCAATATACCGTATACCATGGTAATTGATCAAAGTTTATGATCCCATCATATAATAAAGAGTTTACATGAAAATAATCTTATTGTATACATATTTATTGACGTTTAAACTATCGTAATTAGAGATTAAAGGTAAGCAGATTACTTTACAAATATTTATGAATACCATTCAAATACTAAACCAGTTTTATTACCTGTTGATGAAGCCATATCCACTCTTGACGTTAAACCATTTTACAGTGCCCGAAACTTTTTCAGCTGCAAAACAAAAATATATACAATATCCACCGCAATTTAAACGATTTTTAAAATTTTTGAATCACGCGTCAATAATTTCATTAAATTTAGCTTTGTTTTCTACGTAAACTTTTCGAAACCTAATATTTATTATTGAGCGGTAATAATTAAAACGCGGTGTCTATAAATAGATTCTTAGTTTTATTTCAGTGCCCAAGTTGCAACATCCAGAATAGCATACGGTAAACCGAAAAACGAAATGGCGGCATCAAACACGTGGACAAGAAACGCATAAAATGCAAAAAAATCAGCACAATGCATCTAGTTTGTCACATTTGAGAGTTCGATGACCTAATTAGAATTTAAGATCTAACATTTCAATCGAGATCTAATATTTAAAGATATTATGGCTAAATGAAACATACTTAAAACAAATTCGCCCTGAGTATTGATTGTTGGGTTCAACTCTTAGCGTGATGCTTACTGCGAAGGCGGTTTAAAATGCCGGGGTCATCAGACGATCGATATTAACGATTCACATCGATATAAACCATGTCAAATAAAATATATACGTAGCCTTCAAGAAAATAATTTGAAAACATGTAATTCGCACGAAAAAGCACATTAATCATGTTAAATTACTCATAGAAAACCATGTGCTTTTGAAGTATTAAGGCATACAAAACTAAGATGGCGTAGCGGCACTTACCAATAACCTGCTTTTTTTGCTTAACTTGTTGAGGTTGGGGTTGTTGTTCAGGTTGCTGCTGCTGCTGGGGCTGCGGCTGCGGCGCCTTTTCGGTATCAGCCATGGTGTAATTGGCGAACGGCGATGGTGGCTAGATGGTAAATTTCTCCACGACCTCTCCTCGATGTTCACCGCTCCTTGATCGTTACAAGTGGACTGACAAGATGACAATTTAACAATATGTTTATCCACATTGATTATGTTGGTAGTACCACTTCCGGTTATACGTTTAGAAATTGTTTGAATCTTTGTATAAAAAGTATTTAGAATTGTTAACATAATAATCTATACTTATCTTTGAATAATATATTTTTTTTGTGGCTGTGTTTTAATATACTTCTTTTTTTGTGTAGCAAAATTTGACGTTGTCACTAAATCCCAGAAGTGGAAAATTTTATTTCTGGTAGAGGAATTACAGTTTTTAAAACATTATCGTCAATAAATTTAAAATTTATATATATATATAATAATCAATTGCAACTTTTAGACTTTAATTTTTTTGAGCAATATTGTTAAACTGTTACTTTTAAAATAATAAAATAAAAAGGTTACTTTAGTGTCATTATCTTTCATATTGACATTTCTGTTAAATAAGGCGTCTTTCAATTTAAATCTTAATATTGTGGATTATAATAATCTAATCTTATTTTTTTTTAGAAGGAGAAGTAAATGTCAAAAAAACTATTTCTCGAAGGCTTAATGTTCAACGCCTCAAAAAGTTAGGACTCTTTGGTTCATTTAACAACTGCTTGAGAACTTCTATCTACATCTAAGAATCTGTGGGATACTTCTATCTATATTTAAGAGGTTCAATATATGTATAATATTTTTGTAAGTTTTCAAAAGCTTGAAAAACTTTGAAAACTTGGAAACGTCTTTTGTGTCCCACCTTGAAGATACGAATTATTCATTTATTCTGTAAGAAATGTATCACTGTTCCTGACTCTGCTTGATGACTATTTTTCTTATACAAAAATAATAAGATAACATAGCTTTACTCTTGTCATCAGTCATACCTGTTCATAACTTCAATTTCACATCTCTAATGTTTATAATAAAGTTTGTAATTATATCTGATAACAATTAAAATATTAATTGGTGGATATTCTGCACAAAAAGCAGGCTCCTAATTGCTCTATGTTGTGAAGATAGAAAAGAAAAATAGGAAAAAAAAAGAATTGAGAAAAAAATATTAAAGGATAACCTTTAAAAAAAATCTCATTTAAAACATAAACATAAATGACAAAGACATGATTTGATATGGAACATTTTTTCTATCAATGTTAGGGTTTTGAACAGTTCGGAGGATCATGCATTTTGTTTAAAAATTGTCTTTAGAACAGGTGGATATCAATTTTCAATGCTACCATCTGCATATTGTATCCATCATGAAACCATCTCAGAATGTTTTTGGTATGCAGAAAAGAGTAACAGTTATTGTCTAGATCCTCTTTAACTTTTACAAAATAGAATGAAAGCTGTATTTTTTTAGAAACTTCTATGAAATGGAGTTCTTATGATGGTATATTGAATTACATACATGAGTAGTACACAGTTTCTTTACTTAAATTTCACGTTTTGCGATTTTATTGCAAAGACCATGTCAACGAATCTAGTGTCAAAATTCCAAGACATCGGCAAAAATATTGTTTTTAAAGACAATATTAAAGAAAAACGTTTACCTTTGTAAGCAATTGCTAATTGACTGGATCCCAGATTAAAAATAATTTAAGAAGTAATGGAAATGATTAAACATACATATTTTAAATTTAAGGTACACCTAAAAAATATGTATAATATTTACTCTTCTGTACCTGTAACTTGAAGTCTATTTTGTATCCACGAAGTCTTCTTTACTTTATCTGTTATGGACAAACGCGACCACTGAATAACTATAATATTTATTGTAAGATTTTATCAATATCAAAATATAGTTAAACTGAGTTGTAGAGTTACGAAGCCTTTAACTACCTTTATGTAAGTGAACTTCTTCTTCTTTAGTTAGTGGCGTTTCTTTATACATTTCGCCAATGTCATGTGCCAATATTATACTGAACTATGTAAAGAGGAATTTTTGAATGAACAAGGTCACGACAAGAGACTAAGAACTTGGATGCAGCCGAGATCGATCACCGAGGAGAAAAATGTTGATTTATCTAAAACAAAATAAAAAAAGACTCACACTATATATACAAATGGTTAGTTGATTAAAAGACAGACAGTCTACAGCTTGGTGTTATTTTGGTTAATAAATGAACATAAAATATAAACAAAAGAGAGTAAGGATTTGAAGTCAATGGGTCGGGGGATAAAGGGAGGAAGGAGATCGTAGAGAGAGGAAGACAGTCGAGGGCAAGTGAAAAACATGTGATCTGGAGATCCTTCATCAAGACTAAGTAAACTTTTGTAGTTTTAATCCTTTAGTTAATAAATTTCAAATTTGACATTCTGAAACATAAGTGTACATAAGTGTGAGGCTCTAAATGAAACAAGTGCATCTAAAGCTCATATGTAATGGTTCATCTCCTTAAAATTTATTATGAGGTTAAATACGACGAAGTAAAAAGAAAGGATTTTTTTTTTCTGTTTGTGTTCCTCATAACAAACAAATTGCAAACCAATCCCTAAATTTCACGCAGTTTGAGTTTGCACAAGATGTCATGGTATGCGTTTTTCTTCGTACATAATGTAGAGCCTTCTGGTAATACTTGTAAGTGGAACATTTAATAAATTTTGCTCTAAAAACCCATAAGATGTTGAGGCAGCAACTTTATTTTTAGGCGGTACTTCTGTTTGTAGAACTATGTCCTCATTATCCGTTTTCGATAATATTTCGGTACCATTTATGAAACTCAAAACTGTTCCATTAGATAGCTCTTGCGTTATCAGCTTTATGACATATGCTCGGCTCTCATTATAGTTTTGTCTTTGCGCTTTATTATTTAGAGTAGAGATGTTCTTAAAGTTCACTGTTTGACTCTCTTCTTTTCCTGTAGCTAGAAAATTATTTGATAAAGAGGGCGATCCCTCTGTGCTAATTTTTTGAATCCTATCTTCATCTGATAAATTTAATTCTTTTAAGTTATCCTTTATTAATTCCAAGTATTCAGTCGTAGTAATAAAATTACTATTATTAATGTCTTTATATGTAGAATCCACAGCAATAGTAGGGTTTTTGTAATCGTTTGTGGTATGGTGAGATACGATAGTTCTTTCTGTTTGAGGTTCTTTATTATCATCCAATTTATTTTTTACCCTTTTAGGTTTAAACGTGCCTTTTATTTCAGAAATACTGTTTCGAATAATCGTTCTAGTCTGATCACAATTTTTTGCGATTTCTCTGTGTATTTCGTCAATTTCTAAGTATTCAAGATCTTTGATATCGCTTGATGGTAAATTGTTTTTTATTTTATTTTGTTTTTCAAGCAGAATATGTAAATCAATACATACTGATAAATTATCAGCATTTAGTTTAAAGTTATTATCAAAATTATCGGAATCATTACTATTTTGCTCCCATGATGAAGTTCGTTTTATTTTACCATTTTTCAATTTACGATTCAATTTAGCACCATCCACATCGAGGTAAATATTAATTAGTCGCTGAAACAAATCATTATAGTTCAGTTCTCCTTTTTCAAATCCGAAACTATCTCCAAAAATTCGACTGCGTTCACGGTTATTAAATTTCGTACTATGAAGTATTGGTTGCGAAATACTTTGACTTATAAAGTTCTTTTCAATATTGTTTTCTTGGGGAGAACAGAAACAGTCATTCGTAAACGACATGTGCCATCCAGAATATCTAAAATAGAAAATAAATTAAACTTAAATATTAGTCTCTAGTAACTCTTGAAGTAAGTATTTCAAAATATAGTACTTATACACTTACAATAAATTGCAATAGTTAGTGCATAGTGATGTCCGAACTGGTTTTGCGAATACTTGCATTAAATATAGATGTAGGACTACAGACAGCATCCAGAGTATTTTCATAATGAACGCATTATACATTACAGCAATGAAGTTCATTAGTGTTATATGCACGCTAGTCGCTACGGTTTTATGCAATCCGTCACAACAATAAATTACCGAATAATAAATATTATCACTGCTTAAGCAATTTAAATGTGTGAAAAGTTATGGGTGTGCAATTCGTGATTTATTCTAATATCGACGAATTATTATATATATTTTTTTTGTTGTAATGGTATAAATGTTATTTATTTTTTATTAAAAAGGGCTCGACGAGTAAGGAAAGAAAAGGTGTGGTGTGGTGGTGTGGTGGTGTGGTGTGGTGTGGTGTTGCCTTCATCATACTTTGGAATTCTTCACTTTTAGGGACATAGTTTTATGTTTTTTTTTTGGCCTTTATGCAGTTCCGCAAGTCAAAATGTGAGAGGAGGTACCTACTTTAATACCTTCTTTCAGAAATGAACCCAATTCATAAATAATTTTGTTTTTGCAAAATGTAGAAGCCAACCATAAGACTTGTACGTAGGTGGTATGAAACTGCTTAGAATATTGAAAGTAAATTATTAAACCTCGATTGTAGTAGTATTATTATTATTTTTTTTTTGATTGATCGTGTTTGGCCACATTCATTGAATAATATCTTAGTTAAAACTTTTTATGATAAGTATAAAATAATATATTTTTTTGATAATATAAATGTTATATTCAAAAAGATTTATATATAAAAGACAAAAATACAACAGAGATCAACACAACACTAAGTTCAGAGATTACACAATGTATCATTGTTCATTGAAATCATCGTAACTAACTAATGTTATTAAAGTGTCGATGACCCCATTAAGTGTGTGTTAATTTAATTACAAAATTAATGAATTTACTTAAATATTTGATATATTGAAACAAAAAACATTGGTCATACTTATATAAATATAAATTCCCGACGAACTAAAACCTGCAATTCCTTGTTTCGACTTCCACGGCATTCGACAAAAGAAATAAGTAGTCAGATAAAATGAAAATCCTCTAAATGTGCACCGGGACCCGATGGCATCTCATATACAGTATTTAAAAAAGTGTTCATAGGTTCGTAAGCATCTCATAAATATATACGATAACATCGGGTCCACGCAGCAAAATCCGGATTCCGGTTGCATATGCACGAAGAGATGTCTCTTTATGGAGAAAAAAATGTTATAAAAAGTAAAATAGTGATTTGGTGAAATAAGTAATGCGTCTTGGGATGCAATTGCAGCATCTATTGTTGTTTTACATAAATTTAAACAAAAATAACATATACAATTCATTCAATTTATAGATATAAGTATTCAATATTATTCAAACTTTTATAGCTATATTCTCGAAGCAGGTATATAGTTATATGCAATTTACTACTATATAACAATTGTCCATTTGGAGGGCAGTGGCATGGAGCTGGCAAAGTTCTGAAATTTCAGTTAATTATAATAAGGGTGACTTAAAACTATATAGGTAGTTTTGACACGACAATATATGTATTTGATATAATGTATGTTAAAGTATATTTAATATGAATCTTTTTTTAAAAAATAAAAAGGATTAAAATATTAAAGATAAATAAAGTGTTTTAGTAATGATTTAAAATTATTTTGTGGTATTGAGAAGTTGTTGAAATGAATCGTTATAAAATATTGATACTTGACCTTGTTCTGTGTTGAGTTTATTTTATGTGATTGAATAATTTATTTCTAAAAAATACACTTTAATAAAAACCAAAATTTTTGTAAGAACTATCCATTATTTATAATACTTTGATGTGGAAGTTGAAATTTTTTACCGATTAATATGGTTCATAATAAAAATAAAGTCAACGGACCGTTGCAAATGTTATCAAAAACGATTATTATCTTTACTTACCGAGAAACCATTCCATTACTAAGGAAGTACTAAGTAGGTACGTACATAAGTTTATGATTGTGCATTGTATGCACATTGTTATATTTAAATACTTCAAACTACTTTTTTCTATGTCTAGAAAAGTTAATTCTGTTTATTTAATAATTGAAGACTTAGAACAACTAATCTATAGAACTTCCTACTCTAATTGTTTTTGGGGTTTATAGCGTCTTAAATGATGGAAAGCAATATATTCTATTAATTACTTAATTACAGAAATTTGTTTGTATTTTTTTTTTATTAAGAATAAAACTGGATTTTAACTCAGGAACACAGACTTTTTAAGATGAAGAAATATTGAAATGAAAAACAAATTATGGTTTATGCCATCTAGTTTGTGTTGAAAAAACTACTTATGCAATATCTTCAATTTATTTCAGTTATGTTCAATAGATGGTGTCCAAGTGCAAACTGTTCTTGTATTACTAATTTAAATGCAGACTTAGTTCGCATTAAATTGGAAACCAGTTTTATTGCTTTTTATACATATACATATTCTTAAATATAGTTACGAACAAGAAACCAAAAGTATATTTTTTCAAAATGGAATGTTAGGTTTTAAATGATACGAAATTTATTTGTCATTTAATTTATTCAATTAACGAAATCTGTTGAAATCTGAAGATGGATAAATAAAACTATGAACTTTTTTCTTCTGTTCTAACTTCGATTTTACCGAACCTATGTCAGATTCAAAAAGAATGATTAAAATCAAGTCCCAATTAGGACAGAGCTCATTGAAAAACTTCTCCATTTCCTTAAAGTTTGTTCAAACATTTTAAATAGTACTTATATTAAAATTCAAATTATATATTTTCATTTAATATGATAGTATATAACGTTAAATTTATAGTAGATAAATTATGTAAGGGTGATAGGTGAATACATACATATGTTAATTACACTTAGAATTTAACTTTCCAGACAATAGTTAATTAATAATAATACATTAATTTTGTGAACAATATTAATACAATGGTCATGTAATCAGTTGAATAACTGAACAATAAACAAACATGACTGGCACATGTTATTTCCGTTGCCAACGAAAGACTGGCACTGATCTTAAATTTACACCATTGGGATAATTTCTGAATCCATAAACTAAGTCAATCCTCTTAAGGTAAATACGATTTGAATTTCAATTAAATTATCTTAAACGTTAACTTTCTTATTTCATATTTTAAGACATCCATGTTTCACCTAGGAAATCATTGATGCTATGTTTCACTTCGGTTTTGTTTTCCGAGACCAAACTAATGAAAACACCTTATGAGACTCTTAAATTAAATTATTTATTCATTTAAACATTATTACCATAACCGATGTAGACGTCTCCCATAATAAGTTTTATGTATGAAAATTTATCGAGCGAGGCATTTATATAATAATTATTACGACAACAGTTTTTTAAACAAATTTTAATGATATAAAAACATTAAACACAAGAAAACAGAGTTAAAATAATTGTTTATCTTAATTTCGATAGCTGATAATATTTACATGACGCTTGTGAACAATGTCATGAAAAACATTCTAGATAACAGGAACTCATTTGTATTATATAATAATAAGTCATTTTATATATAAGTACATAAAATACTAATGGATTATGAAATTCTTTGAAGTCATTACATTTTTTTATGTTTTTATGTATTTTTAAAAACTATATTCTCTTTATTGTAAGCCTCTAATATGTAATCTTATAAGTGTTTATTTTATTTATAAATTCCACTCGTAAAAACGTTTGTATTCCTTCTATATTAGAAATATTTGCAATATATCTTCTCAAAGATGGCTCATGTATCTAGTCTTTTTTTGAAAATTTATTCTTCCTTGAATACTTCAACGATTTAAAATAAATGTCACAGATAAAGTCTAAGTCTGAACTACTTCATGGAGTTTCACCGAATTCATTTGTTTCTGAATGGATTACAGAAAATTATTTTCTTAAGGTGATAGCTGCACACATGGGTCAAATGGCCCAAATCAGTAATACAAATTAGAGCTAGAAGAAAGATAAAATAGAGAAAGGCAAAAAGCAAAGTGGACTAATAAAAGGAAATTTAAAAAACTAACAAAAGAACCAAGAAACCTTTTGAATTACCTCAAATATCAGATCATAAAGAATGAATTTTGCCACGAAGTCGAGTCTATTGAAGAATGGTTTTCAAGCTTGAGTTGCTCTAAATCGCCGCATTGTGGCTTTCCAGAGCTGGAAGGTAACGATAACGGAAGCTCAATTCATATCTGGTGGTCGGTTTTGCTACAATGACGATGATTATATATTTAATACCCGGCTTCCCTTAAGTATTACACTGTATTGCCCTATGGATGAGACAAGATAAAGAGCTTTTGCTTCAACTTCCAAGTTTATACTTCTAGGAGAGATTTTTATATTTTTGCTTTCACTGATTATAATGAAAGAAAAAAAACTGTATTTTCGTCATAAAAGTAACAAAAACTTATAAAAAAAGTCCCTGTCTATAGCTCTTTCCAATTCCCCCATTACTTTTATGGATACCTAACTAGGTACATATATAACTATATAATCGAAATAATTAATATATTCATAAATGTAATTAGATATGACGCATTATGAAACATGTTTACCAAAATTTGATTTTGAGTATAGAGTTTGGATTTTTAAGGTTATCTCGTATGTATATCAATAATTGGATTGGTACTAAATTGTCGGCTTTACGATCGAGTTCAAGTTCAGAAGTGCAAAGTTATCAAAAACATAAAAGCAGAATCCAAAACAAGTATCATTCAAAATTTTAATATTTTTGAGAACATGTTTCGCACAAAAAAAAGTGATAATTATAGATAATATATTTATAATAGAGCACTGTCGTTTCTTTAAAGATCTCCGAATTTTAAACGGGTCTGAACATTCTAATTATGATAGTAAATCTATTAGATAAAAATTATAATCGTTGGCCAAATATATTTTAGAGCCTAGAGCTGAGTCACCTGCTTTGATAAAGTTAAATTTGATTAAAACCATTTTAAACTTACGTAAGAGTCGCATTAAGCTATTCAGAAACTGGTATTCTGATTTCTATTGTAAATATATGTTCGTTTTAGGTACTTATCATGCATATCTTTGAAAATTTTTAGCTTTTACCTTTCTTTAAATTTTGTTTATTAAAAAAATAATTTACTAACAAAAATATAAAGCATATACTCCATACATGTTTCTTCTCGAGAAACAAAACGAATTCACATATTAATAACATTTTTCCTGTTATGTTACTATGACTGATTAGTATCAAGTATGAACCGCAGTTGTGAAGATCGACTATGTGAAATTAATCGTATATCAAAACGCATATGTAATATATGTACGTTTATTTTTTTGTAAGTCTATACGCGAACTTGCTTAGACAAGACTCATTGACTATGTACTACCTTGACCCAAAGCGACTTGGATCTTGACAAGTAGATATACAACTGTGATCTCGATTTAAGTATGGCACGAGAATGTTGTATGATTCAATATAATTTTATGAAAGTCCTTAACAAAAAGGTTAAAGTAATGAATAAAAAGAATGTTAGTGTTAAACATTATATAATTTTATGTTTGTTAAGGTTACGAGTTCTTGTCTTTTGATCTCTTTTGAACTTAACTAGCGGTGTTCGTTATTTTCTTTTGGGCTTTCAAGATAACACGTGCAACCGCCAATGGTTTACCGTTCGGCAAGGTCCTTTCTAGAGCTAGCATTCATAAGTTATATTTATCAATGAAATACTTAATTTTGGGTACTTTGAGGATCAATGGCTTCTAAGTGTGGCATAATGTGTCTATACAATATACGCCTCGTAATCTTACAGAATTTGCAGGTTACTAACGAGGTCTACTCTGTTTCCTTTTTATGCATAAGAATCACATTTTGCTCGTAATCCGATATTCCTTAATAAAGGTTCTCGTTACAACTCGTCTCATTAAAATCTTACAAAAATAGGATACAGAACTCGCTACTTTATAGGAAACACTTAAGCACAATGCATATATTATAATCTTAATTCACTTTTTACTAGATACTGCCTCCATTCTTCCTAGATCTTCCTAGCATAAGAACGAAGCGAACACTTCCGTCCATTTTCATGCACACTTTAAAATATTGGAAACCCATTCCTGCTTTATGATACACCCTCTTACAATTGAAGATCTTCAAGAAATTAGGTATATTTTTCGTTGCTAAACTAACTCCTTTTAAATATTATAGTTATAATATCTCCAGCAAAATATAGTATCTATCGTGTAATTAATTACTAATGGGTTGTTATTATATAAATTTATCATAAAACGTGAATATCTATCTAATCTCGCCATTAAAATAACATATTTTTGTTATCATTCTTTTCTATCCATTACATATCAAACACTTAAATACTAAGACGGATTGTAATTTAATAATTATCTTTTAAATAGAGTTAATTTTAACCACATTATAAGTAGGTACAGATACTTGGAAAGCAGTTTATTACGTAGTTATATAGTGATGTATCAAAGACCTAAACAATGTTTCCGTCTGTCTTAAGCATTTTATAGTTATCCGTTTTTTTTTCACACAGTCATATAATTATTAAGATATGACAATGAAACTTGCAAATCATATCCATGTAGCAAAAAATAGCAATATGATTTATATAATAAAAGTTGTGAGTAAATAATAGTGTATGACACATTATTCTGATGAATACCTATGGCATTTGTGGTTTAATTACCTCCCATCCTGTCCAGTGTTCCGTCTTTTCAATTGTTTACAATATTAAAGCATCTCACACTGCCTTTAAGAAACTTGATATACAATATAAAGTATTTATAATAATCACAGGTTTTTCCTACTTCATAATAATTGTTTTAATGAGCGTCAACTAAGTGTAAAAACTACAAAATCTTTTGTCTCTTTCAGAACATGCAGGACATTTATATATTATGTTTAAGTATCCTGCAGATAACCTTATAACAGTTTCATAATATATTATTTCAATAGTCTTGTATGCTTTCTTGTGTATATAATATATATTACTTCACTAGAAAATATATATTTTTATAGATAATAATTCACAAAATATTCATTACAATTAATATTTCCTGAAGTTATATAATATTTGAAGTTTCTTATTTTCAGGGTCGTACTCTACGTAGTTTAAATTTGAATTTGTGGTTTAAATTAGCGATTTTATGCTAACATGCGTCGGTACATATTGCATATATAAATATAAAGTGGCGTAAAGGAAAAAATACGCCTAATCATGACTGGTTAAGTTTCAGTATATGTTGGTAATTACTTTATGTGTAATATGTTTGCCTACACACTTAAGTAGACATATTTATGTAAATTATTGATCGACATTATCGACATTAGTAAAATCCTGATGTAAATGAATTGTAACGATTAGAGTATGTAGGACGATGTTAGGAAAACAAAATTTATACTAATACATTTTTTCCATAGATAATATTACAATTGCTACATGAAAAAAAATGTTGTGCAACTGTCACTTGTTCTAGATTCTTCAATTGTTACCATCGACTCATTAGTATAATTATTAGTGAACGGTGATTCTCTAAAGGTTGTCTAAGATACTAAATGGGGATAATATTTCTAAAAAAGTTTATTATAAAACAGTTAGAAATACGCCAATATCTACTTAGGAATAAATTAGGAATAAATTATAATGTAGTGCTATTAGAGAGAATATACTATAGGTATATATACCTATAGTATATTCTCTCTACTAGCACTACATTAGTTGTCTGTTAGACTCGTTTTCTGAAGGTGTATTACTTGGGTGTTCCATCTGAAAATAATAGAAAACACTCGGATCTGTCGCATCCAAGAGGAGTATAAATTCAAATCCTTGGTTAATTTAAAGATGCGCAATTTTATTGTTAATTTATTTGTAATGCTAATGTATATCTTTACATGGAGGTAGAGCCTAGCTGTTGTCAAGTTACTACAGCTCGAAAGTTGATTTACCACCCTCTCACAAAATTTCGGCTTAAAATAGGCTTTAATAGCTGCGTTTCTTAGGATGAGCATGTCAGCCAGTTGCACTTTCCCTTTTCCCACCCTTTCCTGTCCTCTCCCCATTCCTACCTTTTCCTCCTTCATCAACTATCCAGGCTGGCAATTGGCAAAAGCATCCGCAACATTCTTATTTTGAAGCTGCCCATAGGCGACGTTGACTACTTCCCATGAAGTAGGTCCTCTGCTCGTTTGCCACCCTTTACCTTAGAAAAACAAATATTTTAACGAATTTTCAAGAAAATCGGCACTATTAATATTGAATTAAACTATTAACATTCAGAACCTACCATCTCCTTCTTAATACCTAGCCTTAATTTATTGTTCCAACCCAAAAATATATTCTGTTCTGTACCTAGATACTAGCAGTATATTCATAGAAACTGATTATTACAGACAAACGTTTTCTGTCACATAAAATACTTAAACCATAAAAAGACTTTCTTTAAATTTATAAATAGGTACACTTTTTATCGATTCTGTTTTTGCGATGATTGTTTTTTCTTAAAATCTGTTCATAATATGTTGACCTTAAAATATTGCATATTGCAATATTATATAATTGCTCTGCATATTTACGCTGTAGTATACGAAATCACGTTTATTATTAAGTGCTAATTAATAAAACATACAATACGAGAGTGACGACAATATAAGTACGAATGAAATTCTTGTGATAAAATTGATATAAAAATGTTGTTAAGATAAAATAATATTTTTAGTAATTACATTTAGAAATTGTGTTATATTTAGTTTCAATGATTTAATTAATAACAAAGAAATAGTTCATATGTAATGATTAATAAGTAAAGTGTTTTTGAGATAATTGATAAAATAGAACGCAATTCTATAAAACGGCCTTGACGATCTACATAATATTCTAAGTAAGAATTAAGAACACTGCTTGAGACTATGTACACGTTAGTATAATAATTAATATACATACGTACATTTACATTTAAAGAATATAAATAACTCAAATGTTCTCCAACTAAGTAGATATATCTCATTTAAACAGAAATTTTACTTTCGCGTGTCGTTCTGTAAAGTAATTTAATAATCTGACTCTAATAATTTAAATAACTTATTCACTACCAATGCTTATATAAAACATATTTAAAATACTATATATTTTTTTATTTATGTAAAAGGACAAGGTTTTTAACTTATAAATCTACTATAAATTATTGGGGCAGAATTTTTGTTCGCTTAGTTTTTAATCGTGTTTTATCTGTGTGTCATGCTCGATGTTATCAATATCCTTAGCACAATTTGTATCGTTAAACGAAGAGTTTGCCGTTTCTAATTCAATAACCAAAATAATACTATAATGTACGAAGACATCAATAAAAGACTGTTAACGCTCAGTTTGTAGTGTGACGATGCAAAATTGGTACTTAGTGTACCTACTGAAGTTAATTTCCCAATCGTTTCTTTTAGAGTTGTATGGACATTCGTCACTATTACTTAAACTTTTGTAAAAGAAGTTTAACTTAGTTCATTCGAGTTTTCTCGGTTGCAGCAAAACTATAAAGGAATATAATATTTATTACCCTATATTAAAAATGTACCTTTTATCTCATTCTTTTTGTCGATCAATAATCAGTTTTAGGCGAATATACAATCAAATATCAATTATTATCATTGATTAAGGAATGTTGCGTTTGTATTGATAAAATGACAAATCCGTTATAATTCTTATTTTATAATAATCGTAACGTCTTCACATGGGGCACTGTGTGGACGGGTTTACGCTATCAATCTAAAATTAATTTTATCAAAATATTGTGAGTTTGAACTTTATCAGGTATTAACTCTTAACGCTAGCTTCATGACTTTTTTCGACTCGTCTGTTGCTGTTAGCCGTAATAATGGTTTTGACGTCCTCTGGGAGGATGGGGCTTTCGAATGGAGCCACTTATTCCAGAGATACCTTTAGGAGTAGCTTCATGAGGGTCAAAGTATCGTGATCGATTTAGATTTGTTGTAACAAGAATGGTCGAAAAGTACTGATCAATAAAAAAAATCCCAGTGGTTTATAACTACTAAAATGTGTTTTTTCTTTATTCAAATTATTTAAAATACATATCTTCGATAACTAGTAATAAGCCAATGGTCGATATATGTATCTAATTATAGTGCTATATATGTACCTATTCAGTTGAGTGTTATTTTATTTTTATCACTTTGTCTTATTAAATCTGATGTGTTATCTGCGACATTCAACTGCACTTCCTTGAATTGGAAGTGTTCCATAATTATAACATTGTATCAAATAATGTCATAGAATATAAGTATTCTTCCAAATGAATGCTACCTACCTGCTAAGATTTATGGCACCTAAGTACTTTTCATAATATCATCTTATAAACACATCAGGCTTAATATTGCCCTCATATTTTGTACCTAATCATAAATCGTACATGAAAAAAACCTAGTTCAAATTTTGTTTTTAACTGAGCTAAATACCTATTATAGAACATGTAACACTTATTTCATAATGTAAAATATTTGTTACAATATATTATTGAAGATAGCAAGAATAAAACAAGAACATACATAATTTAGGGATATGGATGGTCTATTTGACATTTGTTGAGGTCATTAGAATAATGTCATAAAAGCAACCATAGCATTATAAAACATAACAAATATAGTGTTATGATGTAGACAACCAACTGGTTTGGTACATTCGTCTTGATCGTTTTCATTCAACCAAAATTACTAACAGTGTAAATTAAAGTATATCTCGAATATTCGCTATTAAAGATTTGAAATCTAGAAAGTAATCATAATATTTGACGTCAAATATCAACGGCGTTCCTGACCAACATGTTATTTTCGTCTTTATAAGATATTTACTTATATATACGAATTGTAGTACCACTTAACATAAGGCCAGATAGTTGTTGTTTATCGCTACTGACTCTATATAAGGCAGTGAGTGTGGGTTTACCTTAGTCTGTTGAATGGTGTGCGTCCAGTGAGTCGCTATCGCGCAAAATATTAACAAAAACAAAATGGCTTCACGAGACGCTGCTTCCGACCAACTTGTAAACTTCAAGAAATCCGTTAAGGTAGAGTATAATCTGTATTATTTTATTCAATGTATGTGTTTGATATAAGAATGTGGTTAAACCACAGTAATTATCTTTGAATATATTACAATAGAAATTAAAAGAAATAAAAAGTAGTCAGCTTATTGGTTTATTTCGCATTTAGACAATGTTTTAATACAATTTTTATTTGTATTAATTGTTCATAAGTTATTACTATGACCGATTTGAACTTTGATACTCTCTATCATTAATTATGTTGTAATTAGAATTTATAATACACATTTGCAAAGCAAAAGATGGAATTGTGCTATTGATTGCAACCACAAATGATGTAATGAATACTCTGTTATGAAACTATTTTTATTATAACTTGCTTTTTTTTATAATGTGTATGGTGCACTGCGATATTTTTATTATATAATTGAACTTAACATTATATATGTCCTCTTTTAAATTTTTTTTATGTTAAACATTTTCAGGATTCGCCTGGCTATATGACTACAAAATATGGTACACCAATTGGAGTCAAAACTGCTATTCAAACTGTTGGAAAAAATGGACCTGCCTTACTTCAAGATGCTCAGTTTCTAGATGAAATATCATCATTTGATAGAGAACGCATTCCTGAAAGAGTTGTTCATGCCAAAGGAGCTGGAGCCTTTGGTTATTTTGAAGTTACCCATGATATTTCAAAATATTCTGCTGCCAAGGTTTTTGAGAACATTGGCAAGAAAACACCTATAGCAGTCAGGTTCTCTACTGTAGGTGGTGAGAGTGGATCAGCTGACACTGTCAGAGATCCCCGTGGATTTGCTGTTAAATTCTACACTGATGATGGTATCTGGGACCTTGTTGGTAACAACACCCCAATTTTCTTCATTAGGGATCCAACTCTGTTCCCTAGCTTTATTCACACCCAGAAGAGAAATCCTGCTACCCATTTAAAAGATGCCGATATGTTCTGGGACTTTATGACATTAAGACCTGAAACCATGCACCAATTGGTGTACTTATTTGGGGACAGAGGTATTCCTGATGGTTATAGATTCATGAATGGTTATGGATCTCATACCTTTAAACTTGTAAATGCTCAGGGAGTTCCTCACTGGGTTAAATTCCACTACAAATCTAACCAAGGAATCAAGAACTTGCCTGTAGACAAAGCTGCAGAATTAGCTTCCTCTGATCCTGACTATTCTATTAGAGATTTATACAACGCAATTGGTAAAGGAGAATTTCCATCATGGACTCTATACATTCAAGTCATGACAATGGCTCAAGGAGAAAACTGCAAATTCAATCCATTTGACCTTACTAAAATCTGGCCCCATTCAGAATACCCACTCATTCCTGTGGGAAAACTGGTGCTTGATAGAAACCCTAAAAACTATTTTGCTGAAGTTGAACAAATTGCCTTCAGTCCATCCAATCTGGTACCAGGAATTGAACCATCTCCTGATAAAATGTTGCAGGGACGTTTGTTTGCTTACAGTGACACTCATCGTCACCGTCTTGGAGCAAATTTCCTCCAAATTCCTGTGAACTGCCCATACAGGGTCACTGTTGCAAACTATCAGCGAGATGGGCCTCAGAACATGTGTAATCAGGATGGTGCTCCTAACTACTTCCCAAATTCATTCTCTGGACCCCAAGAATGCCCGCGTTCTCAACGTCTACAACCAAGATACAATCTCAGTGGTGATGTTGACCGTTATGACAGTGGTCAGACTGAAGATAACTTTTCCCAGGCTACTGCTCTATACAAACAAGTCTTTAGTGATGATGAAAAAGCTCGTTGTGTTGCCAATATTGTTGGTAATTTGAAGGATGCTGCAGGATTTATTCAAGAACGTGCCATCAAATTGTTTGTGCAGATAAGTCCTGAGTTGGGTAATAAAGTAGCTGCTGGTCTTGCTCCCTACAAAAAATACCATGCCAACTTGTAAATGCTATAATACTATTGAGACTGTTATGGGTGTTATTTTTATATAGTGTGTAAGCATTGTTACCTTTTATAATAATTATGTTGGGAAATATATAAGTACACTCTTTTGAGCATATTTTTGGACACACATAGTTTATGATATTAATAAATATTTTTTTACAGTAAATTTGAGTTTTATTGCATATGTTTTGATTATATAAATGATATTCCTGATAAGTTTGACACATGTTCAATTAATATGATATCAGATAGATATAGAGAGTTGACAACTTATCTATTTTTATATTTGCTAAATCAATCCAAGTCATCATTTTCGAAGAGGTTTAATTATAAATAGTATTATTAAAAGTTTGCCATTATTACATATGGTATATAAGAAAAAGCATTTTCAATAGTTATATAACAAATCCATTATCACCTATGCTATTTTTTACAAGTGAGTAATAAAAATATTTAAACTGGTGTAGGTCAAGGGAAATAATGTGTAATAAAACATGATTACCTCGACAGGCTTACGGCAAAAGGAATGACTGTTGAATGTAGGTTGACAAATATTTTTTTAGTTTTATTATTATTAGTGATATTTACAGATTGTAAATAATAATATTTATGTAGGCAGTTATAATATGTCAGCTTTAATACAGGACAAATAGATAAAAATAAAGTATACTATAGCATAAGTATAATGCTGAATGGAACATCACTTAAAAGGTATCTTAAAGCAAGTAAACTGTTTATAGATAAATGTCCTTAAAACTAATCGTAAGTGTTATATGAATAAAGAAACGTATTTCACATAACCACCAAATCCTGTAAACAACGACTAAGTTTTCCAAAACATTATTTAAAATGCATGTAAGGCTTGTAGGGTGATACCAGCTCCAGAAAAAAGTTACTTCTAAAGCTTTAGGAAGTAACTGACTAACCTTAAATTTCAATTTGTTTTTTTGGCATTGCATCCAATGAAGTCTCTTTTAAAAAAATAAATTTTTCGATGTTAAATATCAAAAAGTGACAATATAATTTTGACTACCTACTACCTAAATAGTTTAGTTGCCAAAAATGGTTAGGATTATAGTAATGCTTAATTTATATGAACTGCCGATAATGAATTTTGTTGATAATTTGAAAATATTCACAGGATAAATAGGGAATAAATATAAATTTTTGGAATTTGTCGTTCACTATAAAGTGGATGTTGGATATAGATGAATTCTAACATACAAAACACTACATTTGTGGAATATATTAACAGTGCCATCTATATTCTCGTGAATAAAATGCAACATATTTATAGTGACATCATTCTTCAAGTTGAAAGTAATTGTCACTAGATGGCCTTTATGTATTTTTAATGTATAAAATTTTATGTACCTAGAAAATTTTTAGGGTCTTTATTCAGAAAATTAAATATTTTCAAAATTTTCTACTGTGAACTATCAGATTTGTAAATCTAGTCTTCAAAACATTTTGTTTGACTGCATTAATTATTGTAAATAAATTTTATTTTTTAGACCTAAGATATGACACCTAAAATTTTAAAAAAGTGTAGTTTATAACCTACTTGCTCTTAAGACATGTCTTGTCAAGATGATGTTTGATTGATGTTTATATTTTTACTGCTTATAATGATATATTTTTAGCGCAGATACAAAATCTTTGTTTTTGGCTTTCATGGTATAAAATTTTACTAAACCTACACACTGAATGAGGAAAAATTTATTCTTTTGTTATGTGAGATTAAAGATAGTTCTGTATTTGAGTAACCTTTCACAACCAAAAATAGGTCCTTATTATAATAGTTTTGCTGTGGTATTATATACAAATAAAATTTATATTCATCAGACGATCATTACTTTGCATTCTTCCAGTATGGTGTGTCAACGTTGTCAAAAATCTCTGCGTGGTAATGAAGGTGTTAAATGTGCCGAATGCGAGTCTCGATACCACGTTCGATGCGTTGATGAAAGAAATAGTTTGGATATGGAGAGTGGAGACAGACGGTATCATTGGATATGTGCAACGTGTCAAACCCCGGCCAGCAAAACTAATCTTCAATTTGAGGAACCTCTAATAAATCAACGAGAATTAATAAATGCTCTAAAAGCTTTGACAGAAAAGTTTGAATTAATGAATAAAATTCAAATACCAAAATTGAGTAATGACTTGTTACAAATAAGATGTGTTACAGAGAGAATAATTAAACAAAACGAGAGTTTAATCTTAAAAGTAGAAGAATTAAAGAGATGTCGTTGTGAACAGAGAAGTCAATTAAATAATTATCGACGTAGAAATTTGAATCTGTCTCCGAGGCGCATATTGAACGAGGAACAAATTCCCATTTTGGGCGGTGAAAAAATCCCTAGATATAGAACTCGCAGGCGGTCGTATCCGTTGTTAAAAATGTTATTGCAGTTTAACAGAAAACTTAGTAAATATCGAACGCCCAGGAAGAGATAATTTTATGAATAAAATCGTAGGTGTTATTTATTTTAATAACTGTCTTTTTTTATAGCTTTTTTTATATCGTAACGGATTTTAGTACGACTATGCTCGTCCGGAATATTTATATTTTAGATAATAATCGGAAAAATGTAATTTAGGTTGTCGTTAATTATTGTAGGGAACAAATTTCATAACGCCTCTTAATTCTAATCGGCTTTGGTTGTTTTCGCGTAATCAACAAACACACACTGCCAAATACAAACTTTTGCTATCATCTTAGAAATTGAATTATTATTCCAGACTGCCAGGGAATATTTCCGTTTGTATCTACTTATCGTAAGTACATTAAGCGTATTATTTGGGAAGTTGTAGTATCCTATATTCATTTTTCAAATGAATTGAATACCAAACAGAATTCTAAGTCTCAAACTATTTGTAGATAGTATAATAATTTTGTTAATGTATTGAGTTCCGCATAGAAAACTGAGTTCCTTATAACGAAGTACACTGCTTTTTTGCGAAGTACATTGCTTGAGAAGAGGCAAATGCCAGTATAGTTTTTAGTTTTGAAACATATTTGAGAGAAGTCTTTAGAAAACACGGTCTAATTTAGATGTAAAGGTTAACATTGTCTGAATTATATTATCCTATTGATGTTTGTGAACATTTTTTTATTGTTTGTGAACATTTGTAAATATTTCCTAGGCCTAGGAGAAAACTAAAGATTACCTGAAATGTTCCGTCAATTCAATTTCTTATTTAGACCTAGTTTCACAAAACTCTGTTTGTTAAATCTAAACAAGGAATTTACTAACGAAGCTTCAAAATTATAAATGTCTGTCAAAATATTTACGTCCCACGATGACAAATTAACAAAGCATTATTAAATGTCATGTTAAAAGACAGGCTACCAAATTATTCGTTCTTGTTATAAGACGACCAAATTGAAATAGTCACGTTTAATACGACATGTTTGCTGCGATACACAACTTTATCTTTTGATCGTATATATCCCTCAATACGTCACTTGTTAGCTAATGCGACGAAATTTTATATATCCTTGATTGCATAGATTTCTCTTACAAAAGCTTTCTTTTTATTTTACTAGGTGTAATCTGTCAAAATCGTGTTGTCAATAAATTGTGTTATATATTATTTTGTTATAAATATAGACATAAATTGTGTTCAAGTTATAAGAGATGAAAAGAGAATTTAATTTGCAATGTCATAGAAAAGTCGAAGGCAAAAAAATCATTTAATCCGCCTTTTTAATAAATACAAGAAAATAGTCAAAACTGACAAAACAGATGCCGTTACTATGACTACAAAAAAGCTGGAGTGCGATTGGACAATTTAAGTTTTGACGTTTTGAATTTAAGTCCGTTAGCCATTAGATGGACTTTTGGAGCAGGAATTAATATTATCGCCTTGTTAAGATATTTAAACAGACATTAGCGCGATTAGTGGGACGCTCGATACATCTAACAGTCCATCAAACGCCTTGACAAGACGTTATTTAACAAACATTGATTGGTGAAACTGTGTCTTAATCTGCCAAAATTAACCCTGCAAAGAATTAGATTTGTATGCATATATCGAAAAGAATTATCTTTAGATTGAGAAAGACAAAGTTCCAGACAACTATCCATAGAGATATAGAGAAGAGTCCATATTCATTTAAAAAAGAACACCGGTAGAAATTAATTGCATAACAACAGTTGCAAATCCAAAGATATGATATGAGTCGGTAATGATTAAAACCTTCACACGATTAATATTTCTATATAAAATATAATTGAAGAGTGATGACAGTGAAAGATGTATTTATCATTTTTTAAGTTTAAACAAATATTAAAAACATTTGTAGAACGACAGTTCAATACAATGCAATTAAACGAAATAGTTTCAACGTGCACATATTCAGATGGTTGAATGAACGGACATGTTTACCTACTTTCCGCTTAGAACAACTACGTTAAATCATATAAGTATGTAAGAAATTGTAAATAATTTAAAATGGGTAATAAACTCCTCTAATATGTATATTTGTTGGACTAGAGGTTAAAGGCCCGCCTCTCATGCATGTGGGCGCGGGTTCGATCCTGGCAAGTTCCAATGTGATTTTTCCGAGTCTTATGTACTTTCTAAGAGTATTCAGATACCACTGACAGACGGTGAAGGAAAACATCGTGAGGAAACCTGGACTTATAATATCACAATTATAAGTTTGAAATCATCAACCCGTCTTGAGCAAACGTAGCGATTAATGCTCAAACCTTCTCCATGCGAGAAGAGGCCTTTGCTCAGCAGTGGGCTTCTGATAGGCCGATGAGATGTAATGTATTTGAGCATAATATAAAAAGATTTAAGCTACGAGTCGGAGATAAAAACATGTGACAATACTTTAAAGACTATAAGTAGACTACGAGAAAGAGTTTGAATACTATCTACATTACTGTGTAATTTCCATACAGTGTGGGAAATTCTAAATTGGAGTTTTATTCCTAAGAAAAAAGAAATGTAAATACTATCCTTAGTGAATAACTAATTAAAATACAGATACAGAAGAAGGAAATAATTTCTAGCCGTCTGATGAACATTTAAAAATTGTCTTTATCGTAACACCATGAATGAAGATCAATAATTTTCTCGGAACTCTTTAATTATTCTATTTATTTCTATAGTTGCCTTTTCCTTGTTTTTATTGTATTATTGTTTAATCGCAGTATAAAATACAGATATTGCTAAAAAACTACGCATGATGGTTGACAATGAGTTCCTAATAAAATTATCCAATTTATGCTAATATATAAGGATTGGTATTAGCCAAATAATGTTTAAATATAAAAGACCAAACTATTATTTGCATTGCTATCTAGCATTATGTTTTAATAACCTTACCACGATATAACACCTCCAGGCTCCAACTGCTAACGATGACTTCCCAGTTACATTACTATAATCATGAATAAAGAACTGGAAACTCCGTATTTGGTCTGAAGATGGAAACTTGTGCTAATCAGCATAAATTAAATAAAAATAAAGAGAAAATAAAAATAAAAATAAAGAGTATAAATTAAGGAGCGAGCGATTTTCGGTGAAATCATTATTTATATTATTAATATTATAGTTATTTATTTTCCGAATCAGTGGTGGCCTAGTGGTTAAAGGGCCCGCCTCTCATGCATGAGGGCGCGGGTTCGATCCTGGCAAGTACCAATGTGATGTTTCTGAATCATATGTACTTTCTATGAGTATTTAGACACCATTGACAGACGGTGAAGGAAAACATCGTGAGGAAACCTGGACTTATAATATCACAATTATAAGTTTGTAATCACCAACCCGTCTTGAGCAAGGGTGGTGATTAAAGCTTAAAAAACCTTCTCCATATGAGAAGAGGCCTGTGCTCAGCAGTGGGCTTGGATAGGCTTTAATTATTTTTTTTTTATACTTATTTTCATTTAGAAAGTTTAATAGTTATGAGTCATTGAAATAAGACGACAAAGTAGGCTTCACCGACAAAGTTTTTGCCTTTACATTCAAACAAATTTAACTAAGCACTATATTATATACAAATAATTATGAAGAGATCCGATTTATAATTAAAAAAATTACGTGTGGCACTCGGGGTCTGTCGGGGTAAAGTTTTTGCATAGCATTTTTTATCAACTTATGCAATTATAATTATTTATCTATTTTAATTTTGCAAAATTAATTATATAATATATGTCGGAGAAGAGGCGAATTCGTTGTTTTGAAAGAGAGTGACGTCAGCATAACTGACGTCACTTATGCCTTTCTTCTCGACTGTCGTCAGGCCCCGAGCCTATCGAAGGTAACCTCGCAGCCGGTTGGACGAATATCTCACTTCGATGAGGTCCGGTCCCTCCGACGGCTCAAGCGAGACTATCCTTGGTCGGCACTCTCGCCGGCATTTATACCAACCAACACTCATTGTTGCATAGCTGGCATACACTTGCATAGCTGGCTATGCAGGCGATTATGCGAGTGACACCTGACAATTTCAACTACCCTCAATTATTGATTATTTAAATAGTAATCGCGGCGATATATATATGAATATAAATTTTAAAATCGAATTATACGAGTCCAGATATTCACTGTTGTACAAAGACGATAAACACGAATACACCTACGAGTATATGTATACTTTCTCACAAACAACTGATTAAGTATTCGTCCAATTTCGGAGCAGCTCGTCTCGATTCGTACGAGCCTCGTGTTAGGTTATTTTCTTTACGAAATTTTTGGATTCGTCTCCACGTTCAAGGCCTGCGATAGCAGCTATGCAATAGTTTAATAAAGAATGTATTTTATTAAAAATTATATATTACAAAGAAAATAATCACTAGTTTTGAATGTAACCCTAACGCAACTAAAATGGAACCTGCTTTAAGTCTAAAATTAACAAATAGTAGAATTATGTTTTCTCATTACTTTTATTTGAAGAAAGATTCGTTATTTTTTATATTTGCAATACCAGTCTATAAAACATGAATTATTGGGTGAAGGATAAATAGATTCAAATTGTTGCAACAGGTATTTAGAGGCGAACATCTCATTCCTGTGAGTTCATAAAAAATTGTTTTGTGAGTCTACAAACGAAATTATTATATCCGTCGAGGTCGCCAACAATTCGATTACGTGATCCGACGAAGGTCCTTCCTATATTATTTTTTTGTTACAGCACAACGTAGCATCGGTAGGCTGGTTGAATATATTAAAGAATCTAAACGAGTACCACATTCGTCCAAGAACATGTCTATATTATAAAACGATTTGAATTTATAATTTTCTTATTACAGATGTAATTAATATTATGCGTTTGTTTATTTGATTTGCTAAACAGTCTTTAGTTTTACATATATTTCATCATCATAATATTTATAAAACAATTTGCGTCTTTTAATAAGGACTCTAGGATATCATAAATAAATAGTCATCCAATCAAATTCTTTATAACACATGATATTTAAAGAAATAAACATTTTTTTTGTTGCAACTCCAAAACGCCAATATTCTATTTCATAACCTTCCAATTTAATTATTAAGGTCACAAAATAATAACATCCAAATAGGTTTTATAAATATTAATAAATAAAATACGAATAAAATAAAATTGGCAGTCATACATGTAGTCAACAAGATACATATTTTAAAGTTTTCAGTCGGAAATTATTCATTAGAAGATGACATGTGTCTAGCACACCAGATAAATTAAGAGCCTTTCGTAATAGACAACCGTTATTCGTAAGAATAAGTTTATTATATTGTTTATATTATAGGTAATAATGTAGGTGCATATGTAATATTTGACTAAAATATTAATTAATTTGAGTAGAAAAATATAAGTCTCTCGAAGTACATTTAGTTTATAGGTCTACATATGTTTATTTAAAGTACACATTACGTTATAAAAGATTTGATATCGGTAAAAGTTAATAAAAATTTAAACAAAAGTTGTTATTGAGATAGACGATAATTAATTGAAAATTATGGTGCATATAATAAAAAATTTTCTATTGTTACCTTTTTTTATAAGGAAAATGTAATTAACTAAGTTTCTAGAACAGTAATTACGAAAATTGTCTGCGTATTAAAGTTATTTTAATATAGTTTTACCTTATATTAGCCTTGTTATTAGAACCTTTAAAATTTTCCTCCAACATTTTATTTGTTGAGAATCATCATGTTATAATCAGATAACATAATATTTTACACAGACTACAAAACAAATGTAATGGGTAAGGAAAAACTATTATATATTAAAATAAATTATGTAAATTAAAATTCCTTTATATTATTGGAATCCATGTATGTATAAATTTAAGTTTTTAAGAATAAACAAAGAGGAATTTTATACCCATAAACATATCAAATTAAATAAACGATAACTTGTATGAAAGAGAAATCAAGCGTATAAAAATTTTATTTGTCCATACCACTCTTAGTTAACTCCAAATATTGTCTAGTTATGAGCAGTGCTCGAGGGCAAATATTCCAATAAAATAAAAAAAGTTTCTTGACTTCGTCTTAAGGCCAATAAAATAAAAAATATCATTTCGTACTCTTTTGTTTTAGATACTTAAAATAGTTGGACATAATACAACAGTTACCAGTAATTAGCAACAACACCTTGAAAGTTTGATTTCATTGTAAAACATAAAAAAAAATGTATTATTTGGTATAAAATATACGAACAGATAGATATAAAAAATAAGAATGATAATGTAATAAAAACGTAATTTTATTTTGCCTCAGCGAACCGAAGGCGGCAATAGAATTAGTAATAATGTTAAGCGACGGCTAAGCTTGTCGCTAACTTGAAGACACTTGCTTAGAGAATCGTCTATTCTCATTTAAAACCGCGAGCAAGTCTTACGTTTCCGTTGGCTAAACACTGGCGGTGTGAAATGTATGGGCGTCTATTATTTTTAGTGATTTTATTATTAGTGGTGTATGGTCGAGCTGAAAATGAACCGATACGAAAAACACAGCTTGGGTATATGCATGGTTATTACATGGAGACTAGGAAGGGCAGGAAAATATCTGCCTTTACATCCATCCCATACGCTAAACCTCCGATAGACGAATTAAGGTTCAGGGTGAGTATCTGAAGTTACATTTACATTTTCGTAAATATGTCGTGTTATTTAAAAAGTTTTCGTGCCCTTACTTCTAAAGAAGCTAGCGTTGTGCTTTGCGTAATTTAAAAGTATTAAATAAATCGGTGAGTGAATTAAGTTTAGTTGTTCCCAAAAGTTTCCTAATAGAAAAAAGAATTCTGCTTAAAACTTATAATTAATTTTGTTCATAAACATTAAGTCAATTTTAATACGAAATGACAGTAATTTGAGTGTAGTTTACAGGTAGATATTGTTAAAATTTTAAAATTATGTGTTAAAATTATATCTTTAAAATTTATTATCATGATTTTTTTAAAGAGTATTCATTCAATATAATTTTTGGAAATATTTCATATTTAAAAAAATAATATATTGTAATAATGTTCTCAATCTTATTAATATTTTGTTACAATTAGTTTAATCAATTTATAAACACAGTCAAAAATATATTGTGATTGATATCATCAAGCTAATTTAATTTTCATAAGAAAATAATATTACCTTGCCAATATGGTATTAATCTTTATTTTATTATTATTAAAAAATAGTCTCAATCGAGATCAACACTCTTTTACATCCGCTAGAAATTTCAAAAGTCGTGAAATGTTGTATGGGTATAAATGTTTTAGAACTTAAAAATCACAATACTTATAAATTCTAGATCTCATATAAGCGTAAACCCCTTTGAAAAATTCACTGTACTTTAGAACCTCACCTCGTTAATGATAAATATATTATGTTACTGATCTAGTAACTGTTATTAGCATTGCGAAAAATATGAGACAATAATGATCTTATAATAAAATTTATTGTAATGTCATACAGATATCCTATTAAATCTTCAGGGATTCCAAATTACCTTTTTGAGTCATAGTTGTTATGCTCTTTCTGAGTTTGTTGCCGATGTATAGACAGACTGGGAGAAAATTTATAAATTGCGAATTTTGATATTTTATCGAAAAAAACTATGTTTAGCAAAAATGTAATACATACAGATATATACATATGTATGTTTATAATACAACTACTAAAAATCTTACAATTATAACGTTACAATTTAAATACAAAGACTTCAATTGAATTATTACACTTTTCCATAATATTATAAATTGAATCATCGTTACTTTGTTGCAGACATAATTTAATATTAACTGAGAAAAAACCTGTTTAATTTAGTTTTCCTCAACACCGAACACCACGTGCAAAACGAGTATTTATTCAGTTACCATAATAGACCGCATTACTAACGATGACATATAAAAAAAATATTTTATTTTGAATAAAAAAATATAACATTGATTAAATCAAAAAATATATGTTATATAAACTATATAGCCAGGTTAACAAACTGATACCAACAGATGCTTTCAGAAACCCGATTTCCTAATTTTTTTAATTTATCCGTATTTTTTTTTTATTTTGACGCGATGGAATTTCTCTGTTATTTATGTTTATAATTTAATAAACAATAATTCATATATTATAGATATTATAACGTAAATTCCAAAATCAGAGGTCTATACGTAAGTGGAACCCTGTCAGGACAGCAGTCAACAATACTTGATAAAAACTATATTACGCGCGAAAGGGTAGACATAAGGAAATGTCGTAATCTAACTTACATAGTACAAATCACGTTATATAAAATATATGTTTAATTGACTTTAGTCTTAGTGTTATTACACTACTTAAATTAATTTCTGTAGTGCTATAAATGTGATTTCCAAACGTTATATGAAGAAATGGACTGTTTAATGATGTTACGAATACATAAACAAATTAATTTATTTTTTTAATAGCCGTTCACATTACTTACAAAAGTTAGAAATAAAGACTTCCAAACATTTTATTATCACGGTTTTTTGGTAAATATGCTTTTCGTTATTAAGAAGGAATCATATTAAGAAAATTATTTATGTTCGTTGAATTTTATTTCTCTTATAATCTCCGATAAGTCATCTTGGATATATAAATAGGAAGTTGTATATCAAATATTATTCATATATTAGTAGACGGAGCTGCTCATTCTATTCAGAGTACGTACTCATATTGGAAATACGTCTGTCCATCGTTTGTTATTTCCCTCTTACAGTGAAATCCCCTCGTTCATACTTCAATTATTGTCAAGTATAGTTTTAAGAGACATTTTATCCTTATTTCAGTAGATTTATTTATTCGTCTAGGTTTGTTATATGGTTAAATAAGAATTTTTAAATCTTTGTAATAGAAAAAATTGTGAGGGCTACAAAACATTACCAAATGAAATGATGTATCACAAAACACTAGAAGACTAATTCTGTAACAGGTTTCACACTTACACAAAAAAAAAGAAAATTGATAATTATCAAATTTACAATATTAGGCACAGTTAGTGTGTAATTTTTCTGACTTTGTCTGGATAGTGATTGTCGTTTCACCCGCTGAAAATGTAGCAGATAGATCGTAGGTAGTAATTGGTACTAATTAGCTGTAGTCTCGTTATTTATCATTGAAATTTATATGTATTTATTCACTTATTGTAATGCAATGATTAAATTTTAATAAGTATACGTAATTGTTTTTTAAGTGGTTCTTGAGCCTTATTTGTTGCTATAATGAGAATATAATACTCATAAACTTTTAAGATTAACCGTTATTTGTTATCGAATTTAATAAAGAGTCATTAACTTCAATTTAGGATCGATGACTGTAATGGTAAAGCTTTTACTTTATTATTCTTATAAATATTCCCAAAAAAATTCAAAAAGATATATGAGTATGAGAACCAACAGTTTATGCAATAAATATTATTTATAGAGAAAATAATGTGTCTGATTTCATGGAATCCATACGTCCACAAGCCTCAAGTTCGACTTTCAACGTACATCTACGTATTATAATTTAAAATACTATTTGTTAATTTATAATACACGTCTATAAAAAATGTTTTGATATCCACTGTTTACATGTAATTACTTAGTTCGTGCCGTCAATCCTACGTAGTATATATTTTCTTCATTTTTATTCTCCACGGTGCAAATATATCACATGATATTAAAATTAAAAAACTGATTACTTGTGGTGTTTAGTGAGATTATAATAAATAGTTCTGAGCGTATTCTATGATTTTGTATTTACAATTAGTTCTTATTGACATAGCTATTAAATAATTTAATTGTACTCACTTCGTATATAAAGTTATCTTATAATGAGATCTAAGATTTTCGCGAGTTTTTTTCATTTAAAAGAAACTAATGTTTTTTGGATTATACTACGTGACTTTATTTTTGTTTAAAACTACATACTCCCTACGTTTCGGCTACTTTACAGCAACCGTGATCACGGGCAGACGAGATGTGAATGTCTGTCAGTTGGTCTGTTTATTTTTTTTTAAATACTCCTTATATTTTTCTAGTTTTCTGTCTTATAAAACAAAAGCACCCTTAGCCTGGAAGCTGACAGTTTATTTGTACTTGGTAGTTTCACAATGTTATTAAAGGAAATGCAAATTTACTTTAGTTATGAAGTATGAACGTGATTAAAATTAATGAAATTATTTCAATAAAAATACCATTATAAACTCGTTGTATAATTGCAAAAGGATATAAGTAAATAATTGAAGATAACTACAATCAGTTACTGGTCTACCATTAGCTTATTACCCTATATATTCCTATAAAATATAGTTAGAAGTCTCTCAAATTATAATACAAAAAAAAAACATTATATTACTAATGAAACTAAACCTATTTTTTTGATTCCAGATAATAACTTTTTCTCAAATAGTTTCACCAAAGTAATAAAAAAATTACTATTATATTAAACATATATATACATATAAGTTTAATAGGACATTCTATGTGCATGAAATGCATTTTTGGTTAGTCATATTTGATATTAGCAATAACAACTAGCAATTTCATATGTAAATAAACATGTATTATATAAAATATATACGTCCATATATATCAAACGCTACTAAAACAAGTTTTTAGTTTCGACACAGAGTCGTATCAAGAATAAAATATTAGACAATATTGACATTTTTACTAAATAAAATTCATGAGATATTTACTTTAAACTGTTACAATTAAAAAAAAGAAGTTAGTTTATTGTTTTCCATAGCAGACTACAATCGAGGAGCATGTGGTAGCTTTACTATGCCGCAAATGCAAACTTAAATTGCAGATTAAAAATGCCAGACAAAAGCTTGTTTGAGTAAAGTATAATATTTATTATATACATTTATTCACGCTTACTTTTCTTTTTCACCTGTGAGTTATTTTGTATTTTGTTGGATATCATTTATTTTAATAGAATTACTGAACTGTATTGCATTGTAGTTTAATACAATAATAAACATAATTGTACTATTAAATTTGTTGTGGTACACGTTTAAATATATATACATATAATATGAGTATTGACCTGAAATTAAACATCCTTTACGTATTTGCAAAGAACTTATTAACGGTTCCTCGGTAGGCGGAATACGAGATATACCTCATACGATCCGGGATTATCGTCGGCGGTCAATGCGTTTCTACTTTTACAGAAAATTCACCATTTAAATTTCTAGGTCGTAAGATTGATAAAACAGGTCGTACTCCATCTTTAGAGGGAATAGTAGATAGCTTTTTAAAAGATTTCAACAAGGTAGTTAGCCAACAAATCAGCAACGTCAAAAAAGCTTGGATCTACGATAATTACCTAACTTCACGTCTAAATTGGCCTTCGTCTATGACTTTAATGAAAAACTTTTATCAAATTAGATCCAGGCGTCATAAAGATGTTGAAGTTGTGGCTCGGGCTCGCGCTAACGGTTGATTCATCGGCTTTATTCAGGGATTGCAATAGTTTTTGGGATGAGTCTAAAAAGGCCATCGGAACTCTATAACCGCCTAAGACTTTCCAAGAGATATATACTGGGGTATATACATATATCCTGGGGTAGATATATCCTGAGAGTAATCTTAGTAATTAAACAATACCCTTGGGATAATGTATTTAAAACAAAATTATGACACACGGACTTACCGACGTTTAATTTTTTTTTTTGTATTTAAATAATAAATATAGATCAAAAATGTGTTGTGAGCTCAAATTATGTTATGCATCATTAAAGCAATAGCCTTTAATTCTGTTCTTTACTTTTTACTATTATAATATAAAGAGACGATATGAAAACGATACCCATTATGTCTCTGCCTGTATGTCACTGTTTTCCTATTAAGTAATGGTAATAAAATTGCAATCTTAGCGATATTACCCGGTTATTGTACTTTTAAATTATATTGCTCGTAGCTGGTAAGTGTGCTGTATATCTATTACGACTTTTCATCATAACTAAACATCAATAGTAATAAACTTACACATAATTCATGGAATGTAACAGATTTTATTCGAAGTGTTTTATTAGAAGGCGTCTAGTCGCATAGGGAATGTTTTTATGCAATAATAACTCCGGTTGTAAACATCATAAACCACCTCCAAACGTTTTTCACATAATATATAAAAAAAGTGAAATTATAAAAATTATTAAATCATTTAAAATGTCTGAGAGAATCTAAAGAATAAAAGAAACTCATCAAAATGGTCATTGATAAAAAAAGACAGGACTGTTATATTTAACTTTATAAAAATAATGTTATGCAAGTAAAAATTATGATTATTAATTATGTTATTATATCTCATGCAGATTCTTTGGCACTTGATACGCTATACAAGTTATTTTGTATATACAAATGTACAAGCTATTTTATATTTCAGGCCCCCATACCTATATCACCATGGGAAGGTACTTTAAATGCTACAAAAGAAAGTCCAATATGTGTTCAAAGGAATCCTTACACTCGCCAAAAAGAGATTGTGGGTCAGGAAGATTGCCTCTATCTTAACATATACACCCCGTTTTTGGGGCATGTAAGTACCCTTATATATAAAATGAAATGTTTTCATGAAGTAAGTGAAAGGACATGCATAGAATTTGAATTGTCAGTTTTAATTAATTTTGTTTTTTTTTAACATTACCTCAAGTGACTCTTTTAATACATACTATATAATGTGAATAATTTTAGGCAAAAGAGTCAGAGAGTATTATTTTCTAATTAGTATTGGTTACTTTAATTTTTTTGTATTTGTATAATGTTCCACCAATCTTAAATGTTGTGAACTTTGCGAACATTATTTCCTTCTAATAAAATTATTCTATTACTTTATAAGTCTATAACATTTAAAAATAATATTTTTGCCTATAATTAATGTGTTAAAAAATATATTTTTAATAAAATTTCAGCAAATACTTTTTTAAATTGACTATGAAATTATTGTGATACGTTTCAAATTAATTAGGGTTTTAATTGAAACACAATGCAACTGACAATTTCATCCTAAAATACGCGAATTAAGTTTGATATACATGAAAAATAGTTTTTTTTTATATGTACCTAAAGTATGTTAACGCCTTACAAAAGCCTGACAGAGCTTGTTAAAATTTTATTTATTTTCAACTGTCTATCTCAAAAAATAAACTCCTAAAGTTGATGTTTTTCATCTCTTCGAATAGAAATCTTTTTGTTTAAAAAATCGCTTGTGGTCAGCTTATTTAATCGTTAAAATCGTATTTCTTTTATTTGTCGTTTGAATTGTAACGCTAGCAAAAGTTGTTTGGTGTGTTACACAAGTAAAAAATGGGTTTTTTGTCCAAACCTAAACTTGAATTCGATAAATTAGTACTTCCGTATGGAAAATGACTTGTTTATTTGATTATATACATATGTATGTATGTTTCTCATACTCGTATATATATTTTATAACAAACATATGTACATATATAAACAGTCACACTTGAATAAAAATAATTAATATTAATTATTTAATACTTTATACACCCCACTTTACTCTCTTATTTTTTTAATTAATTCATAAATATATTAAGTAGTTTGACAAAATGCTGCAGATTCCTCCATTCATTCAGCTCGAGATAGTTTCATTACTATTGTATCAAACAAATCCCCTGACGTGATTACTTTTTCGAATTTTAGTTGAAGGTATTAAAGCCTTGACTGCATTATTGCACAAAAGTTTTTTACTTGTTTAAGTAGTTTCAAGCTTCATTACCGACTAGTTGATGATAAGCTTAATTAAGAGTCCACACAATGTTATATGAAACATCTTCATTTAAAGTATTTCTTTTTATCTTAATCCCTCGACGATAAGGTCATTTGGTTTCATTTTAAACATTTGAATTGAATTTAAATCAGTAAATTCATATAATCATAAAAGTAATAGGGTACGACTTGAACAAAAGTTGTAAAGGTAATACAGTTATATTATTCTGACTTTCTTTTAGGATGAAGTACCAAAAAAAGATTTACTTCCCGTTATGGTATTTATTCATGGCGGTGGTTGGATGTGTGGTGACGGGACTACACACATGTATGGACCTCAGCATCTTCTCGATAGAGATGTGATCTTTGTCGCTATAAACTATAGACTAGGTACTTTAATTAATGTTTTTAAATGATATCTGTAAACTGCCTAGTTAAATTCTTTGAATGTTATAAAGTAGTAGTCGGCGCAATTAATTTGAAAGAAACGTTCGTTTTCGTATTTTTTGTACATTTACATTTTTGTCTTATTAAGAATGACTTTTATATATTTTTTGTTAATTTTCAGGTCCTTTAGGTTTTCTCTCAACACTTGATGAAGCGTGTCCGGGAAATAACGGGTTAAAAGACCAACAAGAGGCTTTGAGGTTCATTCAAAAGACAATTGCATCATTCGGAGGAAATCCAAACTCAGTGACTATATTTGGAGAGAGCGCCGGAGGAGCTAGTGTTAATTATCACATGCTCTCAGAAACCAGTGCAGGTATTTATGATACATATTATTTAAAATTATGTTTAAGTCTATCTCTAACAATTGAATTACCTCTAAACTAATGTCAACAAGTATCTTTGTTGACATATTAAAATATTTATGTTTAATAAAAATTTTATTTTACTGTAGCACCGTTAATATGTTTTAAATTATATAACATAAATATATATTTTTTAAATAGCGCTGTGAATTATGTGTCGCAAAAAACATACAGACTTACATATACATATGTATATGTGTAAAGAACATTTGTAAAACGTATATTTTGCATTTCAGGACTTTTTCATAAAGCGATATCTGAATCTGGCACAGCCTTAGTGCCGTGGGCTGAGGCACCACCTGGCGAAGCAAAAAGGAACGCATTCCGACTGGCTAAGTTTCTAGACTGTCCCCAGACACCTTCAGAGCTCATGATTAAATGCCTCCGCTCCATACATAGCTACGATATCATTGAGACAGAATTTAAATTTTATGTACGTTATATTGTCTTATATTACTTATTTTCTAAGAGTACCTATGCATAATCCGTAACTCAATATAAAACTTCTTAATTTATAAAATTTGGATGTCATTCTATATATTAATAAACTTTCGAGTCTCAAGTAATTATTATTCTTAAAATGATAAAAACTGTAATGAAATTTAAGAAAAAAGTCAAATTATATTAAATATTATCTATGTTATAAATAAATGTTGCGAGTTGTAATAATAATGTGTATTAAATAATTTATTTATTAGGACTTTTTTGTCTCGATCAAACTAGCAAATCTCAGGTTCTACTTGTACTATTTAAAAAATATTTCTTTTATATATAACCAATAAAATTGTCGTTAGTAAAAGTATTTCGATAAAAAGTTTTCTTTTTCAGTTTAATTTACCACACAATTATATGTACCATCATAGTAGTGCATACATTAGTTTTTCTTAAAGTTTGAAACTTAATTTCTTTCTGATAAATAATTGCTGGATGTACTTAACAACCGTATGTTGTAATCTTTCCCACCTTTTACACCGAGTGAAGCCAGAAGCACATCTAGTTTTTATTTATATATTTTGTTACCAGGCCTGGGACTACGAACCTATGACTACTTTCAAAGCCGTAGTAGAACCTGATTTGCCCGGTGCATTCTTAACGAGGAGTCCTCGAAAGCCTCCATTTACCAAATTGGTACCATGGCTCACTGGCTTAAACAAAGACGAAGGGTGCTTAAAATCTGTCTGTAAGTTTACTTTACCACTTATATTTAATTATGTTCAGATGAAACACATTTCAAAATCTCTTATTTTATTATAACTATGTTGAATTTATTACAAGTTAAATAATTCTTACATTTTATAAAGTAATCATAAGTATATTTGTCTTTAGCATTCTGTAATGAACAATAAAATTTTAATTAAACTAATATTTTATTGAAATGACAGGGATAACAGCTCACAAGGAACGTTTTAAAGAATTCATTTCGGGATTTGATGCGATTGGACCCATTACTTTTTACTATGATAATTCACCATATTCAGAATTGATAACGGAAAAAGTGAGATCGTATTACTTTAAAGACGATGAAAATAGTATAAAAGATGGCATTTTAAAGGTACGTAGAGTTTCAAAGATGTGTTTTTGTAATTGTTTTAACCATTTTTAGTTCTTTTTTATTTCGGTAATACATTCGAACTATTTCAAGCATATTATACTAATTATCATTAGTGGATGCTGAAAAACTGCCGAAAGACAAAGAAACCTTTAACAATAATATTGACGTTATCAATTAATAAACAACAGAGTTTCCTGTAAATTGAGAGGGGAAAATTCAATATAAATTAATGGAGTTAATATAAGCTTCACACAAAATCAATCAAGCGTGCCAAACTGACCGCATACAATACCGTGATGTATCTATATTTATGTTATTGTTGCAACGTCACAGATAATTCATTAGTTCTAACAAAGACGTATAATGTGCACACATTTCATCCTAATCAAATTTTTAAATGGACTCTAGAAACCTCTTATTGTTACCTCTTCAGATTTAAATGTTATATGATTTTGTATTTCCAGATATATTCGGATTCATATTTCGATTATCCTTTGGTGGAATCCGTTGAATACGCTTTAAATTATAGCAAGAATCCTGTTTTCCTCTACCAACTCTCCTATCGCGGAATGAATAGTTTTTCCCAAATATTCGGTGATCCCGAGGGCAATTACGGTAAAAATCATAATTTTTAAGATCTCTTGAAAGATAATAATAACAATAATATACATTATTGAGCCTCATTTGTTGGCTCTGCCTTAGAAAGTTTTTTTATATATATGTTATTACTTAACACCAAATGTTCAAGACAAACTGAAGTTCTAAAACGTTCTAAAAATCTTACTTTTTTATAATTCATAGAAAAGATGTATTTTATTCAATAATATTTATTTGCTTACAGGGAATATTTGTAGGGATCTCTTTAAAAAGGTTGCATCTGCTTTAGATAAATATTACATTAATTCAATATTATAATTCACCTTTTAGTATCAGGATTTTACATAACGTCTACAATTAAATAATTTAACTATGTTTCCAGGTGTTTGTCATGCAGATGAATTGATGTATCTGTTTCCTATAGAGTTCTTGAAATATCCTCTCACGAAAGAAGACAATGATATGCTGGAACTCATTATAACTATTTGGACAAACTTTGCTACAAGCGGGTACGTTTGGGAATATCATATTAAGTATTAGTATGATACAAATATATATATGAAAATATATAAATGTATACATACTTTTTTTTCAAAGTCGTAAAATATTCTTAATAGAAGAGTTATATAAAGTAAAATATCCATTACTACATTAGTATTTGAATAGTTACCAATTTTTTTTGTTTGGTTTAAAATAATATAAATTCAAAAATTTACAGGGACCCCAATAAACCTCTAAAGGTGCCTTTTGATTGGAAGCCTGCTACTAGCAGTGAAAAAATGGAATATCTCGACATCGCTAAGACTCCACAAATGAATCTAAATTTAGCTGAGAGATCAAGATTTTGGTCAAATGTGCCGCTTTGGCATAACGTTAAAAAAAGAAGAATTATTGACGAGTTGTAGAAAACTCTAATACCGTTTACTGTCACAATTTATTTTAATAAAATTTGATACTGGGGCCAGTAACTTTACTGCTTAGTGAATACTGTTTTTATCAGTTCATAACCCGTGATGTAAGAAATAAAGTTCAAAGATGTAAAGAGTGATAAAAAATTAAAACCCACCTTTGAACATATAAATGGGACCCAACTGTAAACACAATGTAGTATTTATTATTTTAATGTATACTTATATTATGAACATCCTGACAGTAAATATGCGGGGTCCACCAAATATTAAAATACTCAATAACAGTTTTCTTTTTCATGGAGTTATGAGTATTAAGAAATTTACAAAAGTTACAATACGGGTCAGTTTCGGACCTTTCGTGAGGGAAATGGTACGAGTAATATTTCTTCCACTTGAAATAAAGGAAATATGCTTCAGGATTATGTATTAGTTCATGCATTTTTTGTGCCAGCTTATGTGGTCCTAATTCCAGTGCGTTTAAATAAGATCCTTCAGGCATGAATCTGAAAATCATAAAATTTGACAATGTAACTTTCTTACACATTATTATATGAAAAATCTAAAAATATGAAACAACAAAATATTAAATTTTCTTTAACATCAAAGTTTAGTACTCATTGTCAAACCTCGTGTAATTAGCGCCTCCGAAAACTATAGGCACAGTGTCATGACGAAGTGCATGCAAAATCTTTTCTGTTACATAATCATCACTCAATGAATTTTCAAATGCTAGATAAAAGTAGTAGTTCCTCTGCAACATCGACTCACAGCCTCTCATATTAATTTGCGGACATTGTAGCTTTCCACAATCACCGTAAATATCTAGTTCTAAAGCATAAACTCGCATTTGCTCCTCGAGTTGCTTCACAAAGTGCTCGCGAAGACTCATCGTATTGCAATTCGATACAAACCAGGCTGCTGCTTTAGATTTGAGTCCTATGGTTGCCTAAAATATAACGACATACATTCAAAAATTAAAAGGGCAATTTATTTTGGACCTTGTTAAACACTAAATATTTTGGAGAAGTGATTGAAAAGATGCTTTGATAAAGTATATTACTATTATAAAAAAAAAATCCTTTACTGGTAAAGCGTTTCATAATTACATTGAATAGATAGTAAATGAGTCTGCAAAACATTATTTTCATAACTAGCCATTTTAAAAAGTAATTTTTCTTACAATCGTTAGTTGCCTTGAAAACCAAGGGAGTAAAGCGTCTCCTTTGAATAAATCAGTATTTAAACATAAACACAAGACAGTACAAAAGTGAAACTATAACTGTCTCTTTGTTTTAGCCACTAGTTTTTTAAAATTTATGAAATGCGCTCATATTTTCCTAATAAAAATATATACCGCAGCATTTTAAATATCTCAAGCTGATTTATCTGATCTTTTGTCAAATTTTGAATGTTTATTTAACAATAAATAAAAAAATAACCAATGTGCTAGGATAGTTTTGGTAGGAATTGGTAAAAGATTCTCGGAAGTTAAAATGTCTATCGCATTAAAGAATCTTCTACTTAGCTCTTTTACTAAATATTCTCTAAAATGATAGTAAAACTCTGATAAATTTTTATTTCAACCTCATTTAGTTTTGATTTAGGAAATAATTAAAGAAATGTCTAGCCGATCAATTTTAGCTGCAATGCTGCTCAATGTCTTATTTCCAACTATAAGGTTGGGGTAAAAGTCTTTTCGCATTATAGTATGTATGAACTTGTAATAAAATCTCTTTGGCTGTAGTATTTGTATCTGGCTGGTTTTGTTATCATTAAAAAGTTAATATTTTAAAGAACATAATTCAAAATACAAATTAGGCAAATGTGTGATTTTCAATTGTTTTTCGTACTGTCAAGATGAGTGAATCTAATGAAGAAATTCGATACATTTTAAAATTTTAGTATAAAAAAGGTAAAAATGCAACGCAAGCCGCGAAAAAAATTTGCGATGTTTATGGACCTAGTGCAGTGTCTGTGAGAGTAGCGCAAATTTGGTTTAGGCGTTTTCAATCCGGAAATTTTGATGTCAAAG
>JAAAKD020000207.1:10733048-10775965 GCA_010014825.2 Danaus melanippus | reverse complement strand
TGCAGTGTCTGTGAGAGTAGCGCAAATTTGGTTTAGGCGTTTTCAATCCGGAAATTTTGATGTCAAAGATGCACCTCGCTCTGGTCGCCCTATTACGGATAAAATGGATGCCATTTTTGAAAAAGTGCAGCTAGAGCGACATATCAGTAGTTACGATGTAGCTGAAGAACTAGGAATTGATCACAAAACAGTTTTGGCGCATTTGAAAAAAGCTGGGTACAAAAAAAACCTCGATATTTGGTTACCTCACGAGCTCACTGAAAGAAACCTAATGAACCGTGTACTCATTTGTGATTCTTTATTACGACGCAATGAAACCCAATCATTTTTGTAGAAGCTGATAACTGATTATGAAAAGTGGATCAAGTACGACAAGAACGTGCGAAAAAGGTCGTGGTCAAAGGCCGGTCAGGCTTCACAGACTGTGGCGAAACCCAGGTTAACACGCAATAAGGTGATGTTGTGTGTGTGGTGGGATTGGAAGGGCATTATTCATTATGAGCTATTACTACCAGGTAGGACTATGGATTCTGAACTCTACTGCGAACAACTGATGAGACTAAAGTAAGAAGTTGAGAGAAAGCGTCCGGAATTGATCACCAGAAAGGGTGTGGTGTTTCATCATGATAACGCTAGACCTGACACATCTATAGCCACTCAGCAAAAATTAAGAGAGTTTGGCTGGGAGGTGTTAAAGCATCCGCCGTATAGTCCTGACCTTGCACCTTCAGATTTCCACCTGTTTCGGTCACTTCAGAATTCTTTAGGCACTGTTAGGTTAACATCACGAGAGGACTGCCAAATCCACTTGTCGCGGTATTTTGATGAGAAGTCCCAAAATTTTTATAGCAATGGGATTATGTCCCTACCTACAAAATGGCAAAAGGTTATCGAACAAAACGGTACATACATACTTTAGTTAAATTTAAATAAACTATACTAAAACATGTTTTGAATTTTCTTAAAAAATGCGAAGAAACTTTTTCTCCAACCTATTATTTAGTAAGGCTGAGTTATGAATATGAGTAGGTAATAGGGTTCCAAAATGTGAATGGCAAATTATTCACAATATTATAATCAAAGTATGAGACTTTACTCATTTTACTAGGTCTAATTCACACAATAGGTATCTTGCCAACGTTAAGCAAGGATCGTCTCTCTAGCTCCAATCTAACCACAAAACTGGGCCAGGATTTTGGCAGAGTGCCGCTTGTATGCAGTTAGTGTTAGTTGTTTGCAATAAGTACTTTGTGTTCTTTGACAGAACTGCACAAGCTGTCTCGTCTATATTGTCATGATCTCACCAAGCAACAATTTAGGACCAACAACAATTACCGTGAGTGATTGATAAGGTGAGTATGAGATTTTAATTTATATTTAATTGTTAACTTAGCCTTGTCAAAAAACTGGCACTGTCATTATTAGCGGCAGCTTAGTTTTGAAAGTCAATTTAAAATTGTGAAAATATCTGTATGTATATATCTTTATAAAAAATAAATATGCATTCTTATTTCACGCGTGAACAGTTTAACGAATTTTACAATTTTTTTTGTTGTTGTATTTATTACTCTCAGGATAAGGTTCTTATGAATGGAAAAACGAAGAAAATTGAGCGCAAAACATGAATTTTAAGTAAAATTTAAAATTACACTTTTTATATTTTTTAATGTACTTGTTTGCTAAGGATATTAAAAAAATGCCATATTTGACAGTTGTCTGTTAGTTGTTCGGACGGAACGTTGTTTAGATTCAGATTGAAAGTGTACGACTTGTTAATATCGTTTACGAATAATTGTAAAGTAACGTTGAAATATTTTTTGTTTTAATTGGAATTATATTAGTCAGAAATAGGGACTTTTTTTATTGAAATCAATGGTTTATGGTTTTAAAAACGAACTATGCTCTCACACAACTTCCTTTTCTAAATACAGTTTTTATACGACAAGAGAGGTCTATCAGATCTACTACTAAAATTATAATATACAATAAAAATAATACTTCTTTTTATCATTAATGTTATATTAGGTTATAAATGGTTTACGTTATATATACATATATGTACTAAGACCATGAATACTCTTTTAATACGAAACATGAAAAATAAATTTATATTTTACCTTCAAATCTGTATCTATGGGATCCATATCCGATATATTCTTCCAATGAATATCCTTCTTTGGCCCAATTGTAATGCGGTCGTTGTCCTGTATAATAAAGTAAGGCCAAAATAAAGTGGAGTCAAGTCGATAGGTCCATGTGGTGTTGAAAAAGTTGTTCCAAAATGAAGTACAAATTGGATAACTTGCTGCAGATTCCAGATTAGCATATATATACTTCTGGTTTGGATCTCGTCTTTTTGGTAAATCATTTTTGTATCGCAAAAGATACAATTGAGTTCCACCGAAAATTATGGCTTCAAATTCAGTGTAATCGCCGAGGAGGTTTCTGTCGCCAGTGACGTAGCAGTTGCTCCATCCGCATTTTTTTTCAATGAAAATTGTCCTGCCTTCACCAAGATTAATTAACGGTTTAACATTTTTTTCAGCCCAAATAAGTATGTACCTAATAATTTCCGTTTTTTCGGGATCTCTATCAGATAATTTTTCAGATGTAGGCTTTTGAAACTTTTCTGGTGATGAAATATATAGCGACGTCATTTCAATATTACTTTTATAACTTCCAAAATGGCAATACACCGCGAAAAAAATTGTAAATAGTAAAATTATTGCAATTGCGTCATACTTTTTGTTTGTTTTTTTTGAAAAAAGTCTATACATATTTAAAATCTTTAGACGATGGTTAAAATCCTGCTCAGCTACAACAATGACAATGATGTGTCACAAGAATATGGTGATAAATTCAACAAACAGATATTGTGCTGTTTGTAAATAAAGATGTTTTCATAATAGTCCATCATTATGAAGTTCTGGTTATAAAAAAAAAAACAATTACGTAATGTTATGTTTTTATTTATATACACGTATGTGTTTTCTTTATATACACGTATGTTTGTTTTAAAAAAAATAACAAAAGAGATATAAGTTTCTCAATAACGTTCGATAGTTATTATATTATTATTATGCCCTTAGATATCATTTAATGTTAGAAACTCCTTGAAACTTAGTGCAACAAGTCGTGGTATACCTAGTAAAGTATTTATTAAACACGATTTTACAAAATATTTTGAAAGTCAAAGACGAATAAGTTTTTTCAAACTGTTACGACATCATTTTAAAACATTTATTTTTATCTGTCCACATTCTATTGTCGTCATGAAATATATATTTGTTGAGTTACACACAAAACAATAAAATTATATAATTCTGGAATAAAAAAGGTTTATAGTACCACTATATCCTTAAAAGTTACCAATATGATATTTTTTTTATTCAAGGGTGTGTGTCTTGTCTAGATAGGACTGGGAGTTCAATATAATAAACTACTTAAAACGTAATTATTACTGTTTAGGTCATTATCTAGCCACAGACGGTAAGATATTTATTTTCTACAGCTGGATATTCGTAAAAGGCTTTTGCTTACGTTTTACTTCATACGTCCTGCTTTTAAACACCGGTATACAGTATATTATTATTTCGTTTTATTGATAAATAATAAATAATAGCATTTTAATAAAATCTTTTTATATAATTTACATTTAAAATAATTTCATATATTCTTCCAAGAACTTTAAATTTTACCAAGCATTCTATATTTTTCTATTTATCTTTTGTTTTGTTAGCATATATTTTAAAGCTTTGCGTTAGGTGTTGATTGTAAAGACTATAATATTACATTAGCTAATCAAATTGCAGTGTTGCTGAAAGTCCAAGATAAACACGCTTTGAGGGAACAGTTTGTGTACATAAATTAGAAATTGTCAAAGGGAATATTTATACTTGGTAATGTATTTAATGTGGTCATTCATTTATACGATGTATTTGAAAAAGGTTCATACTATTATTGAAATAAAATATGTTATTATATTTTTGGTATGAGATGTTTGTTTCATTTAAATGTTATTAATGAAAAGTCTGAATATTAAAATAATAAAATGTATTGGAAAATTAAGATCGTAAAAGAAAAACAATTTAACATTGCTTGGGTGGATCATGTTTAACAGATTAGCAAGGGTGAATAAGAAGTTTTTATAAATTGGTCCGAAGCGATTTTTGGCTTTTTGTTTGGAGTCCAACTAAGGATTACCAACAGTATAGTCCTATAACGTATGGAAAACATAGCTTTAATTCTAGGTCGTTATTACCTTTATCAAAACATATATATGTCGTTTCAAACAAAAAATATTATAGAAAAATAATTATAATTCACAAATCACTTATATGAACATATAAACTTATGTTTATAGTAGCTGTAACGTTTTATTATAAATATATTAATTTATGAGTGTTTTTAAAAGAAACTCTGATATGTGAAACAGACTACAATATAATTTATTATTTTATTTATAACAATATTAAAGACAGGAAAACAAAATCTCTGCATTGAAAAGATATCGGATTTAAATCTTTTTCAATAATTATTTGCTAATATATTTCTTATTCCAATAACAAATATATTAAAATATAATTAAATATTTATTATTTATCAGACAGTATATTTTTACAGGCTTTAAGATAAATTAGCCTCAAATAGAAATAGAATATTGACATAATAAATCGTTCTACTTTGATGTTCGTCATGTTTTAGTGACATTAAGTAAACATTGAAAAAGGTAACGTAAACTATTGAAGAGGTCGACGTTGTCTAACCCCAGACTTTTACGCTCTGATCCCAGGAACAACTGGCCAAAGCGATTCCACTAGGAGCCAGCGAAATTGAAGTTACTCTGTTCTCGTGAGCATTTAGAGTACCTATAAAAAAAAAATATTTTCATATATACATTATAAATTTGTGTAAAACATCCCAGATCAGGATCTTAAATAGGTAAGTAAAAAATTTTTCTTTCCTTTATAATGGGCATAATTAAATAATTTCAAATGGATGTAAATATTCGATATTTTTTTATTATCTTGACAGTTTTATTGTTTTACCCATATGAGCCACTTTGAGTGTGTCCCAGGAATGGACGGTATTGTCATCAGAGCCAGCCAGCAGATAACGACCACTCACAGAGAGACCTGAACAGTATACATTTGAGTTTTATATTTACCTGCTCTATAAAAACAATAAAATATTATTTATGACTTAGAATATATAAAAAAATAAGGTCACATCTTCTTTATTAAATTTATATAAAGAATAAGCAGAAACAGTTTCAATTAGGTACACTGATTATTAAGTTTGCTGATTAAATAAATATTTTAGTTTATGAGATTGTGAACTTGTTACACCATACATATATGTTAAAGCTATTTATATTATTTTAAATACATATATTAAATTAATGTATAAAATATATTCGTATTTATTTAAAAATAGAAATACTTTTACTTCGAGGAACCCCTAAACGTTTATCAAATTAAAGCATTTTTTATATTGCTTTGCAATCATATTTTAAAAGTCCTTCAACTTCAGTAAAAAATCTGTGGTTTATCTAGATATAGATATACATTTATTATTTGAAAACAGCTTTGCGAAACTTAAGAATTTGGAAAATTGTTATCATATGTTTAAAGTAATGTTTAATAAGGTAATGTTTTGATCAATCAATAACCGCAGCTAGTGAAGCCGCTGTTTCCAGGTGGTGTGTAATGTCCCATTTGCTGGTCACTGCGAAGATCGAACAGCCTCGCTGTCTTGTCTTCAGATGCTGTGGCAAACGCCTGACCGCTCGGATGATACTAAAATTATTGCAGTTGAAATTATTAATTTTCAGCTTATGCAATATAATGATGATAAAGTGTTATATATTAAAAAATAAATTAAAGCCTATCAGAGCCCACTGCTGAGCACAGGCCTCTTCTCACATGGAGAAGGTTTAAGCATTAATCATCACGCTTACTCAAGGCGGGTTGGTGATTTCAAACTTATAATTGTGAAATTATAAGTCCAGGCTTCCTCACCGTATGTCAGTGGTATCTAAATACCCTTAGAAAGTACATATGTATCGGAAAATTCACATTGGTACTTGCCAGGATCGAACCCGCGCCCTCATGCATGAGAGGCAAGCCTTTTAACCACTAGGCCACCACTGACCACATATATATTTACAGTTACATTATTCCTTATTATACACTATTATTTTCTTAAATTATGCCAGCCAAATACAAATTATTTGTTTATTATATCAGAATAATATTTGAATACTAAAATAATTTTCAATTTTGGTTGAGTAATTTCGTCGAATTATTAATAAGAGAGAAACATAAATCCATGAATTATATATTAGGAAACAGTAAAATATTAAATAAATGAGGAATAGACGATATAAAGAGAACATTAATGATTAAGGTTTGCTTTGCAAAACGAATTAATTAATTTACTTCGGTTCCCTTAAGGCATGTGTAGTAAAAGACACATGCACACGCGAAAGACCAGATTTTATACCAAATCAAAAATTTTTAGCAACTATAAAAAGATAAATTTCTCTTCCTGTATTTTTGAAATAAATTTATCATTCATGTAAATAAATTTTCTGCATTGTTTTAACCCATAGAATAAGTTAATTTGGTCCCTTGTCTGTTCCGCAGCAGAGAAAGAAATTCTTTAGTTTGATGTAATATTACATTAAGTGAGAATATGACACTACTTTTATTCCCAATACAACGAGGGTCGGTAAAAAAAAATTATCTTTTATCACTCATTGTAACTATTACAAATTTAATTTAGCCAATAATACTTTAATAATTAATAACACATTAGTATTTTTATTAAAATGTATCAATTTCACTAGCATTACATACACAAACGCTATTGACATCTGCTTCGTGACCGAAAAATGTTTGCTTCGCTTTCTCGGAGCGTACATCCCAAAGCTTGCAAGTTCTGTCCACAGAGCCGGTGACGAAAGTTTTCATATCTATGAAAAATAATTAGCTCTGAAGTTAAATTGTATAAGTATTTAGAAAAAAAATAAGTTATAGAATATTTTAAAATACATTACTTAATTTGGTTTATGACGTACCTGGTGCTAGGGAAATAGTTACCACATCTCCAGCATGAGCGTTAAAATCGACTTCTCTTCTACCAACTTCCAAGTCCCAAACACATCTTAAAATGGTGGTGACAAAAAGAAATATTTTAATTTTATTTAATTTGTAAATTGTGCTTAAAGTATCTATAGATTCTTGACATTTGCTTTTAATTGTTTTATATCAGTTCAAAACTTTATCTAGGACAATGCCGAGAGATGAAAATAAAGTTATTTTCCTTTAATCAATGATGGTTCATTTAAATTATGCTTGTGTCTTATAGATTTAATTTGATTTCTTTAAAGTTTTCTAGTTACATTTTCATATCACCGGAGCCGGTGAGGATATGGGTGTCATCCAAGAAGCGGCAGCTGCTCAGGAAGCCTTCATAGCCGGCGAGTTCACGCACCATTTTCGCGGAACCAGTAGCGTCACGATTGTTGACATCGTACACAGTACACATGTTGTCCATACCTCCACAGGCTATACACAAATTATAACAACAGTTTATTTAAATAACATGTATAATTATATGTCATAATTATATATCAAATTATTACCGACAAAGTTTCCGGAGGGTGCAAAAGCAACGCTCATTACCCAAGCCGACCTTAACGGTATAACTTGAACTTTATTACCACTCCATGTATCCCATATAATTAGTTTACCATCAAGCGATCCAGTGACGCAGTGTCTGAAGGGAAACGAAAAAGTAAACACTGAATATTATTATATAAACTACACTATATTATATTATATTGTAATGTACTACACTATATTACATTATATTGTAACTATATTATATTATATTATATTATATTGTACTATATTATATTGTAATTTTATTAATTAACCACCAGTGAAAATTAATTTATAAGCCTCTTATGAATATTGGCCAAATTGAATTTGTATGCTTACCTATAAAACAGTGTTTTCATTGTGTTTACTAGAAAGGCTTTGTTATTTTTGATGTTCTGTTAAAACTGAATGGTATTATTTATTTTAAGCAATGTCCGAGAAATGTATATCAACAATAAATAAATGTGCATTTCAAATATTTGTCACTATGTATTTACAATTTCTGTTAGCATATAATATTAAAACCGAAATAAGCCAAAATGCATATAGAAAATCGGATTTTCCGAGCTAAATTAAGCGAAGTGAGATGTTGTTACAGAATGTATTTCCAATAATATTGATGGAGTATTCGTATGTACAAATGTACAAGTTTATGTATACATATATTGCTATGATAATAGGTATGTATAGACATTTTGTTAATAATTATACATAATAAGAATTTCAGAAATGATGCTGAGAAAACGTGATTCTTTTTGTATGAAATATTGGTTTTTAGTTACATTATTAAAAGCATATTGAAAAATAAACGTTAAAATTAAATATTTATGCCTATAGGTATTTTGACATTATTCACGTGCCATTTAAACAACGGATTTTTCAATTTTTAATGAAAACTAAGAGTACCAATATAATTTAGGGTAAAAACTTTATAAAGTTTCATAAAATGCTACCCCTTATAAAGAACATAAAAAACTTATTAACAACTTTTTCAAGAACAATCATCGATTAACTTAAACTCAATATATTTTTTTGTTGTTAGGAGTATTGGTCAAAGTTTAGTTGATTTCGTAAGTATTACAATTAACTCGTATCTATATGTAATGATCATTAAAATATTTTTTCGAATAATTTTGTGAAGTTATAAAATGAATTGAGAAATTTTGAAGAATTTATATAGTTTGAATTTAAGTTTCAAAATGATGTTTCTTTTCGCTTGCTGTTTGACTAATAAAAATAATTGGACCATGATTTTTAAGTTTATATCAATTCTGCTTTTTTGGTTTTTAGTTATAAAAATGAACATATTTATTTATCGATATTTGAATAAGTTAATTTAATAAATTGAATGTAAAAGTTCTTTTATAGACCGTGGATCGGAGCATATAGAACTTCTCATTTTATTTAACTAAGGCTTCAATACACAGAAAGTTTCCATGTCAATGTTCAAGTGAAGGTAAATCAATTTACTTAAAATTATTATAGCGAAATTAGTTATTAAAATAATTGGAATTATAATCATATTTTTTTTATTAAAATTTATACTTTTATTGATATATTAGAAACTTAACATATATTTTTTATAAGTATATTGCCTACTTATTTTCTTTTCTCCTTCTTTTTTCTTTTTTGTGTTTTTTAGACTTTTTGTTGCAAGAAATATATAAGTTATATGAAATCACTACCTTGAATCCCCGCTGTAGTGAACGGAATTGACTTTATTAATATGTCCCTTCAAACTCTTCTTGACCAGTAGACGTATTTTTGGGATGTCACCCATATCACCACATTTTTCAGCGAGCTTCGCATCCGCACCTTTTTCTTGCTCCGCCTACGAGAATTTTCTGTTATATTAATTGAGTTTACAAAGTGCGTTAAGTATTTGCAATTAATGTTAAATCTTAATAAGGGAGACAAAAGTGTTTGAAGTTACATATAATTATGTTGTCTATTCCTTTTCGTTCTTGGGGTTGACAATTTTAAAATAAGTTCTTTTTTTTAAGATTTGTTAAAAGAACAACTTATACAAGTCTATTTAAAGACTGCACCAAATTGGGATAGATTATCTACACAATTGTAAGACGAATATCTAAATTGCTACGAAATTGTAGACTACTTTATAGGAGCAGTAACAAGAGAATGAAGAACAAAATGTTCTTATCTGCAGGAGGTATAGTCTGATTATGTGAAAGACGAGAGCCAATCCTTTATTGTATCTAACGTTTGCTCTAATGATGTAACTTAAACTGAATCTCGGTTGTGTTTGAATTATTACATTATTTATAAAATTAATTTAAAGATTAATTTAAAAATAATCTAAGAAAATATATATTACGTTTACAAAGCAAATTGCAATTACAGTTAAAAGTTGATCTTGATAAATAAAATAAACTATTTAAATAAAATCTCTCCCGTCCAAGTGAATTTTCGAAATTTGTCATTCAAAATATAGAATGTTACTTTATCTTATAATAATTTGAAAACATAAATTTTCTATAAATTTTAATGTAAAGGTAAACTGTTTACCAGAATGCATAAAATATTTCAGTGAGAATACTTTCGTTAAAACAGCTTTTCACGTTTATTTAAATATTAAAACAGCGCTCTAATTAATTTAACAGCAACGTAAAATATTTATCTCAGCTTTATGAATATATGTAAAGTAAATATTAAAAAGTTAAAAAAAAAGTAATGTGTGACAACATGTATTTAATCGACTTATTTATTTACTAAAAAAATATATTATAATATTCATATTTGTTATGAAACAGTGGGCTCAAAAAATAATACAAAATAAAATCTTAATAAGCAGTAATAAAAATTTTATGCTTGTATTTTTCAAGTAATGAACCAATTATAATTATGTTAGATAGATTTTAAATACCATAAACAGACTGACAACAGAATAAGACTGAAAATTCATCACGTATTCTACGTAAAAGTGGAAGTTGCTTACCGAAAGAACTAATTATTTCTGGGATATTAAAAATGGCAGACAGATTAAGTACTAAAGTACCTACTAAAATTAATAAAAACAACTTTAAAAAAATCAAACCAGAGTCAATATTCCAAACTATTGTATTACATTTTACATTTTTACTTTTACAAATAATGGTAAAATATTTTGAAACGCTTGTAAAATTTTACTATATGCTATAAATCAGCGCACAGCGAAATAAAGAAATGACAAAATGATTAAAATTACCTTGCATTTCGCAATCAGGTCGTTTAGTTCCTTTTTGAGAGCTGTAGTCTCTGCATCGTCTTTGGGCATTTTAGAAATGTATCAAAACAAGTTTCCTGTCAGAGTGTACCTGAACGTTTGGACTGTAACACTAGCAGACGACGTTTAATAAAATTAGTGTAATTGGATTGAAATTTAGCTGTGAAGCTCTATAGATGTTGTACCGCTTATTTGCTTTGGTTTGTATAGATATTTATTTTTAAGGTGATATAATATAGAATGTTGTTTTGACATTTGGATCATATATTTAAATTTTGCTGTAACATACCTGACCTGACCTTTCATATTCATGACGAGTAAATAAAATAAACTTGTTGCAGAATAGCTCATGTTGTCACAGGCGACATAAAGCTAACAAATTTTAGTTTTCTATTTCACCTCTTTGACAGATATAAGAATAGGTATTCAAAGATACACAAAGATTTATTTCAATACCTTTGAATAAAGTTCATACTGTTCTTGGATGTTCAAATAACATTTTCGAACATTTTCTGGCATTTCCTTTCTAATATTAAATATATGTAACGGAACTTGCCTTTTTTTAAATTAAGTTTCATTAAATTTTTGGTAAATCGCGTATCAATCGGTCTAAATATATTAATATAGACATGATGAAACAGTCATATTTATAAAAATTGGTGTTGTAAAATATAATAACACTCGAATGAACTTCGTATATATTTGGCTACGAGTCACAGATATGTTTTATCTTTTTTAGACAAAGTATAAAAATCTTTACCGAGTTGTTTTGTCCTTGGAATTATTTTAAGACCACGCATATGTCAATATTAACGTTAGGAGATTATTTCTTTGAAATTAAAATTCTAGCTAATATGGGTAAAGACCTAGTATATACAAAAAAAAAATGGCGATCGGTTTATTAGACACAAAAAATAATTTTAACTTCATCGTGTATTTTTTCCTTGGAACAATTTTAATTACGGTGCCACGTTCGTTACTGTATTCTGGGTACAAAACAATCCTTTTTAAACATATTATGTCTTAAGTAGCTTATGATAATGCAACGGGAAGGTTGGAAGCTGATATAGATATTGCGTCATTGTAACTACCGTAGGTTTAAACCATTTAATTAATCCGTATCCACTAGTTGAATTATCCAGAAGAATAAAATTCGAAATTAAATATGTTAAATCGGTTGAAATTGTATCAGCGGTATGAATACCTGAAAAATACTTGAAGAGAAATGAGATTTAATTAAAAATATTTTCTCATTGTTGCTAACATAGAAAATCACTTCAGTCATACAATAAAGCCGGTTTTGAGAAGCTAGATTAGAAATTAAATTTGATAGATCCAAATATTAAAAGTGTGTTAAAGTGAATTTCTTTCTAAATATGTAAGTTTTTCCCTATTGTGTTCTTAATTGGACAAGTAACATAAAACAAACAGTCAAATAACGTCACAATGAAAATAACTAAAAATATTAATTTATTGTATATAACATTTTTAAGATCTTTTAATTTAAATTAAGTACACTGTGCGGATCCGAAACTGAGTCTTTGTTTTAGTGGCCAAATTTTTGTCATCTTTTGCGATGCTGATCTTCTAGCTAGGGATCGAGCTGCAGTATGTAAAGCATGCTTTCATAATCAGCCTGTCTGTGTCTCGTTACTTACTTTATTTTTTAAAGTATTTACTAACAGAATAGGAGACTTTTTGAAAAAGTATTCAATAACACACAATAACCTGACCATAAAAAAACTGATTCAATATGTGAAACCAACATATCATTTCTTTACATCAATCGTACATAAACTTGATTGTAACTCCCATGTCATATTTTGGACAAACGTAGAGCAAAACCGGAACAAGTGCTATGGATCATATACAAACGTTAAAAATAGATGTGCGTTGTAGTTACCGGTGTATGAAAATAAATTGGACAAGGCATAACATTAAATCCGTTTCGACAAACCGCCATTACTTTCTTGCGGTATGGTATATAGATTATATATGCTAGAATTAATCCGCGAGCCTCATCAAAATTGAAGAAACTCATAATCTCATGTAAATAACTAGGAATAACGTACATCTGAAAAACATTAATGAAAAAATAAAAATACCGTGTTCGTTATAACATTACAAAATCGTAAGACACAGTTAGCGCGATCTTCGTATATTGAGAACGGTACGTGAGAAAATTAAGAAATCGTTGGCTGCACATTAAAAAACAACACCGACTTTCGTCTCGTCTTTCCGATATCACGGTTGCTTTAAAGCAAGGGAAATGTCGAACAGAATAAAGAATAATAAACGAGTCTGATATCTAAATATTATAATTCTATTTTATTTAATATTAAATTTAAATCTTTTAGTAAAAATTCGAAAGAAATCCAAAATATCAAAATAATATAAAAGTACCTACATATACTCGTTTTATATAATCAAATTCTTTTTAGGTCATTAATGATTGATTATAAACAAATATTACACCTTTAAAGATTCGTTTCGAATACGCTACAAATACTCTACAAAGTACACTCTCTCAAAAAAATCTACGAATTTGATTGTATTAAGAGATGTCATCCGTATTATGACGTACGTCTGAAAGGCCTTCTATAGAACTTCAAAGTTTCGAAATCACTAAGGAAGTTGGTTGAATAAATAGCGTTATAGCCCATCCGTTATCGGTTGAAGCCAGGGCGCTATATAAGCTTTTAAGTCTGGGCTTGGAATTGAAGTAGATTGTCTCAATCAAGGGATCAGTCCTAATATACAAAATGTTTTATGTATTTATGTAACATAGTCGTTGAAAGTGATAAACTGCTTAAATATATTCATATAAATATCATTATGCTTAAATAAAATAAAAAACTATATAAAATTTTCATTCTCTTTTGTAGAACGGAATCGAATAAATTTAATGTCTTAATAATTAAATTTCATAGCAGCCCAAGTGCACCTTGAAGGAATTCAATTTAAATGTCAGAATAATTGTAAAATCCTTAAGAGAATAACTGGAAAGTAAGATCCATTTGAAGTATCTCTGGCTCTTTTGCGATTTCTCTGAAGATAGCATACTAAAGCAACGACGTTAAAACATTGTTATTAGGTAACTCACAAAATACCTGAGTTTTAGTCGACTTTAAGTCAAATACAAAGGGATTCCTCGTACTTACGTTACAGTATTTTAGAGAAATAAAGATGGACGTTCAAAGAAACAATATCACTTTGAGAAAAAATTTCATAGTAGTGTACATTATTTTACTGACCATGTGTTTTCGACAACTGAACATAACATAAGTCTTTTAAGGAAAGGCAGACATAAAAGTAAAAAATTATGAAATATAGATCATAATATACATAGAAAAGTTTACCTGGTATGATTTTGTTTCGTTAATTTTAAAACTAGATATAATTTATAATACAGTCATCTATGAGATTATAACTATAGGTCAGTGAGTTGATTTCATTAAAATTTATTATGTACCAGTGACACTTGTACCACACTGCCAGTCTGTCTATATATAGATTTTCTTTAAACACAAACGGTCGTTATAACAAGAAGTGTCTATTAAGTTATACTATTTTGGTTACATTAAAACAACAAAAAATGTTAAAACAATAACGACCAGATCCAGATTATAGCAATGACTTACTTAAAAGTCATTTTAGAAAATTATTGCAATGTGATTCAGGCACGATAGAAATGTTTTTAAACAATCTATTTGGTGCAGGAAATTTTCTTGGTTTCTTCGACAAAGTGTGCGGAAACATCATGTCATATGAAGCCATTGTTATAAATTTATAACAAAACATCTTATCAACTCAATATAAAGTTATTCACGTAAATGGTGTACAAGAATTCTTAAATATAAAATTTTTTATTTGTGTTTTCAAGTTATCGTACTGTTCTTTTATCTTATAATGTTTTTCATATTTTAAATCGTAAAACAGTTCAATAGACCAGCTGACAATGTAATAAGATTGGTTTACTTGAACTAATAAATTCTCACTCGAGCGTATCGTTCGACAAACTAGCTTTCACTCAATCAAATTTCAATTTCCTTACTTTGTAATAAAAGATTTCTGTGGACTGGTTTTATAATGACGTTACATTATATTATTTATTTTAAATTAATGTGTCAACTAATACAAAATTGCTTAATATTTTTTTGTACTCTTATATACATAACACCCTGACTGAATTAACACTTGATAGTCAAATGGAAGTAGTTGTTAACTATATCAATACAAGCATTAATTAGACACGCATTGGCAAATTCCTGGCCTGTATTAGCTTTGATAAGATATAGTAGCGGCCATATTACGTTGCAAACATAAGTCACATACCAAACCTGCATCACCAACACGTTATTAGATATTCAGTTTAGACATTGTGAGTATTCGCTAACTAATCCATTGTTAAATATTGATAGATTTATAAAATCTTTTTGCTGAAGGATAGAGGGTAGAAATTGGCTAAATACTTATTTAACATCATTTTTCCACTTCAGTACTCCATTGTGCAGAACATGTTTATATTTAGAATGCCTTTATTATTATTATGACCAATTATTTTTCTAATTAGTTTTCCTTAGCCTCGAGTTGATATTGACTGATGGTTTAAATCATTTTCGTCGTCTAATATTTCTGATTGGACGTTTTTGTTAAACTTTCATTTAACGGCTACTTTTTTATCGCAATATTAAGCGCTTTCACCTCCTAACAATAGTCAATGTTATTGCCAAGCTCGGTTAAGTGATTAGTCTTACCAAGAACTGTCAAAAAGTAAGATGCTTGGTCCTCGTTGCGTCTTGTCTATTCAAGCCCTATTGATAATTTTACAACCGATTGCTGCTATATTTGAAAATAATTGTGTCAACAAAAATAATCAAGAGCAGTACTGCATGAAAGGAGAGAACAACAAAAGAGGTAAAAAGAAATTACAGACTTATTATATATACCATTGATATGATATTATGTATATATGTATATATCACTTTCATGTATTTGGGTTAGTCTGATACTTGAGCTTGATCGAAAACAAAGATCAAGACGTATTTTTGATGTAAAGGCATGTTTACATTGGCTTTGCAATTTTGCTATGTGTCATTTAAGTGAAGCGAACATTTACATTAACATTTTAACAAAGCAAAAGAATATACTTAAATATGTTGTACAAAACCATATATTCTTGGTGGATACTAAGTGATATTGCAACAGTTACGTCAACAAACTTTGTACATTTTAAGCTCCTTTGTGGCAGTCTCATTAAATCAAAATCAATAATGCATTAAGGGTCCACGTATTGTATGATCTTATACTGTAAGACAATAACAATCTTTTGTATTTATTGAAGAATACTTTGTAACAACGTAGCGTCTTTTGATGCCAATATGTCAGTTACTTTTGTTTCTTCCATTTTTCTTTGCTGTCACATATTACGGGTGAAAATTAGAAACATTAGGTACTGTTTAAAGGATTCGGTTTCGTATAGCTTGTATATAGTATACAAAAAAAGAAAAGAATATTTACAGTTTCCGAATATATATGATTAAAATTCAAAAAGCTGTTCTTGATTATCTCATACAAAGTTAATTTAAAAAAAAAAAACTGAAGTCTAAATAGGGAATTATATAAAATGTTAAATCATTAACTTTCTCGTTAATATTAATGAAAACAGGTTATTTATCTTTTCTAAAGTTTTTAATTTAAGACCATGGGTATTTCCACCTTCAAAACTTAGGTACTGAAAATTAAAATTCTTCTACCTGGCAACTTCCCAGCTTTAGCCAGGGTCTGCCTTACATGTTGTGAATAGTTTTCGCTAATTGTTTTTACGACCGGCCGCCTGCCTAACATCAACCCTTTTTGGGAATGCATTAATCAGTGATGTCTAAATACTCTTAGAAAGTACATATGACTCGGAAACATCACATTGGTACTTGCCAGGATCGAACCCGCGCCCTCATGCATAAGAGGCGGGCTTTTTAACCACTAGGCCACCACTGACTACTGAAAATATAAATTATCACAATATATATCACATAAGGAAGTTATTGTGTTCAGAGTCAGTGGAATATTATCTTGGAGAAATAGCGTATCTCCAAGGAATTCTCTATTTGAAGTCCGTCTAATAACACAATGACTTCTAAATAATGGAGCTTAAGTCTGAAAAGGTAACATAACCTATTATAGAGGATACAGAAAATTTCTAACTTTCTTATTTCTGTTCTTGCTCAAGTCCTATTCTTGAGTTTGTAATCGGCTTACCGATGGTATATACGTTGATAGAAATTAAAATTTCTACAAATTAAATTCTTTAAAATGATAGCGTATTGATATAAAAACTAATAGAATTGATACAAAAGTGTTCTTAAATGAGTTATTTAAGTGACGCAGGTACACGTTAATTGATAACTTTATTTTATATTTATACTTAATATTATTTAAAGCCTAAAAACATTAATTTAAGAAATGGTAACTTCTTAAAACCATATGTTTATCTAATATTGTTATGCTAAAATATAAATTAAACCTTTTTGGTAAATGAAAATTTTACGATATATGTTTCATATCTCTAAAACTTTAAACATACAGCTAATTACTTTATTACTTTTCCAGTGTATTTTAAATGCTGACTTGTTTTTTTTTTTTAATGAACGTATCATAGCAAAGAGAACGCATGTTTCACATGGAATTGCAAAAAATTTTAAACTTTAAGTTTGTTATTACATTTCAAACCAGTTTTCTCTCTAATGTAATAAATCAGATAATTTGTATATGTGTGCGTGCTCGCATCTGTGAATGTATGAGTATGCACTTATGGATTTTGTTTCATTTCATATTCAGCCTGGAATAAGTATGTTGTCTGATAAATATATACATAATGAATTTTCACTCCGTACATTTTAAACAACGAGACATTACAAACAAATAAATGATATAAAATACTGTTACTTTAAACGTCTATTAAAACTCAACAGATTCCCATAAAAAAATATAATAAGAATTTATAAATTTAAATTCTGCTTAAAAATGATAAAAGGCTTTTAGGTTTATAGATTTTTTTTAATTATAAAGGTTCATCTCGATATTATGCAATACTTTATTAGACAGGTATATTAAACGATTTATTTAATCATTGTACAAAGCTGTAAGTGGGAATTTTACTGTTATTAGATTTTAATTATAAATGTAAAATAAACTATAAATTGAGCTGTCAAATTTTATCGCCACGAGTATGAATTACATCAAAGAAAATATTAAGTTGAAGTCGTATATGAGTGGCCAATTTGCCAGGCATCACTTCGCTTGCTTTGTGGTTCCATAGATTAATAATTATAAAACAAGGACAGAATAAATTAATTCACCCTAGAGAAGAATTATCTTTACTATTAAAATAAAAAAATGTTAATGGAAAATTACAAGCTGTAGTTTTTTTTAGAAATAATGTTTATATTTAAACAATTAATAAATAAAATAATTAATCACCAACATAAATAGGATGGGTACCTGGAATCTTTTGGAATACACAGTTCGGTTGTTTTGTTACTTCAGCTATACTGCCCTATATAAGTTTCATATGTATTATAAATGCCAAAAACAGGTTTTAGTAAATTTTATTATAAATTACTAAGAAGTTAAGAATTACCAGTCAAAAAACAATCTAATTTCATACCAAAAATTATAAAAGGAGTGGAAAGCCTATATAATTTCCAAAAAAAATAAATAAATATATATTTTGGCCAGTTCACCTGCTTTTAAAACTCCCAACTTTTCATTCCATTCTTATAATGAGCTTAAATCGTAATAAAATTAAAATTTCTTCTGTTAAAATTATGATTAATAAAATGAAAATTATGACCGTATATTAAATAGGACTGCTAGATATCATTCATTATTCACAACTAGTACAACAGAACAACTATACTGAACTGTCTAGAAAACTATCTTTATACGCCCACCAGGTACATCATAGGAGATAGACTCTGATATATTATTGTTGTAAATAGACAGAATTTCTCCCGATAATTAAGAGAAATATTTAAGATGTTTATGGATTAACATTTTACAATTTTGAGTACAATCTTATTTTACCATTGTAATATTTAAAGAATAGATTTTATCTATAAATATTCTCTTGTAGATTATATCCTATTTTTGACGAAAGAGCTTGATAACAATGTGAGCGTAAGTCAATTAACAAAAAAGGTATATATATGTACAACATAAAAAAAAATAAATAAATTTAAGCCTATCAGAAGCCCACTGCTGAGCACAGGCCTCTTCCCACATGGAGAAGGTTTTGAGCATTAATCACCACGCTTGCTCAAGACGGGTTGATGTACAACATACATACTAAAAAATCAATAAGTGATTTCGACAGATGTTTAATATTTTTTTTATTAGCAAATTTACAAATATATTTTTTTACGTCATATAAAAAAATAATGCTGCAGTAATTTACTCCATCTAATATATTTGATATTCGTCATCAGCCCGAATCTGTTCAGTGCTAAATGCTCTATTATAAGTATTTGATACAATGTTACAAAAGCAAAAAATAAATTAAAGAAACAAATTAACAAAAGATTTTATATATCTGAAGGTAGTTAATATGTCTATATACTATATTGATCCGATCTTATTTAAAATATTACAACAAATACACATAACGTTAGTACATACAAAGTGCGATATGCGCACAAGACAACTTAGTGCTTAAAATCAGTCCGTCAGTCGCTAGCCTGGCGGGTCTAGTACTAGGGCTTGCAGTCGAACGATAGTCATCCGGCCGGCAAGATGTTGCGACTGCAGCTCATGATGCCTATTATGAACTTTTGTTGGGCTTTAGCCATTACTATTATCCTTCAAATGCACAATATCTCTTCCGAGAAATACTACGTTGAATACAGCAACAGGTACTGCGTAGAACGCAACGTCTTCGATGAAGGTAAGTTTAAATTTTTAGCGCTCTATTTCTACGTTCTTATTGAAATTTGTTCTTGTGTGACGCGATGCAATTGTATTAAAATTTATATTCTTTAATAATAGTTTGAAAAACTTTACAAGATTTATTTTGTATGTTAATTTTAAAAAATATATTTTATTGAGATGTACTTACTTATTTTTCATTTGTTAAAAGAATATTTTCTACAAATCAAAATTTATCAACTGTTTTTTTTTATATTACAACTTTTAATTATTTTTTTTTCAATAAATCTATCACACAATGAGATCATACTCCCGACGTTTCGGCTACTTTTCAGCCACCGTGATCACGGATAAATCTTTTCTGCTTGAATTTCCTTGCTAGCATTTTAAATATGAAAGTGAGTTTGGAAAATGGCAATAAAAATGACTGCAGAAAGGCGAATTCATTAGATTCAAATACCTTTTGCTTTATTATTTTCAGAAAAATAAAATACATTCTGAGTTTATTTATATAGTACGGATTGTATAGAAAAGTAATTTTCAATTTAAATGATTAAATTTCTAGACGATTATAATTTCTAAAGTAAACGATACGAGAAATCAAAAGCTCATTTTCAAACTAGCAGTGCACTTTTCTTTACTACTACACAGTTCTTGCCATTGAAACTTTATTTTTCTTAAGAAGGTGGCATGAAGGTATTGAATTTTCAAATTGGCTTCGATTCAATGATATTCTTAAAATTTTAAAAATCCATTGACTTAATATCCGACAAAATCGATTCTTCCGTTTAATCTCTAAAGTGCGATCACATTTCAAATTACCTAATGTATAAAGTGGCGAACACACTATACACTGACTATTTTGAATTGGTCAGTTTAAAAGAAATTTCTACCAATATCCAATAAGGAGGATTATAAAAATATATTTTTATTAGTCCTTGAGGTATCTGTTCAACATATTATTAAAATAATATAAAAGTAATTATAATAACATTATTCTAGAAACACTTTACACACAAACACATTTACTTTCGTAAGATTATATCAGAGAGAAAATAATGTTTAAATATAGTAGGTGTCCTTATTTCTAAAACATTTCATTGCATAATATTATTTGGCGTTAGTGATAACGATAATTCTGAACAAAAAGTTTTATATTGTATTTAACGTAGTTAATAATTTGAATTGCACAAAACATTTGTCTCCTTTACAACGCTGTATATCCAAGTAATTAACGCTTTGTTGTTTGCCCAAAACAACTGTCATTATATAATTAAAAACGGGTCATAGAGTAACTTTAAATTATGTTTGAATAGTTTATACAGTCGATCATATTAAAGTATAGATGTTCCACTTTAACGGAGCTTCCAATGAAGCAGTTTTAATCAATGAAGTGTCTATTAATTCGTCTCAATGTGTGTTTAAACATATAATGTTCGTTTACTTTATAAAAAGTATATTCATAAACACACTGAGGCGGTAGGAATCAAAAATATGTAACTTACAATTAAATTAAAACTAAAAAACTTCAGTGATTTTGTAGAATCTTCCTAAAATATTTTCAATCATAGAAACTGATAACTTGATATAAAAAAAATCCAAAACTAAAAGTGGATTAAATAAAATATATACATAGCACAAAATTAGAAAAAAATATGACATAAACCTTAATCGTCATAAAAGTGTCTTTTAATCCTTTTTTGGATTAGATATAGGAAAAGTCCTACAATAATTTGATTTTCATTGCTTTTCTTTTTTTTGTAACTTAGTAGGTATTAGCTTGTAGAAATCATATAAGATAAGAAGTTTCTCATATTGATATATTATTTATGTGTACCTCTATCCATAAATATATTGATGAACATTGAAATTTAATTAATATTTTAATTAAATCATAGTAGATTTATAATTAATATGTTATGAGCTCGACGTTCGCACGTGCGCTTACCTACGAGTATATATTATTTCCTTTAACTAAACCTTTTGAAGGATTACGATCTTTAGCTCACAGATAGATTAAATCCCGTAATAATTTGTTATATGAATATAATACAAGATGTATAGAGATGTACGGCGAGATGCAATATCTAGTCGCGTTCATTTTGTCAAAGAAAACGTAGTAATCACATCTATGTAATACCTTTGAAGATTTAGTTTGATAGGTAATCCGCATCGATCAAAGGAGTCAGCGAGAAGTCTATAAGATTTCTCATTTTATTTTAATTTAGGTATGTTATGTTTTCAAGAATATGGTATATGAATTTGAATATGAGATTTGAATTTGAGTTGCAGCTAGGTTGGAGGGTTTAAATGTATTTGACTTTTGCCTCAAACAAAATGAAGTTAAGCATGACTGTAATTAACTAATTCTAATAAAGCAGTATTCGTAGTTTATCTTTTGTTCCTAAATATGTGGACAAAAATTAATTTTTTTCTTACCATTTTCATTTAATGTTACTTTGTCGTATTATTTGAATGTTTTGTTAGATTAGTTGTACCCAATTAGAATATTGATGAAATAAAAAATTTAACATTTTTATTATAATAACCTATAAACAGAAATTGAAAAAACTATTTATACGACAAAAAAATTATTAGTGGTTGTAAAAAATAAAATTATAAGTGAATAATTAAGAAAGCTTGTCAAATACAATAATGTAATTTGAAACGTTGAACCGATGGTTTAATGCCGTAAGCATTTCCTTTTCATTTTCACAGCTGCGTATTATATTTTCTTATTTTCCATCCAACTATTTTATCTATTAAATAAAGTGAATAAATAATTCATTGTCTTTCGTTCAGCGATTGCATATCTTAAGTTTAGCATTGTATAACCTAAATAAAAGCAGCAGGTCACTAGCAGCAGCATCACTATGAACGTTTATTCAATAAAATACCTTTTGCACATCGATGATAGGATGTAATTGTTTAAATTCTATACTGAAATACAGGAATTGATTTCAATTTAATTGTATTCAATTTCAAATTCAAATTCAAATTCAATTCAATTTAATTAAATAAATGTAAGAAAAGGTAACGCCATGGTAAACTGTGACGTAGTTGGGCTTGTTTTAGACTTGCTTTAAGTTGTTACATATTTTACACATCCTTAGCTGAAATGATAGAAGTGTCAATTAAGTGATTACTAAGCGTGGAAGCTTAGTAATTTGTATTCATTGGATGCATCAAAAACTACTTAGGACGTAAGCAATATTAATATGTGTATAAATAGTATATTATCGCTCAATCATCCAATTTCTATAAAAGTCTAAATAAAACACGGACCTCATTAAAACTTTGCATTGAAATTTACCTCAGTATGTATCTATTGTTATGAATCTAAGAATCTTGTATTTTGTTAAAAAAAAAAAATTAATTCAGGGCTTATTCACTCAAATGCAGGGCAAAAGCATTATAATTTATGATTTTTTCCAAATAAAACACAGAATCTCAGTCGGCTTTCAAGGTTATATATACAAATAGAAATGCGAAGCAGATTGTAATTTTTTTCATGAATAAAATAATATTTTTTGGTCTAATTGCATTGCATTACATAAATTAATTATACTCACATGGATAATGAATAGAGACTATTGCCTAAATCCGTAGCGAGTCTGAATAGATTTCGTGGGATATTGAAAACGTAACGAATAGGCTTACGCTAGCCAGATAGCTTTCAGATTAGGGGAGCGTTCGAAATGCATTACATAAATAGTATTAACTCGTTTATGTTATTACTGAGACGAAACACAGACTACTCTATATTATACAGTGAGTATAAATGGTGATTATTGTTTAATACGTCTGAGAACAATGAATAATTATCATATATTTTAACGATCTCATAAAATTGGTTGCGTTTACTTAAAGAAAATAGACGCGAGTTGCTTCTAATACTTAAACATGTTTATTTATTTAGTAACTCCTTTAATTAGTGCCTTCGTAAATCGACTGAAGACTGTTAAGTTATTTTTTTAAATGAAGGTATTTTTTTTTTCGTGTATTTATCATAACCACATAAAGTCAGGGACTGGATGCGGGAGGCGGAGAACCGGGTATTGTGGCGCGAATTGGGAGAGGCCTATGTCCAGCAGTGGACCAAGATTGGCTAATTGATTGATTGATTGACATAAAGTCATAAGATTGAACACTGTGATTATAATAAATGAAAAGGTTATGTGCTGGGGGTTTGAATACGTTAAACATACGTACGTATTTGCGAACAAATGTGCAATGAATTTTCAGTTTTCACATGAATCTTAAGTAATTATCAAGTGACCTACATTGTTATGCAATAAAATTATAAAATGCGGAATCCATTTTTAATCCGTATTCTATTTTACACTGTCTAATTATTTGTATAGGAAATTAAATAATGTTTTCTACATCGATTTTAATTTAACTTAACAGAACTATGTTGAAATTTAAAGTGCACATCTCTTAAATATGCGATAGTTATCTATTTTCTGTAGGTGGGAAAGTCTACCTGTGGTCAACTAACTATAACTGGAACCACTCTCTCACAAAAGATCGGCATATACTAGTAATAATCTGTAATATTTGCCTTTCGTTCGATGAGTTAGAAAGCTGGTGGCTATTTCCCTTTTTCAACCCATTCCTGCCCTTTCCAGTTTCAAACCCTTTAGTGTTCTAACCCTTTTCCTAACCTTTACCCTCCTTTCAGAACCAAGGTCGGCAACATAATGAATGTTGCAGATGTCCATACAGGAGACCTTTCATAAGGTATACTGTCTGAAAAAAAAATCTGAAAGAGGATTGTCTTATTTTGTCTCACAAATAATCATTGATTTTTTTTTTCTATACATAGTGGAGAAAATAATTTGCACAAGCAATGCAATATTAATAATGGAATGAAATATGTAAATATTTCATTGTTTTCATTTCGCAATACTGATTAAACAATAAAAGGAATAAATTCTCTCTACGATACATGAATATGATAATATATTTTAGTAAACCTGATTATAATTTAGATAAACAATAGTAAACAGAATTCTAATTTAGGAAGGTGATACTGTGAAGTACAGAGCTCTATAATATTTCCCTAGCAATGGTAACAAGCTTCGCTGTCATCAGTCATCAGTTAAACTTTAATATAAATAATTAGATACTACTTACATATGTATATACGTATTATTATTTTTTATTTTATGTATATACGGTAAATCAAATTGCTTTAAAACTATGACGTCTGAACCTCTTAATACATTTTCCTAGGACGTTTCAAGAAAACTTCAGAAACCTAAGACCAACATTTATTCACTAGAGTCACATAATAATTTAGTTTGAATCGGTTCGATTGCTTCAAATAGGGGATGTCGAGTAGTCGAACATATAAAAATAAGAAAAAATATCAAACCAATTTTTAGACAGAAGTCTTTTTTTAAATGAAAGTCGTTTACGTAGCATCGCTCCTTTTACTCTCCTTTCCTTAGTTCAAAGTAGCGTAGTTTATTATTAGTTACGTGAAATAAGTAATATTAAAAAATGTCTTAGTGATGTCAGCATAAACCGTTTTCGTATACTCTTATATAAATTAACTAATAATTCATCAATGAATTAAAATACTGCTGTCAAGCATTTCGTTATTACAAAGTTAATCCGATTTCGCAAAATCAAAATGGATAGCTCTCATTGCTGTCAAAACTGAGTACCAACAAACGTATTTCAATTTCAGTTTGATTTTACAATTGAAATGAATCCTTATACTTTTAATTATTTTTTAGATTAAATTAAGCATGTTTTTAATATTAATATAATTTTTCGAAGCGTGTAAGTAAAATATACTTTACTACATTAGATTCAACTTCTTATTCAAAGATGACTTGGATTAAGGAGAATTGAAAAAGGTACTATTTAGGAATTACGTGAATAGAAATATTTTTACTTTATGGAACGTCTTATAAATCTGTCATGACAAGTTACTTCAGAAAAATAAAACATTCGTTAAATTGAAGAGAAATCTAAAAGCTTTCTTACAATTTTAGGAGCTAACAGTTGCCTAAAATAAAAAAAAATCAAATGTAATCCTATTATGTGTGACGAGAATCCATTTCAGTTTTTATATTTCAAGTATTTAATTTCCCAAAACATTTTCTCTTTGTAAAGAATTTTCAATAAAAAGCGACTAAATATTGTAGTTAAGAATGTATTTAGTATTAAATAAAACGTCTAGGCTACTCTATAAGCTTAGGTATTGAGACATCAAAAGATAAATAAGGTTTCCAAGATTTTCGTGTGTATCATTTGAATAAAACTGAGGTTTTTTTTGGATATACTACTTTTTTATTTTATAAAAACTACATACTCCCGACGTTTCAATATCTTTGCAGCAACCGTGATCACGGGCAGACAAGTTGTAAAAGTCTGTCAGTTAGTGATGCCTAGAATATTCGAAAATCTTAGTTTAGTTTAGACAAATTACTAGAGTAGACTAAGAATTAACTGTGATAAAATTTCGGACATCGAGGAGATATACTTATCTTAGCCACAAAAAAAATAATAAGTTAACTAATATTTTTTTGTATAATGAATCTTATCCATAGAAGTCTTGATGTCTAATGTTATGTTGGTATTGTTTTCACGTCGGTTAAACAGATATTTAATATTAAAGCCATGTTTTTATTTACTGTAACAAGTAAAAAACCCTTTTTTTCATACAATACTCCATAGCTTCACTGTAGTTTAAAAAAATCTGACAATGAAGCTTTAGGAAACTTTACTTAAGTATTTCACTTTACATTATAGATAATGACTTTAATTTAAATCTAACCCAGCAAATGCACAATTGTAAACTGTCAGTTTAAATTCACTTCCACGTTAAAGTTAAATATCAAATCCAGTATACACATTTTCAGAGAGACTTTAGACAATCCTAGTTATAGAACTTTTGAACCGTCAATTAAGAGTACTTATCAGGTTTGTATTGTCAGTTCGTTAGGAAGCTGCCATCAACGTTTAGCGAATCTGTTGTGAAGTGTCATAATCAAAGTGAAAACTTCACTGTTCATAGTTTAATCAGAAGGTATTAAATAAAGTGATTTTTATTTTAAGCCGGTAAATAGATAGAATTAATATAAAATAAAAATACGTTTATGTCAGAGAGGTATGTGAATAAATGATATCACTATAAATATTTTAAAGACTGCAACGATATTCGGGGTCGCAAAAAATCTTTAAGTATGTTTTAAGATAAAATCTTTTTGATATGTTTCTGTTACAAAAACCTAATAACTCACGTCTTAGTATTGCGCTTATTTTACGTAACTTAAGTATTGTGCAATAGAGTCATTGATATTTTATTGTAGTAAATATAAAATTTGTCACTCAGAAACCGCAAAATCGATATTGCAGTTTCCGATCATTGTCAAGAAAAAGCTGCAAAAGTATGAGTTTACCTTTACTACAGAATTCTTCTTCCATTAATTAATATCTTCATTTCAACATCTTTGACCAGGAAACGATCACTAAATCCTAACGTAATATCTACACTACATATTTTTATCTCCAAGAAGTGTGTTTCTGCATACATTTAAACTTAACTTTACGAAATAGCTTCTGTGGCGAGAAATGCCAACCACTTATCTTTTAACTTTTTTTGTGGCTTGTGGAGTATATTTAGCCTGTCTACCAATTGCATTTATTTTCAATTCTTAAACAAAAATTTGCCTCCTGAGGTGAGCAATAAAGAAACCTAATTACCCTTTTTTTGTTTTAATTGTGTCATGATCGTATGACGAACATAGATTATAAAATCAGAAAAGTCTTAATTTTTGTAAAAAGAAAAATATTTATTTTTATTCCATTATTTATAAACTTTCTTATTAGGTTTTTCCAACAAAAGACAATAACAATTAACATGACATCCGAGAAGGGTTTCGTTTACATTTTCATTCCAATAAATAGTCTAATCAACAACAACAACTAGTCAACAAAGTATTTTAAATTATTTCAATAACTAGAATGATCGTGCCGTGCAGTGCCGGTTGCGAATAGCACTGCCCCTTCTCTTCCTGCGGGTGTCGTAGAAAGCGACTAAGGGATATACATATTTACCAAAAAACATGGGCAGCATGATCTTCCTGGAACAGGTCATCTATACTGCGCTCTCCAACTCGTCTGCCAAGCGTGGCGAGTATTAGCAACTCCCCCTCATAATAACAAAGTGCAACGAACAGCCCCGAGTCCTCGGCAGCCCCACTAACCTGGACTACTGTAGCGGTCTCGGTAACGGTGGGTCTAGAAGTGCGAAGAATGCCCGGCAGACGCCCGGCAACCAATTCCAACGACCACTAGCCCTTGCAATGGACAACATATGCACATTGAGGAATGACGAGAAAATAGTTGAGGTGGAGAAAGAATTGAGCAAATTACGGTGGGATACTTTGAGGTTGTCTGAAGTCCGCAGAGAGGATCAGGATACGATAACCCTGAAATCTGGAAATCTGCTCTTTCTAACACTCAGAGTATTTAATAGGTACTCATTGAAGGTCGTTCAGGTATATGCGCCGACATCGTCACACCCAGATGAGGAAGTAGAGTCTATTTATGAGGACATAAGTAGAGCCATACATACAAACAAAACTCACTTCAAAGTTGTTATTGGAGACTTTAATGCAAAGCTAGGCAAGAGAAGTGTTTACGAGTTGAAGGTGGGAGACTTCGGACATGAGCAACAGAACCGTAGAGGACAGAGGCTGGCGGATTTCCTGGAGAAAGAAGGACTCTTTGTGATGAATTCATTTTTCCAGAAGCCCGCTCAACGAAAATGGACTAGGATGAGCCCCGATGGTTCCACGAGAAATGAGACTTCATTATGGCCGACAAGAGACGAATATTCAATGATGTCTCAGTGATTTACAGGGTGAAAACCGGTAGTGATCACCGAATCATGAGAGGTACGTTGAATATAAACGTTAATTTGGAACGGTCCCGTTCAATGAAGTCCACGGTCCGACCAACTCGAGCTCAACTCGAGCTTTCAAATCGCTTTGATTGCCTAACAGATGACGCATCGGCGGACGAGATCAACGACAGGTTTGAAGAAACCGTCCGTCCATACGGTTGGGTCTCAGTTCTTCAAGACTCATCATACCACTAGAACTCAGAAGCTCTCCGACTGCACCCTTAAACTTGTGGCTAAATGACGCTCGCTTAGATTACAGTCTCTTGATAATGCTGAGTTGTATAGCCAGCTTAATAGACGTATCCAGTAATCCTTGAGACACGACATTCGTAACTTTAATACTGCTCGTATTAAAAATACAGTTGAGTGAAATAAAGACTTCAAAGTGTTCATAAAAGATAATTCTATTGGGCGAAGTCAAATGACAAAGTTGAAGCGGTATGATGGCAGCGCAGACTCTACAAAAGTGGAAGTTGAGAACTTCCACGGACGACTCTACGAAGCGATCGCATAGCCTTTTTCTAGTACGGCTAAAAACCCGAGAGCCCAACTGACCCGACACTTTACCGAGGATATTCCGGACTTCAGCCTTTTACCTTCAACTTGTTATTTTTTCTATTTTGGTATTATTATAAACTAATTACATAGTTAGTTATATGTATATCTATGCTAGGTCTACTTGTACGGAGATTTAGAGTTATCGTACCAAAGAATTTCATTAAAATGATGTAAAATTAACACAGGTCTTTCTAGATTTAAGACTAAGCAACTATGGATACAATATGTCCTTTTTTATGGCTACTTCTTGAAGAAAAAACATTGGACTCCTTTGTGTGATGTAAAAACTTATATTTTAAAATTATATAAACTAAGAAATTTACAATACGTACTGAATGTAGCCCCATTACATGATATTATTATTTTATTTCTCTGTGTTCCCCTTAGATTACAGCTTACAACAATCGTGATCACGGGCAGACAGGACAAAAGTATTTTGAAATGTACAACGAGATCAATTTTTTTTTTATATTTTTTTTTATTTCTATGTTTAGTATAATACGAATCCTATGAGGAATCTGTGTTGTATTGCGGAACGGTAGGTACCTGTGTTACAAAATTGTTTCATATCAAATGAAGAGCCAAAATTCTTGTAAATGTTTTTCTACCACTGCACTTACCTAATAATCAAACCGATATTTGAAGGTATCATCGTTGGAAGAATGTAGTAAATTCTTACCAATATTATATTATACATCAGTTTTAAAGTAAATAACTTGCAATCAATTTTTATATGTTGTTGAAGTTGAAGTTTTCAGTAATTAAATTAAATTTGATTCTATTCTATATTTCTTTTAAACTAATTATTAAGGATTTTTATTGTTTATTTTTTATCGTTAGATAGATCTTTTATTATATTTTGTCTTTGAAATTATCAAGATAGAAATGAATCTATTTCTTTATTATTATCGAATAAGTTTTATCATCAAAATTGTTTTTATTATATAGTATTATAAAATAACTGAAAAAACTTGTCAAGTAATATATCCTAATAATTTCTCGGAATTATTAATGTCCTCCCACTCGACAAATCGACGCCGGCATAATAAAGCAAAGTTATATCGCCAACCGATCCGTTCTGGTATGTTGTCTAAAGAAATTACATGGAGGATGGGTTTCCCCTCAAGATTTGAACCAGGTGGGCACCATATGCCAGGCCCTTGTGTTTTGTCCGGCTCGTAATTATGGAGGGTAAGGAGCCCGATATACAGGTAAACTGTTGGCCTCCCACAGTCAGTGCGGTCACCACCAACGAAAGGCTGTTTGCTAACTGTGTAACATATTTCAGAGGAGCTCAATCGTACCGATTGTCGATCGGGCGAGCCGATCAGAGGTGTTTTTTGGGGGCTTTAGGCATTCCTGCCTTCTCCTCTCCGTAAAAAAATAGGTTTATACAATGACTCCATTTCTTTTCATCAGTCTCCTCACTCAGATGATTGCATTCTAACCTTTTGTCAGTCCACCAGGATTGGACTTTTTGGATTAAGTTTCAATGTCCTACAGAGGCAGCGTGCCTTAAGTACATAGCCTTTGATCTTGAGTATAACTTTCAGCAGGTCGCCGGGATATATGTATATCTGTATATGCAAAATGATTTCTTTTTTCAGCGCCTTCCTTACCTTAAAGACTCCAAATTGTTTGCGATCTGTTATTAGACATGAGTGTGGTCAAAATAGTTATAATACATATACTTATACTATACTTTCCCTGTTTCTAAAGGAAGCTACAAGGGTGCCTGCTATGGACAGGTATAGGATCTTTTGCAAACAACTAAGTCACAGAAATGCCCTATTGAATTCTTAATATTTGGGAACCTCTGACTAATTTTTGGTACAGTATACACTTCAGGATATACTTCCTTATCTTTACAGACGCATTGGCAACGAAGGTCAACTGCTGTTCACGAATGAATGTGATCAGTCAGAAGGCACAAGAATTCTACTATCGGGTTATTGTCTGAATATAATGACGTCTATACTTTGTAACACTTTGAAACATGTGTACGGATACCTTGTAACATGTCTAGAAAACATTTTAGGTATCAGTCCCCGTGATAAAATGGGATTTGCTGAAAACTGTCTACTGGTGATCTTCTAGTGCAAATCTAACATTTATAATTACAACTTCCTCCGAATGTCCAGTTTTTTAGTCGACGTACTTTCTAAAAGTATTTAAACATCACTGATTAATGCATTCCCAAAGAGGTTGGATGTCTGGCAGGCGGCCGGTCCTAAAAATAATTAGCCAAAACTATTCACCACATGTAAGGCAGACCCTGGATAAAGCTGGGAAAGAATGAAGTGCCAAGTGCCAGATAGAATGAAGTGCCATTACCGACTAGGACTTCTTTTCTACTTCTGTTGATCATGTAGTCAAATATATCCACTCGATGTTAAAAGATATAATGTTTCTCTTTCTTAGTTAGATGAAAATATTAAAAGTCGGATATGTTTACGTCTTTTAGAAATGAAGAATAAATTTTAGTTCCAACATGACCATTTAGTTTGATATATTGGAACATTAAAATAATAGTTTAAAATATAAATTTTGTTTGTCTTATTTATTTTTTACTATACATCGAACAAACAGTATTTTAAGGATGAAAATAATAATGGGTTATAGATTTTACATCTGCACTATAATGTAAGTTCGAACTAAATGTCCTCCATTTAAAGTTACGTTTATATACTGTGTTGACATGACATCACAATGACAATTCTCGTACAAGTTCTATGATAATAATCAAAGCAAAACGATCGTTATTGTAACGCAAGAGGCAATTCATTATTTTTATACAATTAATAAAGCATAAAACATATGCGATGAGCTCATGCACCAGCAGTAGAGGCAATTCACACTCTGTAATCAGTAATCGGTAGTTCGTTAGTGGGAGGAAGCATCTGTTATCTTAGTGACGTTTTTCCAACCTATACAGTCGGAGTTTATCGCCTCGGAAGCGGCAACGTTTATGTGGGACATTATAATTCGGTTTAGTATTTCAAACGGCTTCGTATTTTGAGAGTTTGCGTCAGTCCAATGAACTTTTGCTGATTACTACACAAAAATGACCGGCTTGCTGCAATTATTCTGTCTTTTTCTTCTATTTACTAGTAGAACTGAAGGAACTACAAAAAATAGAAGCAAACGTAAGTTTTTTATTTGAATTTTAAAATCTGCTATGCGTAATTATATTTGGACATTTAAATATATTAACCACACATATTCTCAAAAATATACTTAAGGTATAAGTAAATATATATTTTTTAAACCTTCTTTCTTAATATGGGATGTAGAAAAAATTAATTTACCAATAACCTTTACTATTGTTTAATTTAAATTGGTCAAATTATTTTATATTTTAAATGACACTTAAAATTGATGCATTTTTTAGATTGGAAGCATGTTTTATGATCAGTAGTTCAGTTTTTGTAATTCATATTTCATGGTTGTACTGTTTTTGAGATATCTTATTTATTAACAATGCACCAATTATGTTTCTAACAAATATTGTTTTCCATTTCCACTATAACTTTAAGTATTAAACTAATACATGAATTTCCATTATAATTATTATCTAGTAATATAATGAGTTAGCAAAAAATAATGATATAAATCTTTTAAATTCCACTAGTCATCCAAAACTGGCACTCTGGATTTAATATGTTTATTGTCTTTAAGCTGTGTTGCGATTGTTGCAAAAAAAAAAATAGTTTGAATATTATTGAGAATGTTTTTTTGTTACTAATCTGTACAGCATATTTATTAAATTTTTTATATCTCATTTTAATAGGTTCAATATTATTTAAACCTGATATTTTATTATATTCAGTCCCTTTTCATTTCATCGTGAATCTATTTTTAATTTTATACTTAAATACTTAAATAATAAATTGTGTTAATTGATTAGTTGCTAATAGAATAAGTATTCTGTAGTTATTTAAATATCCATTTTGTAGTATAAAAGTAGTCGTTTCAAAATTTGGTTATTTATAATTATTGCCAAAGTACTTACAATGCTATTACAAACATATATTTTGGACTATGTTAATTTTAAAGTTATATGAAACTTAACAATTTGGATACATTGAACACCCAATATTATAACAAGATTGTATATTATTTTGGTAAATAGAAGTATACATTTTAAATTACAGTATAACTCAAATGAGTAACTTAACTTTCTGTTCAATGAGTTAATTGTTTTGATGTAAAAAGTAAAAAGTATATAAGAGATGCAAGTGCGAAATGTGATTAATAATTTTCTACATTTATAAACTTCTGACTGATAAAAAGAGTCTCCTGTATATTTTTACCTTTTTATAAGCAATAGCAATTGTAGTAAGATTTCTGATGGCTCCTAAATTATACACACTTAACCCATTCATTAAACTCATTAACTCAATTTTAACAGTTAACTGTAAAGTTCTATTTCCTACAGAACCCGATGTAAAGGTGTTGACAGTGGCTACTGAGAATAATCATGGCTTGGAAAGATTCCTCCGCTCGGCAAGGGTATACAATATCAATGTGGAAGTTCTCGGTGAAGGAGAGAAGTGGGAGGGAGGGGATATGAAGCGTGAAGGTGGTGGTCACAAAGTTAATCTGCTCAAGGAAAAGCTGAGTTCTATGAAAATACCTGAAGATAGAGACCAGATCATTCTATTCACTGACAGGTAGGAAGCATCCAATCCATTATTTAGTTATAGCACAATGCAAGGAACCTGGTTAGTGTCGGAATGATATGACACATGATATCATATGGTGTACCATTTATATATACAACAAACCATTGTTACATTTTGCTACATTTTGTCTAATATGTTACTTTCATATAAATAGAACGAAATTAAAATTGGTTCTAAAGGATAATAAAATGATATATGTAATTATACATATGTATTCTATTCTGAGAAAAGTAAAATCGATTAAAGCTTAAAAAAAAATTCCACAACAACATTCTATCAATAAGCAGAGGTCAAAATGTCGGTATCAAAAATATTTCTTATCAAACTCACGGTTATAGGCTGTTGCTTTAAAAGTTTTACTCTTACATATATTCATAGATTTGAATTGTTGATATTACAACTTACTGATTGTAGTTTATTACGACAGATTTCTAGGGTACAATGACTGTCAATTGAGGACAATGAATGACTGCTTTAACTTTATGTAGATAAATTAATGAAAGTCATCTCTTTAAAGATACTCTAATGAGATTTTATATTTTATATTTTTTAGTTTTATTTTTATTTTTTTTTAAATTATGGCTTCATTCGCATTTTAATCGTGGAATACTTTGCCAATTACAACGTTTTTTATTTGTTAGACGAATTATAATCTTGTATTCTAACTTATATATTGGTTACTTTAACTCAAATAGATCACCGGTTCCACATCAAAATTTGATAATAAGCCATAAAAACCTCGCTTTTGACTTCAAATGTTACATAATATGTATTATTGCAAATGAATTCATATGGAAATGACCTCATTACATTTAATCCTGATTGGAAGCGTTATAAAATATAAACATTAACATTTTGTTATTTAAAAGTAAAGATAATTAATAACAGTATTCTATTGTTCTACTAATGTTATTTAACAAGTCGTTAAACAGAATGATTAAAATTTAGAATGATGCCGAAATGCAAAGCAATCAAAATTTCTTACAAGAACTGCGCTTGTAAAATTTGGTTATGACGACATATACCTAAATGTTGCCACTATAGGCATATAAAACAAAATTGTGTTAGTTCCACTGTTTATAACTCAAGAACGGCTGTACAATTTCACTGAAAATTGGTGGGGGGTAGCTTAAAACCAAGAGATCGCCTCCCAAAAGATAATACCAAAGTAAATTCCAAAATTTGGTTATTTACATACACAGTTCGCCCGGTCAGTTCGACATTTTTAATTTTGATACTGACGCGGACGAAATAGCGGGCAAAACCTTGTTTGAATCATGTTTCCAACTTAATTTGGTTGATATGAATTGATTCCGCTATCTTTATGTAATAATAAATTATTTGTAGGTGACCTTTATCATAATAATTGTATTGTTATATTTTAGCTTCGATGTGATGTTCCTGGGCTCGCTCGATGAGATATTAAAGAAGTTTCTCGCAATGTCCGTACGCGTGTTGTTCTCTGCGGAACCTTTCTGTTGGCCAGATTCCTCTCTCGCGTCACAGTATCCCGACAGCCAGCAATTGAGCCCGTTCCTTAATTCGGGCGGATTTATCGGTACATCTTAATATGGTTCCTGATTATTATACACACACATTTGAATATTATTCAATTCATCTCTTTTCCATTCTGTTTGGTTTGTTATAACAATACAACTATTTCCCATACGATTGTTTTTATAATTTATTGTAATAATGATTCATTGTTAATTAAACCAGTTTACAAACATTGATCTAAATGATCAAATTCGATTGTTTTATCTCCCAATACGATTACATCATGGACATTTGTTTTCGGTTTTAGAATATAATCAATAATAACATTTTATTGTTTTCTATCTATAATTTTATTTTCTATTTCTCTTAAGTATTAAATTGTTTAAAATAAGGCTGTAGAAATAAAGTTCATATTTGGTATTTAATACAAATTTAATAAATTGCTGCTGTCCATGGTCATGTTGCTGTATGAAGTGATGAATTTTTTTGAGTGATACGACACTAAGGCGGGTGATTTAATTTTGATTTCTGTAAAACAGGATATCTACCGGAACTCTTGAAGATCTTGAACTATGATACCGTGGGCAATAAAGATGATGATCAGCTCTTCTACACCAAAGTGTACTTGGATGAGGATTATAGAGAAAGTCTAAGAATTTCCCTTGACCACAAATCGGCCATATTCCAAAATCTCCATGGTGCTTTGTGTAAGTATTTTACCGGAACATTCGAAACAAAATTCTAATGTTTTCGAAAACAAGCTTCAACGTGCGATAAACTTTTATAAATCTATAAATATCACAAAACTGGACTAAGATCGTTAAATTTACAGGAATGGGAACTAAGATTAATAGTTCGCCTAATTCTATGTTAATTTACAGCGGATGTCCAACTCGTCGCTAACTCCACTGAGGAATGGCCGTACCTTGTCAACGTGGTGACCAAGCAGAGACCACTGATCGTTCACGGAAACGGACCCGCAAAATTGACATTGAACAATTTGTCGAACTATTTGGCCAAGTCCTGGTCTGTCAGTGAGGGATGCGCTCTTTGTGATGAGAAGAGGATTGTGCTGGACGTATGTATTACATATAATGAAGTAAATAAATTAGTTTTACAATTTGGTAATTACTTGAAGACTTATAATATTTCACTGGCAGTGACATGTCTCCAAACCAAATAACGATAGCCTTTGGAGAGTAACCACCACGTTTGTGGGTTATAAAGATATTTATATATATTTTATAGGAAGACAAGCTGCCGAAGGTGATGCTCTCCGTATTCATTGAAGTGGCGACACCGTTTATAGAAGAATTTTTCCAAAGCATTCTGGCCATTGATTACCCCAAGCAGAAAATACATCTCTTTATCCGTAACGGTGTCGAGTATCATGAGACCGAGGTTGAGAACTTCTATACGGCTCACAGTGGCGAATATTTTACCGCCAAACGAATCAAATCAACAGACCTTGTGGGGGAGGCTGAAGCGAGGAACATCGCTAAGTAAGTATACATGTTATAGAATTAATCATAAACATAAATTATAAAACTCAACATCCATTTGTTTCAGGGACCGCTGCATCGGTAGCGACTGTGAATATGTTTTCTGCCTGGACAGCCACGCCCGTGTTGAACCTGATACACTTCGTTACTTGCTCTCTGCCGGATATGATGTCATCGCCCCCTTACTAGTACGCAGTGGACAAGCTTGGTCTAACTTTTGGGGTGCTATCAACTCTGTTGGTTTCTATTCCCGTTCAGTTGATTACATGGATATTGTCAACCGCAGCATTGAGTGAGTATGGTTATAATCTCTTTTTATCTGGTATTTTCTAGGTATACGAGTTTCTGTTAATTCCATATTAGCAATATAAAAAGTTTTGATATTCCAAATAATCACTTATGTTTTAGGCAAAATAATGTTAAGTCTTAACAAGTTAAAATTTAAAGAAAACGACCGTTTTGCATATGCAACAAGTAAATTTTATTCGAGACAAAAAATAAAATCAATAGTAATAAACATGCCAAATGAAACATTTGATTTCAATATCGATTGGAATCAGTCGAAGGCGATAGAGAAGTCTGTTTTGAATGATCTCCTGTCTATAGAGTACATGTTGTCCGCGGTGCATTCGTACACGCCCGCGTCCATCTGGGTCGCTGGATCTATTTCCAGTTTCGATTTGACTCGGTCATCCTCGATCATCCATTCGTGGATCTGAAAGTTTAAGTTTAAGCTATTAAGCTAATGTTAACGTCAACATCAGTTTCCACAATAATTGATCGACGCACTACAAACACCGTTTCCAGTTTATTTTTCATGACACTTCGTATGGTATTATAATTGCACAATTTAAAACGCTTAGTATTCAGCGTGACGATTGCAAGTATGTGATATTGTGGTGACTATTATCGCTTAACAGTAACTTCAATGATAAGAATTTGAAACAGAAAATTATTTTGAGGAAATAATGTGTTTGTCCACTTAATAACTTATATTAGGTGCTGGAGGGGCTCTTAGAAATATAACATAACAGTTTTCTTAACAAAGTGACATATCATTTGCAAACGATTTATTTTTTGTATAACTTTGTTTAACTTGTATTCAATCCGGCAGCTCGCCCACTGCTAGTTGCAAGATAATTGTAAAATAATATACATATATATACTTTAGGCGGATAAATTGGAAAGCGAAATTTGATTTTCTGATTTAGTTCTGAAGATAAATCCTGAAGGACAATCACATACGTGTAGGTAGTGATGTGCGAATATTTCTGTTCCGTCTTTGAACCAAGTAATGTGAGGTCGCGGGGTTCCCTTGGCGGTACATAGGAAAGCAATCTTGTGCCCCAGTACGTACTCCAGATCAAAGTGCGATGCTAACAGAATTTTAGCGCCCTGTTATATCAAAAAATATATACAACAGATTTTTTTAAATAAGCGTGTAGATAAACATACAAAATTGTTATTATGGCTATATTTTCGCTAAAAGATAAATAATCAAAACAACTTCGCAAATGGCATTACTCACATCGTTGTTGTTGTAGTACTGGTCAGACTCGGGATCCCTATATTTTCCGGTGATGGGGAGACCTATTTGGACCTAAGAAACAATTGCGTTAACATACCTTCTTGAAATTTCTGTGATATATCTTGCAATCATACAGACCTTAGACTTGGTCCTCGGTCTAGGTCGAGCACGCCTCGCTTCTGTTTGCAACACTAGAAGTATTAGTGTTGCGACCAGAGCGCATTTCAGCAACATTTGTGTGTCAATCAATACAGCAAGGTGAGGTCTTAACTTGTCGAGATTCCCTGTACAACTGTGGTGGCCGTAGATTGACTAATGGCATAAATAATCGGGACCCTTGTCTCCCCTTTTGTACATCCATTTCCTTTGCGATTTGTACGTCGTGTTCTGAATTGGTCGTGGGGTCACTGGTAAAGGACTCATCGAAACACTATACACAATTAAACTGACATACCTAACCTAATAAGTACTATCGATTTATCTGGATTTTAATTTTTCTTAATTTTTCAACTCTGGATACAATAAGACATATATATATATATAATAACCAGGAATTATACTATTATAGTATTACCTCGCCCCCTTGATCACGGTTGCTATAAAGGAAACGAAAGATCGTGATAATATAATTATTAAATAATAGGAAACCCGTAGTATCCGAAAAAAATAGTTTCAATTATCAAGAGTGATTGAATTATTTTTATGTCTTGTTGTTATGAAAGACAATTATTCACATTACTTTTATAACAACGCTATATAGTATATAAAGAAAAACTTATGAACTGTCTAAACATTATTATTACGCGCTATAAGTAAAGCTTTAGTTCAGGATACAACTTTTTAGTGCTAAAGTTGAAATAAATTTTAATGTCTGCTGCGTTGAAATAATGATCTTTCATTTTTTAACTTGACTAATAAATTACAACTAAAAGTTTATAACAACATTATTCGCTACTACTTTTAAACTTGTGATATCTCAATTAATGAGGAGGCACATTATTGTGAATTATTCACAATAATGTCGCGTTTATATATAAAGGGGTCAAGCTTATAACAATTAAAATAATAAAAAGAATCTTCGATTTTCAGAGGTATCTGGAACGTTCCGTTCATAAACAACTGCTACCTTATGAACATTTCCCTGTTCCGCAAGCCGTCTGCCAAACACGTCAGCTATCTGAAAGAGGACACGGACCCCGATATGGCTTTCTGCGCTTCACTTAGATCCGCTGTAAGTTTGCAGCTCATCTTAACAGAATAAAAGTTCACTGTATAGTACATATATTCTATGTCATTGAAATCACCACATACTTATTTTAGGGTATCATGATGTACGTGAGCAATGAAAAGGAATTTGGTCATCTCGTTAATTCTGAAACTTTTGACGTGAGCCGCACTAACCCTGACATTTACCAAGTAATTGATAACAAGCTTGATTGGGAACAACGTTACCTCCACCCCAAGTACCATGAAATCTTCGCCAACAAAGAAAAGCAACTCATGGTATGTAATAACATACGAGCGTCACAAAACTAATAATTTCAACACAACATTACTATACATTATCATTTACTTTACAGCCCTGCCCCGACGTCTATTGGTTCCCACTGATGTCGATGCGCTTCTGTAAGGAATGGATCGAAGTCATGGAGGCCTTTGGAAAATGGAGTGATGGATCTAACAACGTAATATAAATCTAGTTTTGTTTTTTATGTCATTATTTCAAAATCTATAAACGTAATTAAAATTTCAGGACAAACGTCTAGAGAGTGGTTACGAAGCTGTCCCAACTCGTGATATTCACATGAATCAGGTCGGACTAGACATTCAATGGCTCCGAATCCTTAAGGACTACGTTCGTCCTCTACAGGAGTTGGTTTTCACTGGATACTACCATAATGTGAGTTTTCATTTAACATTTAATAATAAAGAATTAATAATACTATACATACGTAATAAAGTTAAACTTCATATCATGAAATGGATGCCATTCGTTAAAAGTTAAACAAACAATATTGTTTCACAACAAAATTGAACGAATAGCATTTTTTTACCGAGTTTTAACGTAAGAAATAAATAAATGGTTTGTTATATGTACTGTTTTCAGCCCCCGGTGTCTGTCATGAACTTCGTGGTCCGTTATCGTCCTGACGAACAGCCCTCTCTACGTCCGCACCACGACTCCTCAACTTATACCATCAACTTGGCTCTGAATACACCCCGTACGTTTATTGCTATAAACTTTATGGATATTTACATCAGATTATGTTTCTCTTGTTGTGGGTGAACTTTCCTGTATAAATTGTTATGTGATAATATCACATAACAATTGAATAACTATACATAATTTTTAAGCTAATGTTAATTTTTCCTAGACTTGGATTACGAGGGTGGTGGTTGTCGTTTCATCCGCTACAACTGTTCGGTGAAGGACACTAAGCCCGGTTGGCTTTTGATGCACCCTGGCCGTCTGACCCACTTCCATGAGGGTCTCCTCGTCACCAAGGGCACACGTTACATTATGATCTCATTCGTCGACCCGTAAATTTGTAGCTTAATTAACGCTTCAATCAATCAATTTTATCGTCGTAGTGGATATATTAATCATAGGCTAAGGTAAAGCGGACAAGTCATCTGATATTATTTATTCAGATTGTTGATTTCTTAAGTTTAATTTACTACATTTAGCTTTTTTAAGGTTAAAATTAAGTTTAATGCATTATTAATGAGGTTTACGTTAAGTATGGTTCCTTTTAATTATATTTTCTTTTTCATTTTAATGTTAATTTCTGTTGTAAGGCTTTTTTAATGTGACATGTCTGCCAATTATATACCTAATATAATCAGTATCTCTCTATCTAACTTTACTCTAACTTGCCAAAGATATATAATCGTACATGCATTTAATCCAATAAACTTGTAGTAGTTGCAATTTTTGTTTTATTACAATAAAAAAAACTTTACATAGGCCCACTAATCATATAAACATTACCACAAATAAATTGTAAAGAGGCGCAGGTAGATGTACAAAAGCGTATTCCAATTGTATTTAAATGTCTTTGGCGTCTTGATATAAGTTGTGGTTGGATCTTATTATCATATTTTGTTTATATAAATATTACTTTACTATTAAATAAAACTTAAGATGCCAGCGAAGCCTTAAAAATAATAATCTTACATGTGTGAATAAGATACATACATACATGCGCCTTCAAAACACAGTCGTGTCGTAAAGAAAAGTGCAAGAGATGTTGGTCATGTACTTTGCGAGTTACCCCGTTGGTAAAAAAACTCCAATACTAAGGCAATATACGAGAAGCCCTACATTATCAATAACAAACTATAGCACCACCTTCAAAACTCGCCAGATCGAAATGCAAAATAAGAAGAATATTTAAAAGAGATCGCTAAATCTGACCTGGTACGGCTTTATTCATACTTTTTAAGGATTTATTAGTGAGTTTTTTAATGTGTTTAGAAATGCTGAACGAGTAACTTAGTTATACTCGTACGTAGGAGATTTTATGCATCCCAATAGCACCAAAGTAACTCACTTTAATTCATTATTGGTCGCCAGCACTGCTAAAATTTTTACTCAATGCATTTCAAATGACTCTCCAAGATCAAAATAATTTGGTAAGATGCGGTAAAGGTACCAAAAAAACTTGCTATATTATTGGGGGAGGTAGTTGAAACTACCAAGCATAGGAAAGCACAGAAAAGCCATAGGATACTTTTCAGCCGATCAACAAGAAATTTAAAAAAATCCTAAAACTTCTTATTACCTAATTATCTATTAAGGATGAACACACAGTTCGCCCGGTTAGATATACATTTCTAATTTCGCAAGTAACGCAGACGAAATCGCGGACAAAAACTAGTTAATTATACATTTATCATGAACGACACTCACTATTCAAAGAGAAATAGACTTTGACGTAAGAAATAGATTTTGATGACTTTGATGAAATACTTTGATGTTGAGTGTCAATTTGACAAATGCAATAAATTTTCGTGCTCAAAATAATTTTATAAAATAAACATACATACACAGATGGTTAATGATGAAAAGATTGTTAAAAACAGTGGTGGGTTCATCGAGATGTAATTATAATCAGGACTGCCATTCCATTGTACATAAGAACGGAGTAATCGTGGTCAGTTGCTTTGTTTAAAATATTGCCAAATTCTATTGAAATGAACTACATATACAGGGTGACTGGTGAATTACTATCGATATTTAAGGAGAATTCTCGGTACATGATTCTCATTCGAATTATGTAAAAAAAATAGGTACTTAATTTTTGACCAAATTTCCGTATAAATAAATAAAGTGTGGACACGTTCCCAGCCTTGCCGGCGGCACGTGCATCGGCGTGGTGTGTCGCTACCCCTAACCCCCCCCCCCC
>JAAAKD020000207.1:10605899-10726755 GCA_010014825.2 Danaus melanippus | reverse complement strand
ACTTTTGGTTAACTTTACTTAGAAGTTTATTAATATTTATGTTATATTAATTTTTATTTTGTCATATATGATCGTCAAATATCACGTCTTCAAGTATCGATAGTAATTCACCAGTCACCCTGTATATGTTTTGCTTTTTTTGGAAAGCATCAGCCTATTTCAAGGAAAAAGTTATGTTAAAAACGCACCTTAATCACCACAAGTAAATAATGGACTCGAATGGAGTAACAGAAATCATTGTGAGAAAGCGAGAGTCGGCTCATTGATGCCAATCCACTAAGGTTCCTATGAACAGAAGTAATGAACTGAAAATGACACTTTCAACAAAAGTGGAAATTGAACTATTAAAAATAGGATACCATTTGAAAAATGTACTTAAAGCAAGAAAGATGTCACACATCTCCAATCCTTTGGGACCTAAAACTTTTGTACTAATGAGGGATCCCAGAGTTATTAGAGTGCATTATAGTTTAGTCACTGTAGTCAAATCTAATTCCAAGTCTATTTGCTACAATCTACGGAATAAATCACATTTTAGAGTGTCTCAGCAGGTGGCCCCAAGATACTACCAAGAGACCCAGGACTTGCGTAACCCCTAATTGCCCCTATTAACAACAAAAATTGGAGGCATTGAGAGCAAATTGAACTTATTACAGCAAAACAAAATTTAAGATTATCTTATTCTCCCAAAAGAAAAGTATTTATGCTGGAAGTGGGTTTACAAACAAAATTGAATCCTGGCAGCATCAGTGACAAAAACCTAAGGTGGTGGTAAAGAGTTTATTTACTTTACCAAGGATTTAATAATGGTCAACCATTTAGTGTTAGTGAAAGTGGTAAAATAATTATATATGGATAATCAGCTTCTATACTATAACGAAAGTAAAATTATAATTTATTAAAGTTAAGGGTCGTCTGGCAGGGAGAAGCAACCGTCTTAAGTGTGCGGCGATAAAGATATCCAGGAGAAAATATAAAAAAGCTTTATATTGTAATGAGAGTAAATATTGTATTTTAGACACATTTATTACCTGCCTAAATAAGCACAACTCATACTCCACATTCGCTGATTGTTCTTATCTGCCTAGGAAACACCTACAGAGAAACTTTCTACTGGCCGCCCAGGGTTCTTGGGCTATTAGTTGTAGATTGTTTGTAGCAAAAAATGGATAATATGCATAATGCAATTAAACTTCTTTTTATATCACATTTATTTCTCAGAATTTTTATTGCAATATTAATTTCTTTACACGAATAGACACTAGACTGGGTGAATAAAAGGAATCTCATTATGAACATTTTATAACAATAATATGCAAAAATAGTTGAAATGATTGAAATGATTTGAATAAAATAGATTTTCTTGTACCACTATCCAGAAAAAGTATGATTGTGTCAGTAATTTTCACTGCTTGTACAGTTACGATGCTGAAGAATCTATTACTTCCACAGTTTCTTGAGTCTCTTGAGACTTAAAATTGTTAAATTTTTTTGTAGGATAACGGTAGTGTTTGCCAAAAGCTGATTCGGCATATTTTTTAAATTTTCTAAATTCTTTCTCTTCCTTTAACCATTCTTCATCTTTAACATAGGGTAATATATATTTCAACCATTTAGGCATAAACTCATCCATGTAAAAGAAACGACGTCGCCACACTTTATGTGTATCACAGTAGCTCCCAGTTCCTCCTATCCAGAGAGGAACTCTAAAATGTGAATAAAATAAACAAAATGTAAAGTATACGTCTAATTCAGTTGAACCTACACCAATCGAAATAACATTTGACCTACAGACTCAAATGCCGAAGAGCCCAACGATACACGTTTGTGTAAAAATATGCTGACACTGGACTGAGATGCGGATATTGTTTTGAACTTGATAGACCTGCAGCCAGTGCTACAACGGTTATACCCACTTGATATCCGTCTATTAGAACAACTAAACCCTCCTTTATATTTTCCGGGCTAGGCAAATGAACGTCAAAGCCAACCTCTGTAATAAAAAAGCATTTTTAAAGGCTCCCATTTATTAACCACAGTAGATAGTAAAAATATAAAAGCTTTGACAAACCGGTTGTCGGAATCGCAAGATCGAGTCCCAAGCGAGGTCGCCAAAAAAAGGTTCCTGGTATCGCGCCCTGGAGTGATGATTCAATAATGCATAAAAGTTACTTAATAAAATACTCACTACTGATTTCCTAAATAAGTTAACTTTTCCGTTTTTACACCTTTACACAAATGAAAACATAAAATACAATTTCGTCAAATATCTCCCTAGCTTAAAGAATTTATATATATAACTATAACTCCGTTATATAATATATAACTCCGTTTTTCAATTTTTTGCCGGTAATGATTCATTCAATTCATGTTATTCATCAGTGAAGCACTTCAGATTGCTTATATTCAGACATTCAGACAAAATACGATACATTTTTTACACATAAGTTTTCCGAATTAATTGAGTAAATGAGCCTTGTGTTCGAAAGTGGTCCAACACCATTTATAGTTACATCAACATATTTACTATTGATATTTTCGGAAAGCAGTGATGAAGGTAATTTCAATTAATTTTTATTTACAAGTTAACCTCATTTTTGGGACAATTGCATTAGTTCATTAACCTGTTCGTTTAATTAATATAAAACTTAAAATTTAATATTCAACTATCGAAATTATTTCACCCATGAGGAAGAACAGAATAATACCACTTAGTTCAGATAGTAAAGAAGAAAATAGTAATTAATAATTTAAAAAAATAGAATAGGAAAAAGAGTTATAGAAAAATATTCGTCGTCAGAGGATGAAGAACCGAATAACAATGGAGAAAAGATTGATGCACCATATACGAGTATCAAAACAGTGCGAAAGATGAAACGGAATTCGGGAAAAGGATGTTGCAGTCAAACCGGAAATATTGTTCATGAAAAAATTTTCGAAAACAAAGATTGGTTGTCGTAATGCTTGCACAAAAAATTACTTTGAAGAAAGAAATAATATTTTTGAGAAGTTTTGGGGTTTGGCAGATTTTTAACAAACAAAATGTATTACTTTACGAAGCTGTCGAGCGCAAAATTATGGAACGAAGACGTCCAACAAAGGGAAAGGTATCACCTAGAAATTTTAGTTTTAGATATTTGTTAAGTTCTAAAAATGGAAAAATTCCCGTCTGTAAAAAAATTGTTTTGGATACTTTTAAAGTAAGCGAAGTACGCTTGAAACGAGTACTAAACTCTACAAATGTGGGCAATGATATGCGTGGGAAAATGGCTGGATCATCAAGACAATTCCCTGAAGAAGCGAGAGAGCAAGTTCAAAACCATATTAAGTTTTCCTAATTTTGAATCCCATTATATCAGATCCATGAAAGAAAGTGAAATTTTTAAAGTTCTGATTTTATTACCACGTCGGGATAGACTAAAAAGGTTCGAAAATGTTGTATTGGCACCATTGTATAAAAATATTAGGCAAGTTACAACAGCAAAATTTAAGGACATCATTGACCTATTACGATACATACCACCAGAACAATGATTTTTTCAAATCCCTTCACACGCACAAAATGTATATGAATGGTAAATTGTTTTGTTATAAATTTATGTTTGTAATGTTCTATGTTCTGTAATTAAAAAATGTTTTGAATGGCATAAATTATGTTTCCGAAGTGTTTTCAACATATGCATAACAAATTTCGTATCCTTTTTTTTTCAATTTGAAACATCTTAAATTATGTTGAATGGACTTGGGCACCCTCAAATTTTATAATGAACTTAGCTGTTAATTTTGAAAGTTGCCCAACTCTATTCTTGATAAGAAAACGCACGTTATTTACTTAATAGTTGCCCCTATTTTAACAGGAACTTTAAATTTAACTTCCTTAGATACGGTTAAGCATTATGACTCCTCAGTATCTTATACGTATATTTTTAAATTAATTGAAACGCAAAACTTTCAATATCTCGATTTTAAGATAAATGTAGTTAGGCCACTTAAAATAAGCTGCTCATATATAATACGAAAACAATAATAAATAACTAACATTTTTTAAATTCGACAATTAATATGTAGGTAAAACAAAACGATATTTGGTTTGTACCTTTGAAAAAATTTTAAGTATATTTATTTTTCGTATTTTCGTGGTGCGTTAAGAGTTTTAGTTGGGAATCATATTAATTATGACATAAAGGCTAACATTCCATTATTATCTTAATAGAATACATACAAACATTCATACGAATGTCCATCTTAATTTGTAGATAACTGTCAAGATTTGTTACAGTTTTCAAGCCAAAAGTTTTCGATACCTACTAACAAAATATAATAATTTTAATTGCAAAAATTATTAAACTTAAAACATTCTTAATTCGATTACGATGTTTTTTTCACGTCCTCACCTTTGTTTATAGACAAATCTTGATTAAAAAAGTAAGAAAAACTATCGTAGGAAAATATTTGAAATACATAACATTTTTTTTACGAAGTCATAGCTTTAATATGTATTTTTTCTGTTGAAATTTTGTCATTATTTTTTGTTTTTATATTGTTGACTTTTTTGATAATTATAATACGTTTTTAAATTTTAAATTGACAAAATTTTAATTTGGGATTTGACATGATTCCATTACTTTATTGATTGATTTACATGAACCAAAATACAAAACTAATTAGTAATTGTGTTTCTGCTTTTTAACATTTTATAACTTACAATAATAAGGACAAGTAATTAATTAGATACAAACAGAACATGATTATTTGTAATTTTAAGTAATTTACATACCAGGCATATTTATATAAGTGGTGGTGGTTTAGTTTACATTAAATAAATATTTTGGAAAGCATCACAGATTTATCTTACTTTCTTTAGATAAATAAATCTCTCTTAAAATTATATTGTAAGTATTCCTAATGACAATTAACAAAATAAAAATAAAAGTATATAATTGCCAGCTATGTTATAAGAAAGGAATTATATTTTTTTTCTTTTGTGTTTCCTCTAATTTTTAAAATGTATAAATTGGTTTTAAAGTTGAAAAAATATGAATAGAATAAAACATTTCGATTACTTTTACGAGATAGATTCATTAGATTATTACATACCTTTGTCATCGGAATAACTACAAATAGTAGACACAATAATATATTGTTATCCATCTTGAGAAATTAAACGGGGTTCTGGTATTTTTGTGCAGGAAAGATGTAATAATGCCTCTTCGTTCACAGCGTTCGCAATATAAAATGCTATTTGCGACTATTGTTATGAACTTATTGCATTCTTGATGACGGGAAGTTTCTTTTAAAACAGGACGTAATTCGCATTCATGAACATATTTTTTTATGTTCAATTTATTTCATAGGTACAATCGGTGAGACTGAGTAAAAAATGCACTTATACAAATGGGAAGGTTATTAAACAAAAACATTTTAATTAGTGGATATTTAATTTTAATGATAAGTTGCTCAAAAAATAAGACTTCAAAAGATTTTTGTGTCATTGAGTACCTACCCATAATCAATATACGAGTATGAACATGTCTTAATGAGTTTGTTTTTTAATAGTACATAACGCTCAGCAATTAGAGCGCGGTAAAGACACGTCAATCCAACTTATCCTAACTTCTACCACCGACGGGACAGTCAACGATTTAATTGTTAGCGCCAGTTTGTTCCTTACCCACGTAATATGTATATATATATATATATATATATATATATATATGATATGATGGGTCCACCAATGTCACTATAAATAAAAAATGATTGCCACAATATTCAGTTTTTTTTTCCAAGCAAAAAGTGGCAAAAACAGTCGAGACCACATACATGATAAGAATAAAAAATACAATCGAGACGCAACTAGTAACATAAACATAATATTTGATCTGACATACGACAAAAACAAAGAAGGTCTTTCATATCTTATTAACAGAAGTGAGGCAGAAAAATTTGTGAGTATCTACTATTAAGATTTTATCGTTCAAGGAAGCTGTATAGTTCATTTTGGTCTTCCATTGTATCATCTCGATCTTAACATCACGTTGAAATGTTTACGAAAACTTAAAAATACAAGTTGGTTATCGGTTGAATTAGATTTTTTTTGTCTTCAAACATCTATTATTCGTTTTACCCAGATCTCCATTCAGAGATTTGATGGGAAATTATTATTTTATTATTGGAAAGCAAGAATAGACTATATATTCATATACATCTTTTATTTCATTATCTATTTATTTTATTTATGTAAAATATATGGGTGGTTTGATAATTATTTAAAAAAAATATACAAGCAGCAATATTTTTGTAAAATCAGATTATAATTTTTTCCAGAAATTTAATCTTTATAATGGTATAAATTGGAAATATATTTCCATATTGTTGGAAATTTATTTGAAATATTAGACATGGGTATTCACCATCACTAGAAGAGAGCTTGTCATTCAATAGTACTTGTTTTCAAGTATCATCATGTCAATAGCGTCGTAACCTAGAATGGTGGACAACGCAAGTGTTTTTTACTTTGAATATACAAAAGTATATACGTTGTTACGTCTATTTACTAAATAAATTATATATGCATGAAGTGTGGTACAATATTAAAATAATAAACGTATTAACATTTTGAAAGTTTGCAAAATTCTTCTTACCAGATTTAATACCTATAGATAAAAAGTTGATAAATAAGGAAGCAAAGTGTGAAAAATGGAATGAACGAAAAACCAAGGTGGGTTCAAGGTGTTGTGATAAGTTTCTGCAATATACTTTTTAAAAATATACCGTGATTTTCCAGCATAGCCTGGTTACAAGGTACGATACTAGTATTTGGGACATAAAAAGGTAAGTTTTCACCAAAATTTCGTGACAAAATATTTTTTGTTTTGTAAAAGATAAAAATAAAAAACCAAAAACTTAGTTTTTTGAGTTCTTCACATAAATTTTGAGGTTATGTGAAAGAAGTGTAAATCAAAAGTTTTAGACCTTTTTATTACCTACAACTTTGCCATATAACATTATTCATTAGGACTTAGTTTTGCCGAAAATCGTGAAACCCCTTTTTTAACCTTAAATACCTACCCTCTCTCCTACATACCTCCCCGACCTCATATCGCCCATAAGTTATTTTTCCTTTAATTTATATAATACTCCCCTTCTTTTGTAATAGGTTTTATTCTACTATTATTTTTTTTATTTTAAATTAACTTTAAGGGGTTCTACCCTGGCCTATCAGCCCTGAACCCTTTAAACTTCAAGTTATCGCCAGTTTTAGGGAACAGAACAGGTAGTATCGAGTCTTAAAAAACCTTTCGAGCAAGTAGTGGCAAAATTTCCAAAAAACAGGGCTTAAATCCATATTTAGAGGCCAAACAGTTTAAAGGCCCGTATAAAAGCCAAAGGTGGCAATTTCAAGTATATTTTATTTCTTTATGAGACTAATAAATATGTAGGTATAAATTTTAATATAAAAATTAATTTTCACAAAAAATGATTTTTAACTTTTAACAGGACATTAAAAATATATTCGAGCTTAATTTTTTAATAAAATTCAAGTTAAAAAAGTTAAGAATTAAAGATGCCCGTGGAAAGAAAAACCTAGCATCACAATGTCATTATTAGAAATATAGGTACTTTTGATGAGTGGTAAAACAATTTCATTTCCTTTAAATCTTTGAAAATAATAAGAAAGCGCAAAAGAAGAAACAAGACAAAAAAATCTACTCAAGTGAAGTAGGGTACCATTTTTACTAGAGTGTAATTATCTGAGCAATTTGTAGAAAAAATTCATTTGTTTTCTACCGTTGACTTTACGACTAGATTACAATTGTTTGTTTCAGATCAGAAAATTTCATGGATCCTCTTACTGCATAATAATTCGAAGTTTTCGCGGTTTTCGTAATAGACAAGATTACAATTGGTGATGTTTTCAATTATTTTGTATAAAAGGGAAGAGTATCAAAATCCACATATTTCAATGATCTCCCTACCTCACAATTCCAAGCTAACAATTCTTACAAAAAACTTTAAAGTTTAAAAAGCCCCTCAAATTCTTCAGAGAGAGTATGATTCTACCAAAAGGTTCAATCAACAAACAAAGCTTTAAGTTTCCATAAAAAAAGAAAGGCGAACTCTTACGTTCAATTTGTATAGTCCAAATATACCAAGCAATCACCACTTCTATATAAACAAGAATTTTTTAAACCACATAAAATGTAGTTTTGGCCCAAAATTTTTGGGACGAATAAAATTTATGTGCCAATATACACCATTATATTTTCATCTTCATTTGCAACAATTTACTCAGGACTTATCAAAAAAAAAAGCAACAGGATTTTTTTATATACTTATATGATAGTAAAAAATAAATATTTACTGCCCTTTCTTGAAAAAGATATTTATTACTATTACTCAGTGAAACCATATATTTTTTCCTACCCTGTGCTAGTCGTAATAGTTAACGAATATTCTAGTAATTAATAATATTCAAGTAATGCTTGCTCATTATTGAAGCTAAACAGGTAATGATTAAACTCTTACTTAAATTACTTAATTGTTAAAACATTTGCAGAATTAAAATAAAAAATACTTTGTTGCAGACCGCTTTAATTTCTGAAGTAAACTAAATTAAATCTGCACCCCTTTAATAGGTTCCAATTGTTCAGACCGGAAACATTGTAAATATATTTTGGACATAAATTTTCCCCTATATAAATCTAGCATCCTCCACGAAAAAATTCCTTAAATATATTCATTCAAGCTAGTTGTAGTTTTTACCTAGTGTAACAGGTCTTACGTCTATGCTCTAATGCTCGATAAAATTACTTTTTATTGTTATTATAAATGATAAATTATTTACAACAAATTTAGTTTATAAAAAATAAATGTTTTTATTTGAGACAGTTCCCTTGAACTGGGTTTTCGTAGTAATGTATCGATTTATAAGATAATTAAATCATTTAATATCGAGAAATTTTGCGAAAAAGAACCAACGTACGGACATTGACTGACAACAGAATAAACATTTTAGGAAAACGTCCAGAGAAAAAGGGAATTTACTCAAGTACAAAAAAAGACAAAGACAATAATTTACAAATAAAACGCCTAAACTAAACTAAACGTCTCTAGAGGATTAATCAAAAAGTCAGTGAAGTAAATGCTGACATCTCGATAAAAATTAATCAAAAAGGTCGACAGGTTTTTAGATGTCAAAACAACTATTTAATTTTAAAATAATGTTAAATTTTATTCCTAATATTTTACATTAAAGGCCAAGGCTGATCAAAATTCACAAAAGTTTCAAAGTCCCTTCAAATTCTTCAGAGAGAGTATGATTCCATCCAAAGTTACTGACAGCAAAACCTTAAATTTTTATGATGTCCAAGAAAAATTAACAACATAAAAAGCCCGACAGAATACATAACAACCATCACCACCTCTATAAACGAGAGAATGTTTAAAACCACACAATATGGTATAAGTGGGAAGAGTAAAAATAAACAAACCAATGATATTTTCATGTCAATATGGTTATTTTCAATTATTCTATTCTAAACAATTTCATTACGACTTGTCAAAATAAAACACCATAAGATTTTCATATACTATCTTAGGAGTAAGGTATTTACTTACTCTTTTGGAGTAATATTTCTTTTAACTCACAATCTCTTAAACAGACTGTGTGAGATTAAGATGATTACCGATATGTTCCAGGCCCGAAACATTTTGTCTTAGAATTTAGCATCATTGATTATTTTGATGACCTTAATATTCTCTCATATAATAATGAATCTAGTGTGCAAAAAACCGTTATGTAAACCAAAAAGTTTTTCTAACAATGAGTACTCCAAGATCCTTCAAAGGCTATTTGCTGTTCTTTTCAAGTATAAGGAAATGCAGAACAAAAAGCTTATAAAATCCAGCGACAAGTGTATTTAAAATTAAAGAATACCAACAGTCTACCCAGTTGAGGAATACTTTTTTAAAAGATTATATACTCTATGTTAGTTTGAGGCCCATACAAAAATAATTATTACTTTAGTTTTTCTTAACCTACTGCAACAATTTTAATTTTACACCAAAAACTTAATATTATTCGTCTATACCGCAAAGCCTAAAAACAAAAGTATACAAGCAGAGCGTCCTGCCTGTTATAACTTACGGTGCTGAAACTTGGACATTTACGGTTGGACTGGTCCATAGATTTAAAGTCGCACAGCGGGCTATGGAGCGAGCTATACTAGGAGTTTCTTTGAAGGATAAAGTTCGCAATGAGGTCATCCGACAAAGAACCAAGGTAACCATAGCTCGCAAAATTAGCTCGCTGAAGTGGCAATGGGCTGGTCATGTCTGCCGAAGGACTGATAACCGATGGAGCAGACGAGTCCTAGAATGGAGACCGCGACTCGGCTACCGTAAGGTAAGACGGCCCCCTGCCAGGTGGACTGGCGACCTGAAAAAGGTCGCTGGAGGGTACTGGATGCGGAAGGCGGAGAACCGGATATTCTGGCGCGAATTGGGAGAGGCCTATGTCCAGCAGTGGACCAAGATTGGCTAAATGAATGAAGTGCAATGATTTTAAATTTACACTAAAAACTTAATATAACTAATACTTTCATAATTATTGTCGTAGCACACCATTTTAGCAAAAAGATTAATTGTATATATTTTTTGTATTATTTTCTCATAAAAATAATATTCAGATGTTTGTAAATAGAAAGCTTATATATTCTTTTCTATTGCAAATTTCTAAACGCAGAAAGGCTTATCTTTTTTTAAACATTTAAACTGCTTATTTCATATGCAAATCTTGCAGTAGGGATTTGCATATGGAATATTATTTCTCTGAAGTGAAATGAAACATTTTTACAGAAAATATGTATTTAGGAAAAAGGAAGGTCTAAAATATAGAAAATATTTATTAATACCAAATTTTAGAATTAAAAATGAATTTTAAATTAACGTGAAAATGTAATAACACAAAAGCGTCATGTAATAAGATTTCAATTTATTATTATAACCTTTTTGTTTTATTGCCGTCTTGTAATTATGGCGTCAAGTGTTCAATCAACATTACCAATAACTTGGACATTATTAAAGGGAAAAAATTCTTCGATGTACATACATATCGGGCTTATCGAGCTTCATGAGTGGGGATTTCGATTCAGTAAACAACTTATGTATACAAAAGTGTTTAATAATATTAATCAAATGAGAACTAGCACAAAATTAAAATTATGTTGTAATATTTTTGATATTTTGTGAAAATTACTAATGACAAACATGTGAAGGCATCAAATTTGTTTACGTGTGGTTGTATCACTTGTGTTTTGGAAACCATATAAAATAAATCTTAGAACAAGTACCTTAAAATGAAAACAACGAACGTGACGTGACGTGACGAAAAAAAAGTCAAAAATATTTAACGACATACATAGTCAGAGGTGGCCTAGTGGTTTAAGGCCCGCCTCTCATACATGAGGGCGCGGGTTGGAATCCCGGCAAGTACCAATGTGATTTTTAGCATCGTGAGGAAACCTGGACTTATAATTTCCCAATTATAAGTTTGAAATAACCAACCCGTCTTGAGCAAGCGTGGTGGTGATTAATGCTCAAAACTATCTCCATGTGAGAAGAGGCCTTTGCTCAGCAGTGGGATCTGATAGGCTTTAAATTATTATTATTTTTTTTAATTTTCTGAAATACGTTTAATATATGGCGGAACATATATTTATAAAAAACAATTATATATGTAACAATTAAAACCCTAATTTTGTTGTAAGGAAATCTAAACTTAACGAAAACAGTTGAAAATATCAAAAACTAATTCAATATTTTTACATCCGGTAAATTTTCTTACTTTAAGAATAATTAAAGGCAACTCGAATAAATATACCCAACACTCAATCCAATGACAACAAATCATGTATAGTTTTTGGGGATATAGACCGAGAATAATCAACAATTGTAATTCTTAGCAATGATTTTCGATTAAGTTTTAAATTTTGTTGATAAAATGTATGACTCCAGAATGGTCTCTACTTAATTATAAGATAAAAAAAACATTTGAAGAGACTTTTTTAGATTCGGTAATATCTAGCAAATACACTCTTATCAGACCTTATCAACTTTCATAGAAATAAAATTTAAAATTTTTGTCCACTTGTAAAACGATCAAATATGTATAAAGATTGAGCAACAACCAAAACTTGGGATTTCATTTGCAACCTAATTACTGCACAGATTAAAAGATAACCATGTTCAAAATAGTTAACACATTAAACAACAGTTTCATTGTTACTACGATTGGTGATGAGATGATTTAAACAAACACTATTTAAAAAAAAATATTTGATAAACAGTTCGTAGCTTTATATTGCCTTTAATATGAATATATTTAAAGGATACAGATACCACAATAAAAAACTAATCAGGCATTAGAACTTTTTGTGTCACGTAGTTTTTGGCACGGATACGACGGTGCGCCGCACCTTTACTTTGAATGGGATGGTAACGAGCTGCGATTTCAACCACTGCCTCGTTCCAACAGTCACGTTGAGAACTGTGCATAGCAGTGCCTCATTACTTAACGTAATAACCTATGATTGTAGTATACGAAACAAAATTCAGAATGTTACCTCTAAGCTTGTAATGTTTTATTACATTGAGCAAACTTCGTGTCAATAATGTATCCAGTAGAGAACCATGAGATAGCGTAAGGTGGCTTTAGGAAGCCTTGGGTAGATACTCATTCCGGTAACACAGCATAATTTGTAATTAAATATAACATACTCTTTCACTGTAATATTTGACACAGGTCTTGTCACGATTCATAGCAGTACTGCTATAAAATGGATATGCTGGAACTCAATCTAATTGCGTCTAAACGACTTTAATGTAGAAACACTTTTCTTATTATTTTAGGAAGTTGAAACGCCACTAATATCTTAATTGGCGTGGATTTATTTCATAAAACGGAATCATAATTTATTATCCATACAGCACGTTGTGCACATAACGTGCAACATTGTGAACAGATCAATCTGATTTTAACATTTACTGCTCAAGTTTTGGCTAAAACAGGTGACTTTGAAATTTGAAAAGAATTAATTGAAAGTAACATAATTCGACACAGCGTATCGCCGCGTCTTCATCCTAATTATTTTTACAAAGAGTTAAAGTCCAATACAGTGTTTGACCACTATTTCTACTCTCTTGATTGGCAATCAAACACTGTACACATTACCTGACAATTCGCAACTTCAGAGTTGTCACGGATTACAAAGCGTTCAGGGCGTCGGAACACAAACGAAAACTGTTACAATGGTTTTAGTTCGAACGAAAACAGAGAGCAACAATAATTGAAGTGGTGGAATTTTTGGTGAAACTATCAAAATATGCTTAGCAAACGTTGGTTTGTATAGGCCAATTGCTAGCACATCTAAAAGATATAATTTTTGCAGTACAAAAGCCTTTCCAAAGAGAAGTAAAACAAAATCAAAGATTGTTTAAAAGGAGAATAGAACTATGCTTTAATTTCGGTTTAAATACGACGTTTGGCGGACAGGAGAGTTCAGTGAGTGCGGATCATTGAAGAATGTGATTATGAAGAACCTTCCGAGAAATACGAACATTTAGAAGAATTGAAGTTGGATTTTAAAATATCATGGTACGTTTGTGAAAGAAGTGACATTAATGACGTCAGCGAGGCTGGCGTCTCTCTCTTTAAAAACAACGAATTTGTATTAAATCAATACATATTATAAAATAAAGTCCCCCGTCGTGTCTGTCTGTTCGCAAAAAACAGAAAAACTACTGCACCAATTGTCAAGCGGTTTTCACCATTCAAGAGCGTAATTCTTGAGAAAGGTTCTAATATATAATTTGTTAAGGTTTTGTATTGATTTGTGTGTACATAAACGATATTTGTTGAAGATGTCAGGAAAAATGAGCAGTCTGGGATCTTTTAAACGAAAACGCTGCCTAAACCCTTTGAGATATGTATAACAAAAAAATGTATAGTGGAATTATGTATCTAATATAGGGCTACAGAAAAGTCCACAATGGCATATGTCTATCTCTGAAGAATAACATACTATATCCATTTTACTACTTTTAAAAATTGACATTGATGAAACGTTTGTAGGAAAGCTATTAACAATTACGGTATTATCTTAGCAAAATTAATTAATTCGTCTTTATGCCTACTTCAGTATCTGTTATATATTATTACTTGTTTAATAATTCTCAAAATTAAATCCGCTCGATAGCTCACTCAGTCGCTTCATATGAGGCGGTTCCTAATCCTTCCCGACTTTCTTTTCTTTGCTGATTTAATTTTATAACTACGAAGTAACTACCAAGTTTCCAGGCTATTAATTGTATCTTTATTTATTGTAAATCATTTCAAACTTTTTAGTCGCATTTCTTTTCTATACCATTTTCTTCATTAAATTCAATTGTTCTGTGTCTTTTTCTTCTGTCAATTTTTCTGACAATTTTGTTCTGTGTCTTATTTTCGTAAAAAAAGATCCAATTAAACGAATCCCTACTTCGTCAAGCAATAAAGTGTAATTCATCCGAGGTTATTTATCCCTACTACAGATACATATTTTGTGTTGAGGAGCATGAATATAATAAATACTTGATAATATCAGACTGCCTAGGCGAAGATCTATTTAGGAATTTAGGCATTTAGGAAGCAATACGTCTTCTGCCAAAAAGAGTTCGTTTGATGCGAAGTAACGAAAATGATCAACGGAGAAATGTTCGTTTATCATTAGATCGTGAAAGACATGTTTCTACTTTCTACATGTGTCTACTCTACGACTATCGGCGGATCGTTAAAGGCATCATGGTCAGAGAGAAACAAACGCCTGAAATGGACAAGTCTGCTTAGGTAACGACCGTATTCATGGTCCAAGGAAGAATATTCTGAGATGAATTATGATTTTTCAATTAAATACAAAAGCGATGCGGCGGTGTTTATAGGCGCTTAATCAATTATTTGCCAATATTGCTCGGCTTTTAAATGGAAAGGCGAATTCAACGGTCTTTGCTTGCTAATTGCTTATGGCAAGATTAAATTAGAAGAGATAGCTTGGCCACCACATCCTACAAAGTTTCTTGATGGAAATCACGTGAGTCATTCGGAATTTATTTATAATATTCGTCGGCATCGTTTCAAATGACGTCGCTCAAAAGCCAGCGTGTGGTTGAACAAGAATTCATGCCAACATTAAAAGTCCAAGGACATGTTTACCACTTTGCAGGTAGGCTCCTGCCATATCAACCTGACGATCATAAATTTTGCAGATTTATTTTATTGCCGATCCGGATATTCAATCTTCTACTAGATGCAATATTAATAATAATAATACAAGATCACCGCTTAATAGATTTTTAGTCAGTTCTCTACAAGACATGTTACATTCATGTAATAAATACATATATACATACCTTTAAAACTGGCCTAGAAAGTGTTCCCCTGCAGTACCAGATTATAATATAGTGATTCACGCCAACAGAGTACTGCCGAGCACTGGGGACGTTATAATGCTCCTTCTTTAAGTGAACTAGCAGTTAAAATTGCTGGACAAGAATTTGTTAAAAGGGATATCGTGCTACGAAGTCGGGACGAGAAGCTCAAACAAATTTCTGAACTTCATCGCACATATGACGGCTTACAATATGTTTTGTTAAGGTGAAGACGGCTATTCAATTGATATTCCACAAGTTAACCCTGTCACTTAGGAACCAGTTCAAAATAAAGTTTCCTGTATGAACTATTATTGTTACCGTTTAATCTTAGGTCATAACAACAACTTTTTACTTAGATATGGCATATTATTAAATCAATATGTAGATCGATCAGTATGCTAAAATTGAATCGGAGCGATTAGCTTTCATACGTAACAACCAAAGAAAACTAGCAACTACTACTACTTTCAGCTTGTAGCTGAAAATTAAATTCATTTGCAGGACGCCTTACAGTTGAATGAGCATAGCAATGATATTGGTCAAGTAGTTATACTACCGACGTCATTTACAGGTGGACCTAGGTATTTACATGAAAAAACTCAAGATGCAATGACGTACGTTAGAAATTACGGAAAGCCGGACCTTTTATTACATTGACATGTAATAAAGGATATTACACTAATAAGCAAGAAATAAAGGATAACCTACATCCCAATGCAACGCCTCAAGATCGCTATGACATTGTAAATCGAGTCTTTCATTTAAAAAAGTAAAAATATTTGGTCCTACACGTTGTTATATGTACACTATGGAATGGCAAAAGCGTGGTTTACCACATATACACTTGCTTCTTTGGCTTATAATTAAGGCCATACGAAATTGACAATGTAATTGTAGCCGAAATTCCCGACAAAGATCAATACCCAGTATTGTACGATACCGTGGTAAGGCACATGATTCACGGTCCATGTGGTGTCTTGAACCCTACCTCCCCGTGCATGAATGAAGAAAAATGCTCAAAAAAAATTTCGAAGCCATTCCAATGTCAAACGTCAACTGGCGATGATGGTTATCCAAAATATAGGAGATGATTACCTGACGAAGGTGAATTTAAGGCTATTGTCCGTAACCATGCAATCGACAATAAGAGGGTAGTACCTTACAATAAACTTTTATTAACGATCTACGATGCACATATAAACGTAGAATTGTGCAGCTCTGCAATATCGATCACATATGTTACAAAGTACATAAATAAAGGTAGTGATTAGGAACAATTTCAATCTGGTCGTTACATTTGTAGTTCTAAAGCGAATTATGTTTTTTATACCTACGAACGAGCACCGACTATACTTCATCTGGCTGTTCATTTCGAAAATGGACAACGAGTTTTTTTACAGAAAATAATATAGATCATGTTAAAAACACTCCCCCAGATACAACATTGAGAGCATTTTTCAAAATATGTTTTGAAGATGATTTTGCCCGAACCCTCGACATATGATAAGGTGTCCCAGGTTATTACACCTGAATCCAATCAACAAAAAAATCCCAACGGCGCAAACAAGGAACAATATTCGAAGGGTATCCAGACGTGCGAAAAACAGATGCCCTTGGCAGAGTTTACGTAGTTCATCCGTTGGGATGTAAAATCTATGAATGATCAGTAAAATGCTCAAATAAAAGCATTCACTGTTGTTGAATGCTTTTACTTGAGGATTTTACTCCACGTTGTAAAGTGCCCTATTTCTTTCAGCAACCTTCGTATTTTTCGAGGTTTAACTTATCAAATATTTCAAAGAGTTTGTAAAGCAATGGTTTTGTTAGAAGATGACTCTCATTGGGAAATACACTTTCTGAAGCTGCCTTAAACTGTTCACCTAAATTAATAAGACATTAATTTGGCATCATGCTATCTTTCTGTCACATTACTGAACCTCATCTTCTGTGGCTAAATTATCGTCAGAGTATGACTGAAGATATATTGCACAAAAGACGTCAAGAATTGTTATCAAATAGTTTAGACTTTGACGAAACTATTTTTGATCATGGTCTACTTGAATTAAATAAAGAAGTGGAATCTGTATCAGGCAAAACTTAAAATCGTCATCAGCCTATCGGAGCACACAGCTGAGCAAAGGCCTCTTCTCACATGGAGAAGGTTTGAGCATTAATCATCACGCCTGCTCAAAACGGGTTGGTGATTTCAAACTTATAATTGTGAAATTATAAGTCCAGGTTTCCTCACGATGTTTACTTTCACCGTCTGTCAGTGGTGTCTTTATACTCTTAGAAAGTACATATGACTCGGAAAAATCTCATATGTAGGTAAGTACCTTACCTTACCTTAGTAATTATCTTTTAGTAATAAATAATCTTGGCAAGTGCCAAGTTAGCGTGTTAGATCTGGGCCCCTTAAATCTACACCTGAGTCGCAAGTCCCAGGCACTGTTGAAGCTCCTTTCCCTGCATGGCAATGGACCCGGCACCCGCACGGAGAATCCATTGAATGCTAAGAGGTTTTGTCGCAATTAAAAGAAGAAATAATTCAAATTTGGAATTTAAATAAGATCTATATTGTCCCAATCGTACTTTCCACTACTGGAGTCATACCTAAGCACTTACAACAAAGTTTAAAAACTCTGGATTTAACACCACTCGCATACGTCACCATGCAAAAAGCTACTATTTTGAATACCTGTCGAATAGTACGTAAGTTTTTTTTTTTACTTTTTTCACACCCTAGAAACACTTGGTCACTGACCCGAGTGACGGGAATGTCTGCCCCTATTGTTAGGGAGATATATAGGATAAACATAATAATAATAATGAATATAAAATCTTTTTTTTAGATGCCCCTGGAGGCACAGGTAAAACTTTCTTGATGAATTTATTATTAGCAAAAGTACGATCCCACAGGAAAATTGCTCTAGCTGTAGCATCACCTGGTATTGCCGCCACACTGTTGTATGGTGGGCGAACCGCTCGTTCCATGTTCAAATTGCCACTAGCATTTGCAATATTTCAGTATGTTCAAAAAAAGAATATACGAGTATTATCGCTACCGATCCCCATCACGGTTGTTGAGGAAATTATAGACGACGCTTTGCCTCAAATGGAAATATGTTTGTATATAATATCAGAAGAGGGATCAGTTATTGCCGATTTTACTGTATTTGTAAGTCCTGATCGAACTAAAAATTAAGTAGCCGGAGAACTTGAGTAATGAAGAACGCTCTTCAGTTTTTCGTGAAAATGATGACAATAATGCAGAGCGTGAGCGAACGTTGGTACTAAAAAAAAACAAGAGGTAAGATTAAAATAACGCGGAAGATCATCTTAATTTTTATCATCTTTTTACCCCGGTGGTGCTGTGTGTTTTCGGGAGTGGTTTCAACGCATCTTTACGGCTGTAAATACTTCACAAATCAGGAACTATGATACTCGAATGAAAATTAAATCTATAAAAGGAGCGAACTCGAATTTGGGCAGACAATTGGTTAGTTACAACATCTAAATAGAAGGCACTGCGTGAGAGTATAATTAGCATTTGTTATTACCCTTGAGCTAACCTCATGTCGATGACGTGTTCTCAAGAGAACCATGAGATTCTGGAGGAAAGCCTTATGGAACTGTGACAAGACAACTATCCTCCACAGATATGGAGATCGTACTTCTGAGCTAATCACGTGTTACCCTTGAACTAACAACAGGTCCTTGCTGTATTCTTAAGAATATCATGAGATGACGTAGGGAGGCCTTGGGAGGACTCGAGTAGACATGTACTTACTCGATATATAAGAACTTATATGAATTTAATATTAAACAGCTCGGGCCACGGTTTAGTTTAGATTCGTCTATAGACATATTCTTCACCTTAATATTTGTAACATGTCTGGTCAACACACACAGCAGTGCCACTAAAAACGATGAATTAATTCAAACGAAAGTATAATTGATTCAGAATTCCTGATCAAATCCACCTATTGCAAGTACAGCTAAGTTTTGTTCCTTTTGTGCTAACCGCTGTCATACGTTTGAATCGTGTTTTCGACGGGAAAAGGAGATCACGTTGAATTTCAATTCAATATCAACTGGTAAATGTAATCTAAATAAAATGCATGATTGCAGTATTGCATTATACAAGAATCAATTGTAAATAACATCTCCGCCAGTAGAAAACAAATCGTAAACCTATTTGGGGATTAAGACCGGGCTCTATTATTTCAATGACAGTTTTATATTATACTGGTATCAGCGTATATGTGACAAATGTAGTATCCTTGTCGATGTTATGCACATACGAACAATTCAATTCAGCTTTAACAGTTTAGATGACAATTTCATAATCAGTCCGTAGATACCGGAGCTATTGACCAACACATTCAAAACAGGATGCTCGAGGCGGAAAGAAGATACAAATTTGGGTTTTAAAAAGGCTGAGCTACGATTAAAAAATTCTAGAACTGATATTATGTATTAATAAAAAAAAACACAGAAAAAGTAATTAGAAACCGTAGATGACTTCAAAAAGTCGCCATGACCAGCTAGGATAAGCCCTACAGGATCTGAGGGACCAAACAATTAATAAACGAGCCGCAAGGTGGACTGTTCGACTACCTAATAGTTATCCGGTGAGCGTAATTCATTTAGTTCAATTTACCTAATTTCAAACGCATTACAAAAAAAATATAATAATGATTAATAAAATAATATTGTTGTAGACGGGTAAAGACTTCCTACGACAAATATGTTATGAATGTTCCTATGATGCCCCAAAGCCATAGTAGCTTAGATAACTGGACGTTACATCATGACTTCGTAGCACGATGAGTCGTTATAAACAACGCCCCTATGGGTGACCACAACAAATTTGATAAGCATTACAATAACAATATACAGTTATCTAGGTTTACTGTGGAAGTACCTAGACTATATAAGTATCTCTCGGTTATCACAGAAAGAGCACGCCTCAGCATTACCGTATCGGCATGACTTCGGAAGATGGAGAATCAAGTTTTGATTCTGCCCCATCTACTCTACGAGACGCACGACGAATGGAATATTAAAAATAAAAACTTTGGAGGGGGATAGCTCGAGGCAACAGAATAATAATACTATTAAAATGCAAGGAGCTATGTATGTTAAGAAAAATAGGACAAGAAAAGTCTTTCAAGAACATCAATACTGCATTCCAATTCCGGTGGTACATTCAAGTACAAATGTTATAAATCTCTAATTTTGGTTACAAAGCTAGTGATTGCGATATAAAGAAGAAAAACTAAGAGAAAAGATGTGTTATTGAAGAAAAAGACTTTTTGAAATGTATAATTTTAGTGTTTTACCAAATAACTTAATACACAATTCTTTGATTTTGGACAGTGGGTGAACATCTCATCTATGCCAAGATACTGAAATTGTTGTAAAAGAGTTTTTGCCGTATAATGTAAAATTGAATTTAGCTAGTAATCTGTCGACAGATGTCAAAGGTAAGGGTGAAATTCATTTACAAATACTGCTTATCGTTACTTTGTACTATCCCGTGATATCGTTTATGTCACTGATAACAAAGGCATCAAAATGACAGCTGTTCGTATTAGTAACTTATATAGAGTGAGAGAAGTGAAAAATAGAATGAATGACACATTAGTTGCCATGAATATGGATGTATGATGGGTTATTTGAATGCACGAGATCTTACGAAATTACTGAATACTTACGGATTTGATGTTAAGACAGAGGATGTGAAAGTATTATATGACTGTTAACCGTGTACGAAGAGAAAAATGACTACACTATCGTTCGTGAAGACGAGAGGCCTATGTAACACTAAGTTAATGAGTGTCCATTCGGACGAAGTTGGACCAATGAGAACCGCATCTCTAGGTGGAGAAAAATACTTCGTCACTTTTATAGATGACAGTACACGTTAGTGCGAAGTGTACTTTATCAGTAATGAAGTATTGAACACATTTAAAACGTATAAAGCTTACATTGAAAAATAATCTGGTATGAAAATTAAAGCTCTTCAATCTAAAAACGGTGGAGAATACTGCAACAAGGAATTCGATGTTTTGTTTTGAACTTGAAGTTGTTATTGTACGAAACGTGAAATTCCAAGAATATAATATTACCAAAATCAATGAAATTTGCAGAAGTAAAGATAGCAAAGTAGTTGGAAATGAAATTATCGAAAAGGATTAGAAATCAAATAATAATTCGATCTTTGATATGGTATTTAATAAAGATACGGTATATGATGATATTGGAATTGTACATGAAAATAACATAAATGATAACAATGATAATGGCAATAAAAAAATATATTTATAAAATTTCTTCTGCTACAGTACTTAAAAGAGTAAAGTAAGGTCTATAGATTAAAAAAAATTAAAGCATTAAATTTATGTTTAAAAGTAGTTATTTCAAAGCATTTTTTCCAGACAAAAATACACGTTTTCAATGCTTTTGTTTGCTCACATTCAAATGGTCAAGTAGAATGCTTCAATCGTACGATCAAGAAAGGCTCTAATAATAACCACTACTGAAATTGATTGCACAGGAGACGAAAAACTTTTGAATATTTTCTAAGAAATAATTCACATGCAATTACCGAAATTACATAAGATATTTTAAAGAAGATATGTAAGATTTTCGCGAAAACAAAAATGTAAGTATATTTTTGGTTATATTAATAAGTTTTTATAATAATAATACCACCTAGCATTTGTAGAAAATAGTTTATTTATTTATTTTAATGTTCTCTCCCCAAAATACACTTTCCTTCTTTTTTGTAGAAAGGTGGAATAGCCCACGATAAAGTAAGTATCAAGAGGTCTATTCACTAGACAATATTAAATCAGTAAATTTGTACAAACAGTCGGCAGATATACAATAAATATTTAAGAAATGAAAGGCAATAAAAAATTTAGTGCCTTTGTATCCTCCGGTTTTTTAAGCCCCTACAAATCTTTCATCTGATAAGAAGTTGATAGTAATTATTTAATTAACTATTAGAGAGTTAAAGAATTACTAGAAATATTTATTTTTATAGAAATATTGAAAACGTATGTAGGATAAAATGTCCATTCTATTGAGTGTTTCGTTTATTCGTTTTGGATTTCAGCACCGAGTGAAATGAAAGCAGAGTATCAAAAGAGCTGCGAGTGCTACACTTTCCTGTCTGTGTCACACCAGATTTCTTTATATTTATCTACATGTTGATTATAATGCTAACTTTATGAAGCTATGGATATGTTGCCAGCATAAAATATTTGACACCAGAAACTAAATTTAGAAATCATGGAAATACAAATAGCTATTGACTATAATGTAGTATATATTTATTTTAATGTCTTTAACTTTAAACATATAGAAATTAATCAGTATAATCTGTAAACTACTGGCCTGCAGCCAATCTGTATGGACTTTCTAATAAACACAGAGCGTAAGTCAAGATTCTGAATTCGCATCGTAAAAATCTAACCCTAAATAAAAAGATATAGCAAATTTAGCACTAAATGGGCAACAAATATTATACCATTCCATATGTTAGAAATGTGACCAACTCCAGCGCAACTTAGGTAATGAAAAATCATTTCACCGATTGAGTAACAGATTTAAGACAAATTACCTATACACAAGAACCGGAGTTTATATCGTTTTGTTATTACGGTATATTATATATATATCTTCACATTTAATAATCGTGAAAAATATTTTTGTTATGTTTTTATTCTTTTCTAATGTGATAGTATTCATAAATGAAATATTTACTCTTTAACATGCTCCTACAATTTGTATTAAATTAAGAATGCACTCAGGCTTACATTTGTCTAGAAATATAATTATTAAAAAATAATAACAAAAAATTTTAACAAAAATATATTCCAAAAGACGGTCTATGCAATGTTTTGATATGTATAGTTATTACAATAACTCATTTGTTATTATTAATTTGAACTCATAGCCGGGGATCACAGCGAAAAGGGTACTTTACAAGCAGGACACGGGCTTGGAATTATTTTTTTCGGACGGTTTCTTTAGTTTTAATAGCGCTTCTTACGTATGACGGCTAAATGGCGAACTACGGAACGAAGAGTGGTGACTCACATCGATCCGTATTGTGTCCCCACCCCTAGTTATCTGCGCGCACTTCATGTTTAACTTTCCTCGCTCACTTCAGGTCTTCACTCACCTCATGTATGAAACGTAGTATTTATACTCATTTTTGTTTAGCTAACCCCATTAACAAGGATCTGACAGTCAAAGGTCAGATTTTTTTGTCATTCTTTCCGCTTTTAAAGTTACAATATCATTCTTCTTCGCGAGTTCGCTAATAAATTTAGTCCAAGGCTGTGTCATTATTTACAATAAGACATTGTGAACGCTCAGTTAATATATTGTTTCGTGTATACATACTGTTGTGAAAATAAGACGAAATATCTTTTCCTCAATTCATTTAAGGGAATCCTGTTTATGAAATATTTGAATTGTAATCTAGAAGTAAACATCAAGAAAACTCCTAGATAGCTGTGCAGTGAATTGAAATAGCGCTTCCCAGTTCGACCTCTTGTTTTTATTCAACAACGCAAACCAAGCGGCACCACGTTTCGTCACAGCAAGCTGCGTTACTCAAATCACTTTCCATCACGAGGTTCTCCATTAAAGGGGCGCGAGCAGTCATTTAAAGCAGCGTCATTGAGTCGGATCGAAACAGGATCGCGGGCGGGCGCGGGCAGCGACTGTGGCGGTGGTGCGCCCGCCGGCGGCGACGTCCGCCTTGGTTACGGTTATGAAGCACTTTCAGCGACCAGCGACGGTAGTGATCAGGAAGCCGACGAGGTGCCAGAATACTCTCCCTTCGAGATGGAATTATCGGGCGGAGGAGAGTCTGTCGAAGGACCCTCGTCGAGAGGATCAGCAAAAGTTAATTTTCCACCGGATGTTGAAATGGAACGCAGGCCTACTGCTACTTTCGCTGGTGCTGCAGCTGCAGCGTTTCACCGTGGGCGAGGACGTTCTATGAGTGCTTGGAGTGATATAAGTCGATCCAGTATAAGATTTGAGGAACGGTGAGTAGAAATAATTTTAAGTGTTAACTTTTAAGCAATGTATAAATTTCAGAAAATGCGACAGTGTAGACCTATCGTCAAGAATCATGCGTATACCTTCTCAATAGGAAGTGCTGTATAGAGTTTGTGTGAAAGTACTAACTAATACGCCATCGATTCATTTAGGAAGAAGGGGTTTTAAATTTACGGGGTTCTACATTCACTTACCACATTTATATTAAGCGAAAAGTGCTCAATAAACAAAGGGTGCATTGAAGGCTGGAGATACGTAGGGCGAGGGCATGCGCAGTAAAGCTGAACAGAATTCATAAATATTAAAAAAAAATAAAGATCTCTGCAACTACTAGAATTTCTTTTACTTCAATTGCTTATAGATGAAATTTTTAAACTACAATAATTCAGAATCTTTTGAAATTTCTATTATTTTTAGTATCACATCCCTAAAAATAAGTTCCCGAGTTCGATTGAAACAATAATGAAAGAATGTGAAACAAAGATGGTCTTTGTAAAAAGAACCTTATAAACTTATATGTAGAATATCGATCACGACTAGATCGATATGTATCCCAATATACATGTTAACGTTAATCTATAAACATTTACATGTACTCGTAGTAATAACAAAATGCCTTCCTTTGTTTTATGTTGACCTATATACTAAGTATCTTTTATTCACTACACGATTTGGTCCTAGTTCGATATCTTTATATTAAAGAAACGCCCATTTACTATTTCCAGCGTAGAAACACGAATTTATTAAAAGCAGCCTTTTTCAAACAAAAAGTTACATAATTAAAATAATTTACTTGTATAAAAAGATTTAATGATAAAGATATTATAGTGGCAAATGCATATTTACTTACGTTTCACCAAACGCTATCATAGTATTATAATATTTCTACACTAATAAACACGCTTTTATCGGAACTTCATTGGCTTAGATTCTGGAAATATTTTCACAAAAAAAACCATGTGGGATCAAAAAATATTTGATCTTAACTGATTGGCACTAACATAGTATCACATGATTATCATACGAAATAAAACTTATGACGTGTCCTCGCAGGTATCGTAGGATAATTCGTCGCAAAGCATAGCCTTTACATATTCTTATATCTGAACAAGATAAATAAAAAAGTATAAAATTCCATTAATGTTTGTTTTAAATATCGCACTCAAATCCGTCTCCCTTTTATAATTTTAGTAAAAAGTATAATTTCAAAATAAATAAAATTGTGTTAAGTTATTGACTATCAGCATTTGTGATTATAGTCTGCTTACCCAAAAAAAACAGGCAAAAATAAAATTTTCCAAAAGAAAAAGAATGATTTACTGCACCTAATTTAATGTAACTTAAATTATGTGGTTCTTAGGAATACGTCAAGAGTGGTGAAAGATTACAGTTAATCATTTTTCTAAACCAATGTCTTCCCAAAGTATGTGGATAAAAAGGTGATCATATCCTTTTGAATACTTATAAAAATACATTTCTCTGGTAATCCAATTTTCCAAAGAAAAATGACGAAAAGAATGCCAACCAAAACTGTTTCTGACAAGGCCGAATGGCAGTATATATTATGTAATATAATTTAACTAAGGGAAAATGTATTTACCAAATTGTGCAACATTATTTTACAGGAAGTAAATATTAATATTCGACTTCAAAGTTATTGCCTCTTACTATACCCGATCACAAATCTTAATCACTCAGAAGAATCTCTTTTTAATTCCAATAAGATGATAGGTTGGACGTCGTCTGTGCGTGTTTGTGTGCGGGCTGAATGCTCCGGATTGATTTGATATTGAATATTTATATTATTAACTAACTGTTCGGATAGACTTCTGTTGGCAGTTAATATATACTTGATCATTTTTTCTTGTTAAATTTATATTCAAATAGCCCTGAATGTATAAATCATAAAAACGTACTTGTTTTTTTTATTTGCTTTGATATTATTGGCTTTGATACTATATGTTGCTTGACAGCAAACTTTTGTTTGAAACAAGAAGTGTTGTTTTTGCTACCTGTAATTTCAACGCCAACTTGGTTCATAATTGTTTGGTTAATATCGATCCACCCGTGTCAAAATGATATCAGATACTTTTGACATGTCACTATTCGATCAATTTCTTCACGCGTGCTACTGCCATCTTGAAGTGACAATTTACAAGGTTTATACTAATTTTGTTAACTAAAAATTTAACTGACGAATGTTGTTGTTATGCTCTTCAAATTTTTATAAAAAAATTAGGAAGGGGTCGCTTGACATACCTTGCTATAACATAACAAGTAGCTTGCTAAACAAGTTAACAGAGCTGTTGGTTTCACAATTACAAAACTGTCTAAAACTCGTCCGAATGTACGAGTATAGGAACAAAACCGCACCTACGTAAAAACCGCTAACTGTAAAGAGCGTTTGTAAAAACCAACAATTCAGCTGTGTTCCATTTATTTTCTCTTGTGGTAATGAGTATTAATAAAAATATCGTTTGCAATTAATGTTTTTAAAGGTATTGTAATATATTATTATATTATTCAATATGAAATAATTTTATTCAAAATTATATATATATATATGTATATATATACAATGTATATAATAAGTTGCTAATTATAAGTCAAAATCTAAGACTTTCTTAATTTCAAAAAGCTGCATTTAAATTGAATAAATGCTCTGGAATTCTAATGAACAATTGAAATGCAAATCAATACCACATTATCTCATTATTGATAGAAAATGGGAATGAACAACGAAAGCTCAAGGCTCTGCTCGATCTAATCTAAGCCCCAGTTGAGATTCTGTAACAAAGACATTGCCTTTCCTCATTCATTTGAGGGGCAATTTAATCAAAGATCTATTTTGTTTTATATACATTATATTAAGAGCTGATTACTATCATATATTGATATCGTCTATACATTATTAGTAAAATTGCCTTAACAACCTTTACCCACATTGTATTGAAACATCTATAATAACTAAAAAAAATGCCGCTAATTTCTTTAATATTAAATATTACCAGCAAATATTTTTTTCTCACCTTTTTTGATATTATCATCTTAATTTATTCTTCAATTTAGTAGTCAATTTCGGAAATGAAAATTATTTCCTTTCCACTTCCCTCCGAGATAAAACATTACGTTAGTAATTAAACCACGGTTATTCGATGCTTATATACTCCTTATAATCATTTTTACACCTTTTTCACTTTTAATTATATACATTCTCTTACAGGATTTTTTTTTTACTTTTTCACATTCCACAAGGTATTACCAAAATTTGTGTTCACGAATCACTACAATTTTTTTTTAAACTTCTCACAAAAATAACAATCAAATATTTGTCTTAAGGCCTACCAAAAGTTTTCTCGAGTTAATGTTGATACTTATGTATTATTAATTTAATATTTGAATTATATATGTAAATCCGTATTGCTCAGTAAGTTAAAAATACATAACATTTTTATTCTCCAAATGCTATTCATGGTTTCCCAAAGAAAATATGTGATATTAATATTAAATATTGCTTTAGTAATGTCAGATATTGTCATAATTCTGTATCATCGTTTTATGCCATTTTTCTACGTTTCCAATCCCATCTTCAGATAAAAATTTCAATTTCTTGAGTCTGTTAATGAAATGTCAGACTTTGGTTGAAAATAGAGGGATAAAAAATGTTCAACCGTTATAATAATAAAACCGATACAGATTCTCAGAATCAAAGCTAAACATCAGTTTTGAACACCACGGGTTAATGTTGTTTGTTTTGTTACTACTTATGAAACGACTGTAGTTAAATCTTGTAGAACTTTTTCATCAGACAGACGGCTCCACGTCAAAGCTATTACATTACAATACCTACATTCGTCTCCGACGTTTCGACCATTACGATTCTTCCAATCAATTTCCGATCGAAGTAGGTCTCCGCGTGATGTAAGGGATTGACGAATCACAAAAGTGGTATTATCTTTAAAACAATTTTTTTCTAAAATTTCATATTTAAGTTAATTATGTTTCAGCCATACGATTTTACATAATTTGAAATAATTAATCAAACAAACAACTACTGAAGACAAATAACAACAGTAGACAAATCGAACTGCTTTATAATTAAGTAGATGTAAATGAACTTTTGGTCAAATTAAATGAAATTTAAGCCCTTCACGTTATTGACTTCTTTAATATTTGTGGAGATTATGAATATTTTTGCAATTAAACGATTTTGTGGTCAAATTTGTTGACGGAAGAGATAATAATAAAGTCATCTGCGATTAAGGATCAAGTTGCGACAAGATCAGTCCAGTAGAGGGGGTGAGAGACGGGGACGGGATGGGATGGGGGCGAGCAGTAGGCAATGGTGGGCCGGGGAGCGGCAGGCAGGGCATCTCGTGGCGAGTAGCAAGCCGGCTCAAATCACGTTCGGCGTCGCTAGCGTGCTACGCACACGTCGTTCGACGCTACGAGAAACGCGTGTAATTCGTGCCGGTACCGCGATTATGGTACATTAAATTCAGTGAAGTTTACATGTACTAAATTAATATTTTTTTTTGCTTCTTCCCCAAAATCTATTTTATTTTTGCTAATTCGTTCTGGATGGCGAGTTGCTGTTATGGACAAGGAATTAGACGACGAAATTTTTTTTATTTACGGGTGCAGCGGGTTCGTATAGTAATAGTTTTATTGCATTTAAATCTTTATATTGTAGATGATACACGATGCTAAAATTTAGATCAGTGTAGAATTGACCCATATCTGAAATAAATTGAGGTACGTTTAAAAATTCATTTAAAATTCTGAAGCTTTCACAAGTATAGTGTAGTTTTTTGCTGCTGAATGTAACTCATAAAAATCATGAATCATTTTTATTTTATGATGTAAACCGTAATGAGGTCAACTATAAGACAAATACACCTCGGCAAGAATGTTCATACAACAGCGACACGCCATTCCAGACATATCCACAAGTACTAAAATAATGTTTCGCATTATCTCTCTTCTCATACAAGCCTTCTACCCCTTCAAAAAACCTGATAAGCTTTTGAAAAATTTTAAAAGACAACAAGTGTGTAATATAAGTAAATAATTATAAAGATATAAGCTTAATGAATCTATTTCAGGAAATGTGATATTATTAATCATTGTAACCTAAAAGAACTATTTTAAATTATAATAAAAAAGGTAAAGTACAAAAAATAATGAGCAAATCTTGACATTCTTTGTATATTGTACATTCCATAAATGTTTCCCTTACTATGTGAGATAAACCATATTCATCACATTTTACGACAAGTCCCAAATTCACTGTCGCTAATAACCATGAATCACGGTCTATAGAAGCCCTAGATACAAAACAAACTTTGGACACACACCAATGCAAATATAAACAAAATTTACGAAGCGCGTATTTTCTCTACAAATAATGCAAAGAGACATTTTGATAGCTATAATTATGTAATAGAGATTGTATAAAAAGTTTTTCAGTCCTATGTGATGTTAAAAAAAATATATTATTTAAAAAATATTTAATTGTCACCTTTGCTTTTATTGTCGACTCCTACGAATTCAAAAAAGTGATTATATTGCATTGGCTATTCAAAAAAAAAAGGAAAAATTAACAAATCTTAATCTGTCCTAGATTAAATATATTCATAAAAAAAATAAAGATATTCTTGATATTTTATTATCAGACACTGAACAGTATTTTACGTTCCTATCCATTTCTTTTTATTACAGAAAAAAAGCATCTCGTTTGATAATATAAGACTTTTTAGATTAACACATTACAGCCCTTCAGGGTCAAGAGCATCGTTGTTCAATATCGAGGGCATGTTATTTTTAAAGGTCTCACTTTATCGCTGGCTTAAATCATTATAAATATAATAAAAACAAGTGAACACTGTTCAGTGGTGTATAAAATCCAATCAATATGAAATTTAAACTTACTTCATAGATTTGATTGCAAGAATTGACAAAAAAATTGCAGCTCCAAATCGATTAGAGAAATAAAGAAGAAAAAAGCAATTAATGACTTTGATTAAAACGGTTTTCATTCTTCAAAAAGCTCTTTTTATTAAAGGGTACTACTATCGATAACAGACATGACAAAATGAAAGCTAAAGTAATAAAACTAATAAAAATCTTATTTTAATTTTCTTCACGAATACGTTATAATGATACAAAAAAATAATCAGGTTATATATCTAATGAATCACAAAAAAAAATTAAAATAGTTGTAGATTTTTATTCTAGCTAAATATATTATTAAACTAAAATTTGGACGATACCAACCATGTACTTTAAATATAATAATAAATGCCAAATAACTTTACTAATCTAATAATATATACATTAAAATGAACCGGACTATAAAGAAATTATAAACCTTTAAAAATGACAGCATCCGAAGAACTACTATTTTATCTATAATTTAAGTAAGTCTACTCACGTTTCCGTTAGCAAATATGAGATAAAAATTGCTTAAAAATAGCTAAAACATTAACATTTCTGTTTACGGAAATTACCTTTTGCATATTATCTAGTACAGTTCAGTATTGTGACTATACATATAAATAAAATTTAAAGTAAATTCCTATTGGTTTCTATAAAAAGGAAGTTATTAATATTTTAAGGTTGCATAAAGCTTGACCCGAATCTATAAAAAAGGAATAATTTTTATAGCCTTCGCGAAGACGAAATAGTTTTGGAACAATGCCGCTCATACTGGCTAGCTGCTAATGAGAAGTGACCTCGAGTGTAAAAAAGTCTCGAGACCTCGGTTCCTAGTTATATTTTAAACAAACAGTTACCAAAACAAAAAATAAACTATCTTACCTTTACTTAGTCATCCATTGTGTGCTTAGTGTTAACCCTTTCTGTTCGAGCTCTTACAAACGAAGCCTTCGATACTAAAACTACACATTGTTATTAAATTTATTTTATTTGAGTGGATTACACAAAACATATATTTTCACAAATTATTTAAAATGAAATGTTTAAACAAAATATACAAATGACGCTTTAACAAATTATTCTTTTGCAATAATTCTAATTTTAAAATATTTTTTTTTATTCTGCCCGTATAGTAATTTTAAGTGCGTAGGTTGTATATGTATTTTAAAACATTTTTTAAGTAAAACAAATCATTAAAATCATGAATGCTTATGATTTTAAAATTATTTAAAATATAATAAAAACACCACATACGGATTTTTATTAAATAAAGAACATTCAAATATTTTCCTTTCTACAAGTTGCCAACAAGACCAATGAAGCTATAAAATAAAAAAAAAATTGCCTAAATTTAATTATGAAATGATAATAAAAAAACGTTTTTGATGGATTTAGAGCGAAATAAAAAAGGGAACGTCATAAATTCAATTGGTCAAGCATTATCTCGTCTGACCTTTTGATAACCTAAACTTACCCCTATATAGACAACAATGTACTTTTGAATGCGATAAAGGCCCCCTACTTTATAGACCAGTGTCAATAATTTTTAAAACCAAAAAAAATAGTAGGATGAAACCCTTTAGCAAAGGATACATTTAGAAGATTTAGATAGATACAAGCAGTGTGATAATGCGGTTTTACTGGGACTAAATCGGGCACATTTTTCAAAAGTGCTGTATTTTTAATGTGTTTTGTTTTTGACTATATTGTTATATTATATCCCATGTATCGTTGCTTTGAACAGATTTTTTCTTATAAAATAGTACCGAAATATCTACCGATTCAAAACTAAATCTAAGAGCACCTTCGTTTACTTCTTTTCCTTTGCTTTTTTCTTGTCATAAATTAAAAAATCTAGCTATTTCAGTCTCATCATAATATTGCCGAGTAGCATTTACATTTTGAGTTTTTGCATTTTCTGACATATATTTTTTACATATTTTTTCACAATCGGAAATAAGAGATTTCAATGAATAGAAAATATACCAACTTTTTGAAAAAAGCTGATATTTTGACGGGTGATTTTTCGATTGAAAATGAGAGTGCTTTTTAGATATTTATTCTTAATAACTTGAAAAAATAAATATTTCTAATCAAATAAATTACAGTGTATTTGGGACATGAAAAGGTAACTTTTCACCAAATTTCGTGACAAAATATTGTTTTTTGTAAAAGATAAAAAAAAAAACAAAGGTTTTATGATTTTTTCACATAAATTTTAAGGTTATGGTAAAAAAGTGTTAATACAAAAGTTTTAGATATTTTTATTACCTACAACTTTTTCCGAAAACATTTTTCCGTAGGACTTTTAGTTTTGCCGGAAATCGATAAAAACCGTTTTTTGCCCTTAAATACCCACGCCCATACCCTTCCCGACCTCAGACGTCCATAAATTATTTTTCCTTTAATTTTTATAATACTGTTCTTCTTTTCTAATGGGTTTCATTCTACTATTATTATTTTTCATTTTTATTAATTTTAAAGGCTACTACTTTCTACCCTGGCCAATTAAGTAGTCAAAAGACTACGTAAAAGTAGTTTAGTGACTATGTGCCAATAAACAACATAAACAAAAGTTCTAACCAATACACATAATAAATTGAAGTTATCCAAATTTAGTATAAAATACATTTAAATAAAAAAAGACTATTTCAAAGCAATATAATTTAAAAATTAAAAAAAATATAATTTTCTCAATAAATCCCTTTCAGGATTACTATCCTAAGGTAGATACTTTAACGTAGGGAACACGTGTACGAATTACGGAAATAAAATGAAAGCGTCGTCATAAAATATTTACCGAAAAGTCGTGCACAGGTGTAATATTATAAAGACATGAAACATAATACAAATTCTCAAACACACTTCATAACGTGTAAGAAAACAAAGCTCATATATTTAAAACTTATTTGGTTGCTTTGAATTTTATTTTTATTTGGTTTAACATGAAATAAATGAAACTGTTTGATCCGTTTGATCCCTGAAAGTGTAGTAGTGAGCTGTATAAATGTGCGCGAAATTTCCGTAAAAATAAGGATTGTCAAGTATAATGTCGATATTTTTCTTTCGATTCCACAACTTACGACGCGCTGAGGAAAAGCGAAAGAAGAGCAGCAGAAATTCAAATAATACAAACATGAGTTCCGACACCCTGACCGCTCCTTCAAGACTGCTCGAGCGGCCACTCAACGAACCGGTTGACAGCCTGGATGAAATCGCTCTGCAGATACCAAGGTGCTCATACTTTAAATGTTCCTGCTCCCTTAAGTGCTTTGCCTTATATAAAAAATGTCCATAAGTGACGGTAGCCACTAGACCTCCGGTAGAAAGTCCGCTAATTCGAGACATTTTTGGAAAAAGTTTATCTAAGATGTATCAACTCAACTTTTGCTGATATCTTGTACGCTGCTCAATTATTACCTAATCTTCCATGCATGTCTTGCCTTACTTATTAAATTTCTTATTTTATATTATTTCTCGAAGAATTATGGACAATGGAAATTTGTTTAGATCTCTATATTGACATAAATACTGATTTATATATAATTAACGTTTTTCATACAGCTAATTAACTTGAATCTCAATCTGCAGTGTTCTTCTCGTACCATTAAGTAAATTAAGACTATTTTATTGAATTACTCGTGAGGCATATATACAAGTTTAATAAGGCGGAACATGATAAAATCTTTTAAAGATTTAATAACTTAATACTTCTAAGCTACTTTTTAAAATAATACGCAAAAAAAAAAATACGAAAGTGTATCAAAATCAATATTCGAAATATTCTTATATATATCTTATATATATATATATATATATATATATATATATATATATATATATATATATATATATATATATATGTGTGTATATATTAAAATGAAACAACAAAACCAGTCTCGGGCTTATTACGAAATACTAATTTCTTGACTGGAGTGGATAATTAACAATGTAAAAGTACTTCAAGAGACGGTGGCGGCATATTAGGGATATTAGCTCAAACTTTGCAGTAAACGAAATGTAAAAAAAAAATCTTTTTATTCTACTTTTCCTAAATTTCTCAAATTAAATATAAACGATATATTACAAAATAGTCTTAAAAGAGTAGCATTTACATTCTTCTCTTGTTCTTCAGCAATTTCCCAGATTTAGCCAGGGTCTGCCTTACATGTTGTGAATAGTTTTTTTTTGGCTAATTGTTTTTTACGATCGGCCGCCTGCCTGACATCAACCCTCTTTGGGAATGCATTAATCAGTGATGTCTAAATACTCTTAGAAAGTACATATAACTCGGAAAAAACACATCGGTACTTGCCATGATCGAACCCGCGCCCTCATGCATGAGAGGCGGGCCTTTTAACCACTAGGCCACCACTGACTTAAGTAGCATTTACATTGTTAACAATAAAGATTATATTATAAATTACGATAATCTCTTAAAAAATTAAGACAAATTTAGCTAAAGAAAATTTGTAAGGTAAATATTTTATATATTACAATGTATTAATTTCTTACTTGTTATTAATTTATTTATCATTTCATTATCATATTGAGCCACCGTTATTGTAAAATATGCAAACATTACCCTTACGTATCGGCAATAACATAAATACGCTTAGTATCTCTAGTAACGCCAGTTACGATCATCTATATTCAGGAATAGGTACGCCTCATTGATGTCAGACCAAATGAAAATATTTAATGAAGGAAATTGAAATGAATTTACTAGTAACATTCTAGATACATAGCCTTAATAATATATTGTATATAATGTACCTTAACAGGTATAATTATTATATATTTGACCATATATAGTCTTATTTTCTTTCAGACTTATAAGTTAATATTATGACTTCTGTCTAATATCAATGCATTTTATGTACGGTTGATTTAAATATAATGTTTCAATAATTTAAATAAAATCTTTAATTTATCTTAACAAAAACAAAATACAAGCAAATGGATTATCATATATAACTTCAAAATTACATTATTAACTATGATGGCCTGATTTTATACGTAATTATTTAAGGTTGATAACGCACCGACATTTCGTTCACTGTTCACAGTATAAAACTTTGTGTTAAAAATTAGTTTCGTGCACGTAACTGAAAAAAAAATTATGAAAATTTAATAAAACAAAGACAGAAATTTCTAATTAAAAGAGTTCAAAAGTTGCAATTCAAATGCAAAACGGATAAATTTAGTTCCTTTATCAGACGCAAACGACAGCATTTCCGTATAAGTAACTTTGAAACACAAGTTCAAAGCTGCAGCAAATTGTTTATGAAGCGAGGGTATACAAAGCAAGTGATCATTTTTGCAAGATCTAAAAAATTCTCTTTTGCATTTTATTTCAGTCTTATCGTACAAGTTTTCTTTGAAGTAGAATGATACTATAAAAGAATTGTTTTGGCTGAAAATAACATTCACCCATGTAGGTATATGATGATTAACACTGCCACTACTGTAAGGACAAGGATAATTATTTTAGTTTGAAGCGTAAAGACACACAAACTCCCAAGTTAAAATAAATTTTAATAATAAAAATTAAATATACAGGGAGGCTGTTTTAACAAAGATCAAAACAAATCCGTAAATGCTAGTATAAGCTGTAGCTCTAATTTAAACATAACGTAATGTATTATTATTTATATCTAATCTTAAATTAATATTTGTTTCAAACAACCAGCTTTACAAAACATTATATCTTAAGTATCTTGAGCTCACTTCATTCCAGAAATAAACCAAGAAATGTCAACTCCCTCATAATCTGTGGTTACGATTAGGTATTTATACATTTGGCATAATGATATAAATGTCAACCGCTGTCCGCAGCCAAAATATTATAAAATAAAATACCAACAAGTTACATGGGATTTGATAATTAGTCAATTTTACAATTTATATACAAAGTAAACAAGAAAATCTATTTATCATTTACCACAATTAATAATTAATTCAGCTGTTTGGTTCGTCAAAGTTTAAGAGTAATTTATTAATCTGAAAATTCGTATAAAGCCTTGGGAACAACGAAACCATTTAATATTTTCTAAGACATTATTACTTGAGGAGAGCGTTGTTGTAAATGTTTCTATTAAATATATTTAAGATTATTGAATGAATTATATATTTTTGATTTTATACATACACTTTAATAATTTTATACCTATTTAACAAATCATTTAAATCAATGAAAATATAACAAAAGGTAAAGGCAATAGCAATTTGTCTGTTAAATTTAACAATATTTTTGAAAAGAAAATTTTACAAAAACAAATATATTTAGCAATGACAAATTATAAAAATAACTGATCTGGAAAAGGTAAGGTTAAATATTAATGCCCCTCCCTCAACGACGGATAAAGTATAATTAGAAAATTAAAGCCCTTCAGAAAGTTGCTCGTTTGCTTTTTTAATCTTTGAGGAATATATTAAATAACTTTATTAAGTTATCATTGAGTCAGAATTTCTCATACCACATAGGATGTTATTAGATGGAAGCTTTTGTTACTAAAATTCGTATTCAATACTTTGTTTGGAAGTCACAGAAGTACCTTTGTTTAAAATTGTACGTCGGTCGACAAACGCCGCCGGTGTTGCTGATTACGTTAGGTTCACCGTAATTAGCCACCGCTACATCTGACATGTTATACCGATATTCTGTTGGAAAATGGAGAAAATCGCAGAGTCTATTCTCTATTTTGGGATTATTTTTAAATTAGTCCGTAATTACAAAATTAAATTATCTTTTAATGTAAGCGTAATTCAAATATTTGATGGTAATTTTTTTGGCGTATATGTATAACAACATTGTGAAAAAATAGTGACCGAAATATTTTGAAATTTGAATCATATGAAAACATTATCATTCTTCATGTTTCATTCCTCCATCCAATATTATTAAAATCAAAAGTTTTGTTCCAAATAGTTTGATTGAAAAACTTGAACTGCCATATAAACTCGGTTCATTGTAATTAAATGTTAGTTAATTTGTCTAAAATAAATTTAAGAGGAATTACGGCTAATTTTTTTTAACAAGGTACAAGTACTTCAAGCAACGAAAAGTGCGTCAAAACCTGTGTAGTGATATAAAATATTTTTTTATAGGCGATCTCTTGATACAAACACTTTTGCTTTATAGTGTCGTTTAAAAGGGAAGTTTATTGATGAAAACAATATGTGAATCTTCACAGATTACTAATGAAACTCTATTTGAATTCGGTTACATTTCCTTCGAATAATAAAAGTATTAGTTGTTGAGATTCGTCTAGCATTCTCGTTTTCCAAATAAAACACATAGACTTCAAACCATAGTGTGATGGACAAGTCTCTTAATTAAAGTACTAAGAGGATCGGAATGTCAGTAGGTTTATCTAGCAGTTGAAAGCTCTTTCCAATTTAACAGGAGTGATGGTGAATGCTGGTACTCGACTCCATTACATCCATTGCATAAGTTGTTGCAAGGCAAATCCTTTTTAAATCTTGCTACTTTGACTAATAGGGGAAATATGTTAAGTTAAACTACCGTGAAGTAGTGCTTTTAAACTAATGTACTGGTATAAAGTTATATGATAAGTACCTTTCCGACAAAGAAAATTATTGAGTTGTCTATATATATATTTATTTTTGATTATAAAAGCGTGACGAATGTAATAAAAATGTTAACATATACCCAGAAGGATAAAAGACTGTTAAATCTCTCAAAAGATACGGTTTTAACCCGGAGGACATTTTCCTAGTACATGTATTGTTGAAAAATGTTTTGCAAAATACTATTGCTTGTAAGTACACAATATTATGATGTGCGGTTGGGATCAATATTAATTAATTTTGTTAATAACACTTGAAGGTCTTTTCGAAGCAAAAACAATTCACACAAAGTAATAAATGAATTACATAATTGGATGGGTGACATATAAAAGAAGCCTCAGTGAAACCTACTATGTATTAAATCTAGATATATCGTTCAAATTACATATATATTTTGTTTAATTATAACTTTTAGCAATTTTTTTCGTCCAATGACGCTCATTTAATTAAGAGCAATTATAAACCTGTAACATAATATGTAACGTAATCATGATCTCTATTATATATCAGATTGTTTCCAATCTTCTTTCTGTACATATTATATTATACAAACGTAATAATCAAAACAAAGCTGTACGGTTAATAAAAACAAAAAATATAGTAATATTATTTGAGTTTTCGCGCTTGTTATTCTACATTTATCCTGGGGCAAAACATAAGCCTTCGTTACTGTGTAACTTGGAAACTGTCCCAATTTTTTAGAGCAAAAAATATAACAATCCAAAGCTTCTAAGTTAGTCACATGTAAGTAAAACAAACACATTCCTACACCAAAGATATAAATAAAATGTAATTTATTTTATTTTACAACAATATGTGATATATTAAATGAAATGTTTCTTTATTTAAGTGTCATTCAGAATATGGTTTGACCTATATTTTATAATCACAATCATTTAGTTTTTATAGTTGGTATTTTCTGGATAATTATGGCTTTCAGTAAATTTTAAGCATACTTAAAACCTAACAGGTGGCATACGCTATTTTTTAAATACCCCTATATAAAATTATATAATTTAATCTAAGAATGAAGTTTTGGTTACCATAGCGAATGAAAGAACACAATAATTTTCCTAGAGAGGATTAACGTCACTATCTATAAGGTATGTCCAATGACAATGATAAACTTTTTAGGTCAAGTTAATATATCTCCTTAAATTACGTTAATACGTGAACTCGATGGAGTGGCTATAGAAGGGTGCAGCTTCCCACAAAACACTCAACCTATAAAGATCCTCTCGCTATACTAAGTGACTGACCCTATTCGCTCACAACCCTATCGATTTTAATTCCGTGTTAGCGATAAGTACAACAATAAGTATAATAAAAAGCAATCGACTGTATGAATACTAAATATCTGGTTTATTTATCTCTATCGATTTCAGTTAACCTCTAAAAATATTGACTTTTTAAGCATATTTCAACTCCACATTATAACGAATGTTATAAAAAAAACAACACTTTGATTGTGTATAGAAATTTCAAGCTTTGTATTTACTAACGGTGCACCCAACTCACAATAACGGGAACTAATTAAAAACAACCTGCATTGTTTGAGGGCCTCTTATCATGACACCGGAGTCAAAGAATAGTTATGTAGAAAACATCTTAACCACAAAATTTGGAATTCATTTGTCGCTTTTAACTTGCACAATGTTCGGATGAGTGCCTTTATGATATTTAGATATTTTTTCTTATATTAACCACATCTGTATTTTAAAGCTACGTATAGTACGTAAAAAACTAAAAGGAGGAAACTATTCCAAGTTGTTTTTTTAAATAATAAAATAAGAAACTTGCTATGTAAACACAATATTTGCACATCAATGTATTAGGTATATACAGATTATCATTTACGTAAAATAGATTTTTTGTAATTAAATTGAAATAGATTTACAGAAAAGACGTTTCGGAGCTCAAAATAAGTTTTAAATTGTGTAAGCGAGATTCTCTAATTGAATTGTTGCGACGTAATACGTTTTTCATTTGGGATACTTTTCCACAAACTTTCTGCCCGTTTGATATCATAATCAGTATTTATCCCGTAAAGAGAATCTGATATATCTAAATATATACATATGTATATAACAATTACTGCCCCTTATTATACCTTAAACGCTAAAATAGTTGTTCTAGTTTTGTTTACTTTTAAAAATTGTTGGAAAAAATTCATATGAAAGACATTTGTAAAATTATACACAACCTAGCTTTTTAAGCATTATTTTATTCTATCATAAAAGAAAAAAGAATGTTTTAATGTTTATTTCACAAAATAACGTCCCCCACTTTTGTCCATGCTCCAACTACACTGATGACTTAAATATGGTCCACAAATCTCTGCTTTTCGATACTAATAATAATAACAACGCTACATTACGTTTCGTTTTTAGAAGCCGCAATATACGTTTACCGGTTTAATTTTATTTATTTAAAATATAAAAACAGGTTAGTTTTGAAAAATGACAAAGCAAAATGACACGAAAAGACTTCGGACTGTACGCATTAAACTGAACATTTTTAATATTCATTATTAGTTTAGGAGGATTAAAAAAAAATGTTTAAACAAAATATGGACACAATACTCCACACGGCAGGCATTAAACATATGGACTATCTCCATCCAATAGTCCATATGTTTAATGCCTGCGACATATCTGAGATTCAATACCATTACTTGAAAGAATTATACTTTCTATATCTTGAATTGTTCTAGCGTTATTGGCGTACATTTTTTCTAATAAATATTTCCAATAAAATTTCAAGAGTAGCTACATATTATGACAGTAGCAGTGTATTAACATAGCCACAACACCGGTCTTTGATTTCGAGCATTTCGAGATTTATTTTGATGGTTGTGTGAAAATTGTCACCATTTTGTTGGGGACACATCGTTCGTTTCTTTATCCTAAATTTCTGGTCACAAGAGGTCCCTTACGATCTCGCGATCTCGCCATAACACATTTTATTCACGATAACTATATATTGTAACTCATTTTCAAAGAAGTATGGTCTGACAAAACAAACACTTTGTGTTTGCATCGACTTTTCAACAACCACTCCTGGATTCTCAATTGCCCAAATAGTGCAGTTCTGCTTGCTAACGGTTTCACTGAGGTGAAGATATTCTCTATTTCTCAATATGGTTTTTTTCGTAAAGGCCCCAGTGACTTCTGTCTGATAGAGCAATTTAAGGAATGCTGATGATGCTTCAAATTGTCAGTAGGCTTAAGCTTTTGAGTCCATTAGGAGAGACAATAAACTTGATGTTAAAGTATGACTCACAATTAATTCCGCATTTAATATACTTGGAACACCACACCTTTTATGTTCCTTAGATGATATTAAAAAAGAGTATGATATTTATTTTAATAATTTTAATCTTTAATGAGTCTATCAATTACACTTTCAGCTAATGCGAGTTATTAATGTTAGCGTTGGATATTCTTTTGAACAATTTCTATCTAACGTCTACTATGAGACTAATTGTTATGTAACATGCTACATATATTTTCGCAAAAAAATTAGACAATATAAAGTAAGCAGGATAAAAAGAAGAAGAAAAAAACTAAAGGAAATAAAAGCTACAGTTTTTAAACGATGTTCAAAATATTAACAACTGTAGAATTTTATTACTTAATTTAATGTTCTTTAATTGAATTCTTTTTAAAAAGAATGCAATTTCATAAACCATAATAGTGCCATAAATATAGCTGGCGTATTACGCCACTGACACTAATTCAAAAACTATAAAGAGACTCCTCCATAAATTTCATATCTCTCTACCATAACGCCTTGAGCGTAAACACTTGTTCTTGTGGTCGCGGCTAGTTTTCCGAACTCTATATATTATAACTTCAAGAATTATACTTTTCGTTTGTTTTTTTATTTACTTTAGCTTACACGAAGGAAATTATAAAATAATATTTGTGAAATAATGTCTTACGAACTATTTAGATCATGCAAAACTACATACTAATCTCTGGGTTTTCCAAGCCGTTTTCTAGGACAAAAACAAATTATTTAAGATGTGTTAAACTATAGTTATTTTTGTTGCAGAATAATAAATATCTAATAAACGAGTTCTCTTCGGTATTTTTTATTTATTAAATCATATTGACGAATATTTTTAATAAGAGTTGCTTACAACTCACTCATATGTTAAGTAGAATTAACGTTGCTGTATCTTTAGGCAGTTTTAAGAAATTATTTGTCTTCAAACAAGATCTTCTCCTATATGGCTAAATTGATGAGCCCCTACTAACTCCCCAAATTTCATGTGTATTGTTGTGTTTTCAATAAATAAATGTATATATATATATGTAAAAACTGTTAGTTAAAAGGCATAATTTAAATAAATGTATTCTTTTAATACAAATAAATTTATTTTTTAATTAAAAAATTCGGATTACATTACATTCTGCTCTCTTCCTGTTATGATATAATTATTATTTTTTAAATACAATAGGTTACTTCGATGTTTTATGTTAATTCTGAGTCAAGTCTGAACTGCCATACGTTATTTAAAACGTGATACACTGACAATTGACATACAGATTCGATAAAAAAATTGTTAAAAAAAATACAAATTGTTTAGCGATTTGTAAATGTAACGAGTAGGATTTTTGACATCAACATGTGTTAACAAAATTTGCCTCGGGTGAAATTATTCAAGTCACTCCATGTCAAGGAAGTAGAGAAGGTTTTTGGTCATATGCACCACCTCGGGGAGAGTGCCGGCACAGGTGTGCCGATTTACTTATTCCGGTAAACTGAGATCAGGATATCCCAGGAGGATGTGGGTTACTGTATCTGCTACCTCTGTTATTAAGATCGACATTATGTTACAGACTCTTATAATCAAATATTACACGTTGTAGTAAAACAATTTCTAATTGATATGAAAACACGGAGTTAAATTTTACATATTTTCAAGCTTATACTACTTGGGTTACTGTCCGAGAAACGTACGATATTATCTTAATGAATTGTAAAGTATTTTGAAACCATAATAAACATTTTAAAAAGTATGAGGAACTTAAAGAAAATATATTATAAAATTTATGTTTTCATAGAAAATATAAGCCTTATCCAATATCTACAGCCTGTTTTTTTTTTATTTAAGTTTAATTAATTACTTTGAAAGTTTAATAAATGATATAAAATTTATTAAGGTTTAAATGTTTGTTAATATTTCCCTGATTCTGAACTCGAGGAAGTTATATTATTAATTGACCAAAGAAAAAAGTATAAATTATTTTGCCAAAAATATCTTTAAACTTATTATTTACGACATACAAAGATCGTTTAGATGTATGTATGTAGATACATCCTAATTTCTTTCATCGTAAATCTTAAGTTCTTTATTGAAATCAGAATTCGCCTAACATAAGCAAGTTAAGTACTCACCAATAAGTATTAATTAATTTTAAATAAAAGAGGCAATTAACCTCATTTTTTCTCTATTCATATAACCATAACAAGAAGTATAAAGCTGACATAAACGCAAACAGCCGATATTTAGAACACAATTCTATCAAGGGAATTTAACGGGTTTTACAATGGTGCTACCTGTGCTACCTGAATTAACTCATAAACTTGGGCACAAGAATGATCATATTCATCATTTTATCATCTTTATCACTCTATAACCTTTTTAGAAGTAGCCGGTGTTTTGTTGCTTTGTTATACGTAAAAAAGATAAAAAATCTATTGTAGTCATTCTTAAATTAAAATCGAAAAATAAATATGCCATTATTACATAGTCACACTTAAGGATAAAACTATTAAAATTTGATACATATTTTACTTTAAATATAATAAAATTAAAGGTATATTATAATTGGTAAAGTGATTTGTATATAAAGACCTTCAAATTTTACAATCTGTTTAAATTTCATATGATTTCAAAACCCTTAGTATTATTATGTAGGAATACTATTTGGATTAAAATTATTGTGAGGATTTATATGAGAGAATCACCTAGAAAAAAAGACACAAAAAATATAAGTGCATTAAAAGGATTTTAATTCTATGCTGTTAAAATACTGTATCACTAAATTCAAATAATATTATTTATAAACTTTTTAAAAGTAAGAATTTCATATAAGTATTTAAAAATTAATCTCTTCCTGCGTCATAAAAGCCTCTTAAATAGAAAAACACGATTATATAGACGTTATTTTTTATACCAGAGAATGAAAGCTTACGACCTAACACTTACAAGTATCTTCAATTATTCAAATTAGACATGTAACTACACTAATTATCAATTGTGAGAAATGTTACTAACTGAATTTTGAATGCTTTAAAATGACTTATCACGTTTCGCTTCAACAAGGACATCACATTAGAATATTAATTATTTATTTCTTACTAAAGCTTCTTGTAGGTTTAATTTATATATTTTATGCATGTTAACTTTAGCAACTCGTGTTATATTGAATTAAAATAGTTTGTTGGCCACACTTTGAGCACAATTTGTCATGCTCGCTTAAATATTTAGTTTGTTATTCTCAATAATAATACGTAACTTTAAAAGCCACACACAAAGCTTTTCAAGCAAACTCACAAAGTTGTTGACTCTCGACCACCTTCGATACTTGTGAACAGAACTAAATGCAATAATATATACAAACGAAATTAATTAAACATTATTAAACTCTCCAAATACATGATGTAAATATTTATAAATATGTATTACGAATTAAGTTATCTTCAAGCAGTTCTTACCTATAAAGCATTTAAGTTTAAGAATTTACCGTAAAAGTGAAATATAAAAAAAACAGTTAAACTCTTCACCAAACTTAAAAATTCAACACGTTTTAATTAATCAACCTATTTAATCTCTTACTTATTAAAGCAATCGCTAGAGAATCGAAACTACAATGTACGTAATACATTACTGTGTATATTATTAGAATCCAATTTAACATTTATTTCCCTATTTTTTTCAAGTCATCGTGATCTTTATGATTTAAGGAATGACAATTACTGGGTTACATTATTGATAACAATAAGCAAAATTTGTTTGTCAATGTTCAACATATTATGTAAATTTGAAAATTTCAATCGACTTTAATGAAATAATTTTCCATTGTTCAAATCATTATCATGTAACAAAACACACACATCCACAGAACACTGTGACTTTATAAATATACTTATGATATTTTATAGGCTTAAGGCTTTTAAAACAAACACTAAGCGTGCTACATAAAAAAATAATAAAGAGATTGCCTTTGGCTTTTAACACACACAAAGGATATCATGTAAGGATTAATAAAGTTTGCAGAAGTAACTGTTCGTGTATGTAAATAATTTAAAATATAAATAATACTAACAAGCAACGAGTGTATTTTAATAAGCCATACAAGTTACAAACGCTCCAGACACTTTTGCATACCATATCTGTTGATTAACTTCCAAGTGTATTTGTGCCACTACGTCGGAGTTGGATTCTATTTGAGTTCGAAAATTACCTAAATAAACTTACCTTTTGCTCATAATAGCTGTAACACAAATATCAAATTGGTGATTTCGTGTATGTATTATTTAATTTAAGAATTGTTTTAATGAGATAATAAATCATAAATTAATGTATTTGAATTATAGCTCTTTTATCTACAATTCTATCAACATGTCAAGTTATTTAAAAAGTTTGGTACTAATTGTCTTTCTGATTTTTGCAAAATTGAAAAACGTCTAAGTACATTAGCAGATACAATGACACAAGACTTTTACCTTACATTTTGATATTTTTTATTTCTGAATTAATATTTTAGGTAAATTAACTATATTATTGCTAATTTAAATAAAGTGCCTATCGATTTGAAAAAATATTATTTACTTAAATAGCAGAAGTTTAAAATATATTCAACTATTTTAAAATAAACATAGTGTAGCTTTTAAAATTCTAGGATATTATGCCATCACTATCGAATATAATGCTTACTTTATACCTAGACACAAAAGACCCTTTCGTCACGGTTACAGAGTTACAGTTGTAAATAAGCTTCATCAAGCCATCTTTCCAAGTCTTATAAATCCAAAATACTTTAAGATTGTTTTGAAATTCATATATCCTATTCAGATTTCATTTTGACCTTGGTGGAATTCCGGCAATAAATAATTAATTCTAGCATAAAAACAAAATCGTACTTAAAAAACATGATTGTAGCTTTGACCAAAAATAGTATCAACTAACAACTCCATCAAACAGGGAATGAGTCCATTGTCATTACCAGAAATTCTATAATCTGCCCTAAACCTTTGTTCAAATGGTGTCCTTACTACAAATCTGTACATTCCATTCAAAGGCTAATGCTATCGTTTTGCGATTGTGTAGCTAGGAATATCAAAGATAGAGAAACCCGCTTACTTCGGCACCCGGCAACCAAAGTAGTTAGCTGATATCTCGTAGACACAGATTAAACTTAGTGCTGGATGAGCTCCCTAACAAATAGATATGAATTATTAATAATTTCTCTTATACATATTATAGGTTTCGATAGAGAATTTTGCTTAGCAATTATTTATTTTTTGTACGAAAATAGTATAAAGCGACTGCCAGAATTGATGGGTTCTGTTTTTCCAAAGATTGTTCCTTATCCCAAAATAACTTAATGTAGGGAACAATGTAGGGAACATTAAGTAATTTCTGATTCATTCCACGACACTTCTGCTAACGCAAAAATATTAAATAAAAAAGTTTAAAATACTATTCAAATATGTACTCATAGATCATCCTTAATATGAATTAAACTATTTTAATTTAAAATTCGATTGAATGAGATTTCATATTTTGTTTCGTTGCCATTTTCTTAGACCCGAATGACTTAAGACTATATGAGAAAACAGTCTAAAGTGACTAAAGCAAATCGCCAAATATTTGAGATCATAAAAGGTGATAAGACCTCTTTGTTATATTTTTTTAATTTAAAATAATTAGAAGTTATTAATATGTTTAAAAATTAATTGACAGAACTTAAAAAATATCGGTTAAGTTTGTACAAGTATAATTAAACTGTCACTAACAGAATTATCAACGTTTTAAAATATTAGTGGAATTTATTAATCGCTTTTAGTTTTAAGCGATTTTACATGTTTCATGATAATTGACTAAAACATTATCTAATTAAAATTATATCTAGCTTGATTTTAAGATTAAAATATTAGTTCTAATAATTAACTCATAAGATACCATATAAATATACCATATATGTATATGGAGATGTTGTAGGTACGAGTTTTAGAACAGGATTGCGTCATTTTGAAAAAATAAATAAGTCAAGCATATAAAGTCCTTAAGCCAAAACATAACAAGTTGAAAAGTTAATTTTTTTAACTAAATATAACAAATTTTTGTATAGAATTAATTCTAGGAGGTCACAAATTAGGACAAAATTTGTCAGATTTAAGTGTATGTTTGAGGAGCGAACAAAAAAAAACTTATAAAATAATGGCTGTTTTAAACAAAAATATATTACACAAGAGGACAAAATTTTCAAAGGAAATACATAAAACTACCATATTACCTAGTTCCCACATTCACGTCTAAATATCATAAATGTTTTATAGCAAATAAGAAGATGCGCTTCTTTAATAACAGCATAATAGAGGATACCACAAAAGGGTACACAATGGTCAGTGCAATACATACATGTCTTTGCTCAAAGGATGGATTCTTGAGATCTTCCTATTAAGGACATTAAAGCAAAATAAAATACAAATCTTTATACGGTTTATGTTTGTACTGTCTAAATTTAGAGGTTTACTTACGGCTATGTACACATTCTTTTCAATGCAAATATATCAAGTTGAATGCTTTCCTTTATCCTCAGTAATAATATTAATTATATAATAGATAACCTAAAAGATAATCTGATATCGTTTCACGATAAGTATTTCCATATGTAAATATAGCACGACTATGAATTATTCATATGTGCTAAAAAATACCACAAATTATCGGCGTATAGGTATATAGGTAAATACAGGTTAATCCGGCATATAGGTTAATACGATGGAGATCCATTTTAGCTTTTGAAAAGAGAACTTTGAGGTTAAAATTTTAATTATAAGCTGGATACCGCTTGAACTATTTTTATAACCGAAACTTTTCTGTAAATACAGTCTGTGATCTACACCAAATAAACTCTCAAACTTTCAACAGCAAACGTTTTTACATAATTATTAAAAAATACGATATGTATTTTTATGTAACAATTTTGTTATTCCTGGTAAACTTTAAATTGGTTTATTACATCATATTAAATTAACTTTTATAATTATATAATGACAATGAGAAAGGAATACACTACCAATAAATTTATAAATTTGATATTACCTGAAGCACGTGTAATTTTATAATTGGAGTGGGAAATTTTTATTTCCATTGCTATAAAATATTTTATTTTATGGTGACATATAAGTTAATACTTTGGACTTTATAAATTAGTTCAGATACTCTTCTGTCTACAGAAGCGTAAATACCAGATGGAGGCTTTTAAAATATTGCGACATGGCCATTTTCGTTTAAAGATTTATTTAAAAAGAAGTTTCAGGGTTTTCTATTTATAAGAGTTACAATATATAACTGTCCCGGATTTAAGTGACAAATGTGAATAATATATGATTAAATGCTTCATGTCTTTTATGATGAAAGAGGACGACTTTAGTACCTTTTAGCTTTAGCTTTAATTTTATTTTTATGTTTATATCTAATAGTCATCCTTTCAGGAGTATTTCTCTCAAAGAAGGTATTAATAGATTGGTTACTTTTTTGTAAATTCTTTGCAAAATTACATTTAACACTGTGTTCTTTAAAACTCGACCTCTTCCATTTATTATGTGATTATTTTTGTTTGACCCTGGTGTCGAAAAACTTACATATTAATCTCAAAATATAAGTAGGCCGATAAATCTTAATATTTTACGTCATAATTTTTAAAATCAATCAATGTTATGTCATGAATGAATGGATCTTATTCATTATTCTTATAATTTAAATTTTTGAATTTAGAAAAGTTAATAGTTTGACTTATCATTTATTCTTAATAGAACTGAATATTCCATTTTGTTGCAGTCACTTGTAGTCACAATAGCCATTGATATGCATATCTGCGGTGAGGTAAATAGAGAAATTTTGAAATAGGTTCTTTTGTCCAATCCCGCTTGAACATATAACTGGTCCATTGTTTGTTGAGTATCTTTCAAACTGAACTACAATCACTCGCCACTCACAGTTTGAATTTTTAACGTGCATATTATTCTACATATCGATTTTATAGAAAAAAACTTTAGAAATAATATATCAGTCTTGAATAAAGCAATCAATCATTTTATTTTCGTATGAACATTGTTGTGGATAAAAAACAAAACATCATGGCTTAATTTTATTCCAAATATTTCTTTAGGTTTTGTATTATAATATTTCGTTTCGTTGCTTTTTATAAGGACTTTCACGATATCTGAATCATAACTTGTTTATTACAATAATCTTCTTATTAATAAGTATCTTGATTACATAGATTCAATGCTTAGAGCTCTTTGTAATCTTCGTTAATATTCATGTTTTCAGCAATACAACATTTGTTTAGTACTAATTATTATTGTTAAAATTTTCTTCAGTCAATCGATTTCGTATTGGTTGACTAGTGAAAAGTATATTTGAATCAAATTGACTGTATGTATAAAACGTTTCTTTTCTTTTCTTTCATTGCTCCATTATATGAATGAATAAACAAAATGAATACCTAAAAGGATATTGTACTCAATTAAAAATGAAATCGTATTAATTAATAACGTCACCCAGTAATTGGTGTATTGCTGCATGTAATATGATATCTACTCGAACTAATGCAATTTAAATATATTGAGCATTAATGAGTAGTTGTTAAAATAATGAGGGAAATTTTTTGTGTATTATTTAAAATTACTATTAAAAATATAAGCCATGTGAAATATGAATATCATTAGCCATAATTAATTAGATCTATATTTATATATTATTTTAATTCACTCATTTATAAACATTTTTACTTTACCTTGATGTTAGAGCCTGAAGCAAATAATTATCTTGTCTTATGTAGGATACGGTTCTTTAAATATGTTTGTATAAACTTATTAAAAGATACAAATAGTTCCCCTGATATTTTCCTTTGTAGGATATACGAGATAATTATGTTACAGAAAAGCATAAATTATACTGCATTATAATGGTAGAGAAAACTAAAAAGATCTTCTTTAAATTCATGTGCCCTTTTTAAATTAGATTAACTTCTTTGTAAACAACATTATAAGAAAAACTGCTGTAACATTCTTTTCCTTTTCTTTATTATTAAAAAGGAAATTGTTGTGCTACTAGTGGTTTAAACGAGAAGTTTCTTAAATGAATAAATTTAATATTTTAATGCAAACAATATTTAACTTCTGCTACCATGCACATCACATAAACTAAAAGAAAGGCAGATAGTGGTTGAATAAGATTTACTTCTCACGCTTATCCACGTACAAAAACATAAAATAAAGTACACAGGCGATAATCTCTATAATATTGTTCTGTGTTGTTTTTTTTCCCAAAATCGAAACTATTTTGTCACACATATCATAGTTATTCATTAAAATTTTTTTTTATTCTAACTGATTTCTTTATTTGCTGTTAAAGGATTATTAACCCAGCAATACACTATAAATGAATTCCATGTCTGAGTCATGTATTATAAAAAGAAACAAATAGCCATCTGCAAATAATTCTTTGAACAAACAAACCTTTGAAAGCTAAATGAAAAATGGTAATTAAATATCGGATACAACTGTTTCCCCAGAACAGCAACCAAAGAAATGTAGAGAAACAGTTTTATTTTATATGGTTTCGACATACGAGTGACATCGAATCTAGTCAATGTTCCACGTAAAATTAAAAAAAAAACAAAAGTAAGCACGACTTTATTTCTACCCTAAAGTACAGTATTGTTTATTTAATGCGTAATAATTTACCCTTCAACTACATTATTTATCCTTCAGCTATACAGAGTCAAGTTAATTAACATTAAAGCTGCAAGCATAAAAGTGATATACGAAATTTCCCTTAACCTTCTATGTTCAGATACTAAATTTGAAAGATATTAATTTTTTTTTTAATTTATATAAAATATTTTTAAGTATAAAGACAGCGTCACAACGAAATGAAGATCACTTTTCCTTTTCAGGCCGAAAATCTAATGTATCTGATTAATAACTACACTTATATTGCAATCAACTAAGCTATTATATGTAGGTTATAATCTTAAAACCCTTTGTAAATCAGTTATTTTTACCTAAATACTTTATACAAAAACATAACTAAAAAAGGACCCAAAAGTAAAATGAGAATTCAATTATATATTTTAATACTTTTTAAATTAAGTTTATGTTTTGAACACTGTTCCTTATATTTTTTGACTAAACAAATCTGCTATATGCAATGAATAATTTTTTATAAAAATTCTTATATATTAGAGATATTTTTTGAAGGAATTCATAAGATGAGAAATACATTTATTAACAAACATCACGACCTTTGGTGGTTAAACTTTGTTATATACTTGTTGATATAATATATCAGAGCATCAGACGCATTGAGGCATTCGTAAAAACTAGAAAAAAATCCTCAAGGAAAAGCATTATCCATTGAAAGACAGCAAAGTTTTGTTAAGAAAGAAACGCTCTTTCAGCGAATTTTAAAGTTATAATTATAACAACAAAATTAGTAAGTAAATTCATTAAGAATTTAATTGTTTAAGAAAAATTAAGCATCTCTCAAAATCTAATTTGACTCGGAAAATAAACAACATTTTACTTCTGACATCAATTTACATTAAATATGTACCCCTTATAGCTCGAGGCCATTAACGATGAAACAGAGTTTAAAATCACTAAACGATAATCTATTTATGAACGGCTGTGACTAGATTTCTTTTTTATATTTCATACTAAAGGCTATTGGGACGACTATGCTATCATCTATATAAATAATAACTTAATGTGTTCTTGATATAGTAACGTTATTTTTAACTCAAATGTTAAATATCCCTTTTAAATTTGTATCTAATTAATAATATACAAGTGTGTAGTGGGTCAAAGGATGTGATTATACAGCACGTCCTATCGTCACCATCGTCAGGTGGCGCGGCGGGCGCGGCTGGAACTACAAATCAGTCGACGACGATCGAGCGTACAGACGCTCGCCTTTGTTAGCGCCTCGTTGATAACATACCGTGACTACAGCCAAATAAAATATCGTTGTATATAAAACTTAAATTTTAATTGTTCAATTTAATCAAACAATTTCAATGTGATTAAAAATTAAATAGTTCAATCATTTTAATTGAAATCATTACGATAATAACTTTTTATTGAGACATGTACAAGATGTTATTTTAATGTTTTAAAACTCCGCAACAAGTGAAAATAAGTTAGGACGGCAAACCGCGTCTATGTACTTTTGACACATTATATGTTAATGTACATTCACAAATGCATATATAAGCAAAATAACACACATAATCCTTTCATTATACTATATTTAATTTGGCTAAAATAAAAAAATACTTTGTACTTTCAGAACTAATTTATAGAACTTTTTTTAATACTTAAATTCTAAAGTAAACAAAAGAACTAGTGACGTATAATGGTATGTTAAGTTCAAACATGGCAGCCGTTAGCAGATACAGTTCGTATAACTGTTTGACAGGATGGGATAGCTACGACAAAATACCCAGGTAACTTAGATTACATACAGATACAACTATTTACACACAAACGCTATTTTTACTCTTCAATATTACTAAAATTTTTAATAAAAACACAAAAAAGATGTTATTAACGAAGTAATATCTTAAAAAGAATTCGTTTTTGGCCATAAAGTATATTGACATAATTAAAATGTTTTCATGACCTATATTTATTCACAGCCTTAAATCTTTTTTGGCTAAACCGCTGAAATTTTGATTGTGGCACGTATTTCATTAATACCTCCGGTCTTTTTTTAAATAACGAAGACTATTTTCAATAATGAATAATAATCATGTTAAAATGATTCAATAGTGTATGTAATACAGTTAGAGAAATAGGAAATTAAGACAAACGTATGGTTCCCTTTATTAGATACAATTAAAAACGAATTGAACGAATTGACCGAATCAAAAACATCGCCAGTAACATGAAACTGCTTATAATGAATGGCAAAATATTCAATGTTTTGAGACCTATTACACTAATCAACGCTCTCAATTACTGAATCTGCTTAATGTTTATGGATTTAAGGCCAATGAGTCCTAGTATTAGAGCAAATGAAACTTTAAGATTATTTCCATAGCTCATTGATTACCTTAGCAACTAAGCTACATCTGACAAATTGTTTTACTAGAGTTAAAGACACACCTTAGCTTTTTACCGGCATAACTACAAGCTCATTAATTTAAAATGATCTGTATATTCACTCGGTTTCTATTTCATCTTACATTTAATTCAATGGAATTTCGACTTAAAGCTTTTGTGAGCTTGTAGCTTAAGACTTTTGTATCTAGTATTGCTAATAATATGTGTGTACAAATACACATCAACATTAGCCTGAATTAACTTGTTGATCAATACGTTACTGCCATGTGGAATACATTGAAATTAAATATTGATACATACATACATACATGGAATTCGTATTAAAAATAAATTGGTAAGCAACATTTTTTACAAAGCTGCTATAACACGTCAATAATAAAAATACACTAGGTAGCCGTCTCTTCTATAAGAAGCTAACAATCACCTCTTATAATGGAATAATAATAATGTATCTTATTGGATCTATTTCTCCTGAAACCCATCGATTAATGTGGTTACTTAATCGATTCATTATTTCATGTTTCGAAATATAACCCTTCAAAGGAAAATTTAATCGTGTTAATAAAACCATATATTTGTTTTTTAATATTTTAAAGAGTGTTTCGAGCACCTTCTCCCGCTCACACGAACTGTGATCTCATTAATTTATGTCAGCGTGTATCATGTAAAGTATTGATACATTTTTTCATAACTTTAATCTTTTAAATGGATTTTCACAAATTACAATATAAAATAATATTTTGAATAGCAATATTGGACCCTAAATATACCTTTTCATGTTCCGCATCAAAATTTCACCTTTACCATTCTCAAATACAGGAATGCTCTCGGGAAAATTCCCTGACACTTTGACAGTTTTATCTTGACATCACGTATAATCAAATATAAGGCATCATAGGATATAATATAAATTAAAGTATACATTTTATAATGCAAATATTTATATTTTTACTGTTACAAGAAGCAATAATTATTATATTAATTTTATATTTACGACTCTCGTTTATACAATAAAATAACAATACATTAATACATACTTAACATAATTATATCAATTAATAGCAAAATGAAAAAAGTTTAATTCTCTTAAATATCTTATTAGTTCATTAAGTATCTCATAATTTTAAATAAGACCTAAGAATTTTGAAAGACCACAAAACTTATTAAGCTTGTTGATATTTCATGTTTTCTCTTTGTATTGTAGCATAAAACATTAGATTCAAAATTTCTGAAACATGTGCTTTGAAAGGGATGTACATAATGTTGTTAACCGATTGCGGATTGAATGGCAAGGGTCAAAAGCATACGATGATCCCTTCGTGAATTCTTGCTTTTAACACTAAACAAAATTAACTTAGCATTTAATCGTCATAATGAAAACTCGGCCCCATGGGTGCGTGCTTGTACCGACTGCACGCAACCATTGTCACACCATTTACCGCTACACAAAACATACTCCAGTTTTTCGCAATTCATCATATCCCTTTGGTACATCTGCATATGAATTTCCAACATATGTACATATATAGCATTTTTATCATCCTTTGATATGCCTTTGATCAATACGATTCTTGTTTCTTTTCTTATCCTATGAGAAAGTATCTTATGTATTCTACAAAACAATATAATATTATATATATGCATTATAATCTTTCAGCGTATGTACCTTGAGAATATTTTTAGTATAGTTATTTTTTGGATACTTCAAAAATTTAAAGAGCTTATGCTTCTGACTTTGTCCTTCTTGACTGGAATTGGTAACAGAAAATATATAAACGATGAATGCTAAAAAATTGATATGTTAACCAACGGACGGTCTTGTTTGTCTTCTGTCTCACGTAACTCATAAACATACATTGCTTTGCTGGCTATGCAAGAAGTAAAAAGAGTTTAATATATATTATAGCGTTTATTTTATACTCATGTAGTAGCTGCAACATTGTTAAAACTTCATCATCGCAATCCTTCGTTATTTTTTGTATAAAAGAATAACAAATAAATTCATAATTTTTTCCATTTATTATATAATAAATATATAAGTCTTGGACGTGATATATTAAAAACTACATTACATATCACAAAGGAAAATAAATTAACTCGTTTGTGTTGTCTCAAACATATTTTCACAAAGGTGTTTCTAAAAATTTCCATCCCGTCTTATTTTTTATACCTTTTAGTGTGCAAAGTGTATTTTTGCTTTTTTTCAGATGTATTCGAAATTGTTACAGTTATTATTATCCATCATTAACGAATTTAATCTGTAAATTGTTTAATTTAGTTCATTTTTTTTTACAAAAAATAATAGATCAATACTCTAAACGTACTAAGCAATATGAAAAATGTATCATGTTTCAAAAAATGTGTATATGTGAATAAAGACATATCGCTTTACCAGATATTTAAGGTTCTTACAATGTTGGGTTCCAATAAGCTTCTATATAATTGTCATCCTTCGAGGACCCCGACATTCCAATCTGAGAATCTTACCTTTCACTAATAATACATTTTCTTTTGCCATTCTTACCAAGCTTCTTATAATAATAAATAGTAATATGAAGCAGTGTAATCTCACATACAAAATACAAAAATATCTTTAACTCTCTATAAAGAAAGTAATTATTGCTTGATGAATTTCATTTATTCGTATATTAAAAAAATGTTGGGGTCAACGTCATAAATATAACATAAAAAAACCACCATCGATCCCAAACCTAACAATTATCGTTTTAAAACTAATGAGAAAACTAAGCGTCAAGCAACTGAAATATATAAAGTAATATATGGAAAGAGACACTTTTATTCGAGTACATATCAGAATAGAGTGTGAATGACAGAAAATATTTTTTAATTCAGAAAAAAGTAAAATAAATATTGTTGTGTTTACAAATTTATACATTAAATTTCGTTTTTTTCTGAAATTAATCTAGACTTAAATAGATTTCATAATCTTTTCTATCTATATATAAAAATTACACATGTCCTCAATCTACCTAATATATAGGCATAACAGAGTTATTGGTTTCGTTTACAAGGATATAAGATTGTAGTGAACATGTACATACTTCTCTAATTCTCCGGGGAAAGAGTAATAATTGAACGGACAGCCGTAAAAGCTGATACATATGTTGCATTTATGGGCTTAGGCGGATAAGGATTTGGACATACGACTTTTCTCTAGCATTAACTTTATTTACAATGGAAATGAATAAAATATTTGGAATGAGGATAAATAGCATATCTCAAAGCTTTCACTTTAATGTTAGGAACCCATGGTTATTTTCTTCCATCTCGACTAAGATTTTTCATTAGTATTAGTGAAAATAATTATAAAAAAGTGCATGAACAATTAATTACAACTTTAAACCAAAGTACCAAACAGAGTCAATCCCAATACAGCATAGCCGTGTAGAAATTAATGTACATTAAGTTTAAGCCGATTTAAGTAAATTGCCAAATGAATTGTGTCACTTACGGAAGTTATGTTAAGAATTTGGATAAGTTAGATTTCAATATCATATTATTCAGAGCCTGACAGTAATTTGGTTCAGGTTAGGAAAAAGAATGAGGCGTTTATAAATAAATGCCTCAATCATTTCTTTTCTGCAATAACTTGCAACCATGTCATTTGCACGTAGATACAATTACGTCATTAAATTGTCAGCTTTAATTGGTCTGAAATCATTAAAACAGACATCAAGATCTAAAATGTTCTCTTGAAATGGGTTTCGCATCAAAACTAAAGCTCTGTGCTATAAACTTTGAGTACTTGAAAGGCTATAAAGGAAAGGAAACGTTATTTTGCTGACTACACGTTTCAATTATAATAGACTGTACGCGATCGATCACTCATGTGGGAACCGTTTGGGAGGTATGTAGAAGCAGGTAAAGGTATACCTAATGTTACAATCCATTTTATACAATGAATAAGAATTATTTCACCCAAAATAAATATTGAGCGAGGTTTATTAAATATATGTTTTTATGCAAAACATATTTTCCAGCAGACTAAGTAATCGCTAGTGTTTAGAGTTAACAGATGGTTGTAATAGCTGTTAATAATGCTAGAAACTTTCATGATTAAAAAATTTGTCGACGATTTTCCCTGATATAATTCGGTTAAAATAAAAAAAAGAAGTAAAATTTTAATAAATGCATTGATAATAAAGATAATAATTCAACTGTCAATAACAATACAACTGTTAACTGTTAACAACTGCTTAATAAACATTAACGTATATAATAATCGCAATATACTCGTAAATTAAGTTTATGTTCCAAAAGTAAATAAAGATCTTTATGTTTTAGAAGTAATGAAAGAAACTGTGGTATTCGGTATAAATTTTATAATTTAGAAAATTACATAGATCGGTTAAAATCTATAGGGCAAGAATTAACGTGAATGACTTTTCAATACCAAGAGCTGATTCTGTCAGTCACATTACATTTATAATCAATTTCTTACATAGAATATTTTTAAAATTACATTAAAACCAAGCTATTACGTGAATAGAAAGTTACTAATATAATAGTAAGCATTTATTTTGCCAACTAACTTACATCCTTTGTATAGTTTATATCATAAAGATTTTACATTTGTAAGTGTTCTAGACAAGTAAAATGTCCCAGAAACTATTCACTCTGACAATAAAGAGAACATACAAAATCCACACAATTTTTATGCGGATGAATGTTCACATGAACCAATTCTGGCTGAAAATTTGTTCAGGTATTTTAAAGTTTCTCTACACCATCGTCAATTTTACAGATAACATATTCGTTGTATCAAAGAGTAAATTGAAAAATGTATCTTGTTTAAGGTTTCATCTTGTACCTTTGTAAGACTTTTCTCAAGTAAATCCTGGACGTATCTAGGTTATTACGGTTCCTGCCGTGCGACCCATGATTTCTATGTTAGTATACAATTTTATATTTCTTAATGGCTTTTCTTATAAAGCTATGATATTGATACTTGTTCTATAAATTTTACCAACACATTTTGTTTAGTACATTGAACTGGAGCCACAATATTCTATTACAATTCTTTACTGTTCTTTATATAAGTTATGATGTTATTTGTCTTCTGTCTTAGAAAATCTTTATTACTATTTAAGCTAAATTAAAGATATCCTGGATGTTAAACATACTACAATTTACTTCAGGTAAAACATTTTTTTAAACACAATATTTGTTGTTATTTCCTTAAGCCGAGCTTACTAGATAGTCATCCCGGAATATTATTCGATTAAAATATCGTAAGGTGAAGTTGGATTGCATTTTGAATACAAGTACGCAAATTTCTTTACATTACTCGAAAGTATTTTGGTCTCACGGGATCAGGTCTACTTTTCGAAGTATAAAACATATGTATTGAAGACACGGGTCGATGATTTAAATCCGTTTCGTGTAAATTACTAAAAGGCCGGAAGGAATATTGGATCAACTATTTTTATCAAGAAAATACTGATTGTTTTTTTGAGAGATTTTAAGATCTAAAAGATACTGTAAAAATCATGGTTATAAAAATGAAATGATTACAAAAATCAACAACTAGCATATGTTATTGTAATACTAACTTTATTTAATACAATTTAGACTTTAACTGCAGTCTTTACATATGGTTGTCTTACAAGAAAAGGTATGTAATTACAAATAGAAGAACTATTATGGGTAGCAGAATTCAATCGAGATACCATTAAAGATCACCATCCTGCACGCATTTTTATGAGAATTTTCTTTGTGGAACTAAACACCTATAGTATTATTGTGTTTAATTCAAAAGCTTTGTCGATAGAATAAAACATAAACTTTAAAAGTTAAATTGAAATTGCTTTAATTAGGGTAATTTTAAGGAAAAATGGATAGAAGTTTGAGTCTTTGCGTGTACGAATTTAGAGAAATAGTATATGTCAATTTATTTGAATTCATTAGAAGTAAATAAACCTATTATTGAACACGTATAGAGATCATCAGAATATAATTATTTCCTGATTTGGTTTAATTATAGAGCGATAAGTACTCTTTGTTTACGAAAATCAAATTATAATTATTAATCCAGTCGAGTGACTCACTTTGGCAGTGAGGACCATATATTGGCAATATAGACGATAGCTGACAAAAAAACACTCTCAACTCTTAAGTAGTATAACAAAAACAATTTATTTTTTTCTAACCTTCTTTTTTCCTTTTGTTTCAGAGTTCGAGTCGAATACTATGTAAACGAGAATACTTTCAAAGAGAGACTACAACTGTATTTTATAAAAAATCAACGCTCGAGTGAGTTTGTTATCACAGTTAGTAACTGCGGTTCATTCTAGATCGGGTCACGGAAACATTAGCTAATTATGGAATACAGTCTTTACCTTTTACCTTCAAACATACGTGTTTTAAAAATGTTTCGCCAATAAAATTTCATTTCATAGCTTTACGTTTTAAACATTTTATACTCGTATTGATCGTATTGAATACAATCATGAATTATAACGATATGAGAATATCGGTTGATGATAGTGTAATGTCAATATCTATTTCATGTGAAAGTCGTAAAAGTTTTTTTATCAAACATTTCTGTAATAGTCAAAGTGACATTTTAATAGTTGCCTTAGTTCAAATCTCCAAACAAACTAGAACCACTCCAGTACGGAGTTAAGACTTTAATGTCAATTCAGTTTTGATGATGCCAAATTTTTATGATTAGTTTGACCTGGTTATGTAAACGAGGGAGGAACTCTTCATCATAAGTACAATTGCAAATAAAAAGGTATTCCGTAGACGATCTACGCGGATAAGGGGTTGTACTCTTAAAACTAGACAAACGAAGTTTTTTTATTATTATTGTATATACATATATAGAAACTGTACATATTGTATCAAACTTTTTGTAACTTCTAGAACATTCTTCCGTCTATTGGAGTGTAGCTGAAATAATTACATTTCTTAATTTGTTACATGGAATATAATATGTATAATTAATATGATGTTTTTTCCTATTTAAATATATATGTGTCTTTCATACATGTATCTGATGGTAGATATATTTTAACGTTAAAACTTAGGATTTTAATTGAATCATCGGAGAAGTCAAAATCTGACTATTTCAGTTGTATTTTATATACAATTTTCGAATAACTTCTTATTATTTATTATATATGTACATATATATTAAAATGTTTTTGATGGTAACTCATTTTTTAGGTTTACGCATTAGAATTGTCAACCTCTTCTTCAAGATTCTCGCTTGCTTGCTTTATATTTTCCGCGTCTGCGCCGATGGAGACCCTATTTCTGCTACTTGGTTAGTAATATGTTTATAAGAACACTGTATATTTACACCAACACACACAAAGGATTAGCATTTTCTTTTATTAATACTCATATTTATTTTACGAGTGTTTATCTTCATTCAGGTAAAGTATCCTTTTTCATCAAAATGGTATAATTGTTTTAGTGTTTTAATTATTATTTAAAAACTTAGCTGTACAAATAAACTACATAGGGATCTAGTGTTATAAAAAATACTTTCAGTGAAACGTATAAGGTGCTATGTGGTCGTGTACATAGCTTATGACACTTGGTTATGCAATCGTTTCACATTTGTTATTGATCTGTCATACCATGTTAAACATATAACTAAGGTAGATCGGAAAATCCCCTCTCATAAAAAATCTACGATTTATTTAAAAAATAAATTAAAGTTTCTGATTTTATATATTTAGTATAATAAAATTCAGAAGATGCAAGTTCATAATGTCAAGATCACAGTCACTAACCAAGTTATTCCTTCGATCACGCTATTTCTAAACCTTGTTTTCGCTACCCTATTACCCTAAGCCCTGTAACTCAATCAGCCCCGGTCTACCCTTTACAAAATGGTTTATTTATTATCAACAGAATGTAGGACAGCTAAATATTTTATAATATGTAAGTAGGTTAAATACACATAATTATTGTGGAGGGCTACTGCAAATCGAGGGCACAGATGCAATGATTTTAAATATAATAAAGTTATAGAATTTTAAAATACTAGAAGTGGATAAAGAGAATTTAAAAGTTAAATTGTTGTCGTTATAATTGTTAAAAAATATTTATTTCAGATTTCATTAGACACACCTCTTTAAAAACACCTATGTCTTTAATATTTATATTAAACCAAAATTATAAATGTTATACGAGCTTTTACACCCGTTTCGAAAGTAGACTGTTATGTGTGTAATTTATTTTAATCAAAGGTTATTCGTTTAAAAAAATTAAAAACATAATTGCAGTTATGGATGTAAACCGGGTAATAAAACTGAATTTGAGTTTTCGGCTAATCTCACTGAAGAAGAATTTCAAGAGCATCCTATCATAAACTGGGACGGTATAGTATGGGTGAATCGACCGCTATACTTATGGGGAGTCCAAGTTGTATTGGCTATGATCTCTCTAGCGGAGGCTATACTTCTCGTTTATCTTGGATACAAGGTAAAATATATTTAAAAGTATATATAGAATTCTTTTATCAATTTAGCATATTTTATGATTTCTTATATATATTGTTCTTTTTTTGTTTTAAGGGCAACATCTGGCAACAGATTTTATCATTCCACTTTATCTTGGAAATGGTGAACACGGTCCCATTCGCACTGACTGTTAGTACATATAATTAAAGAAGATATTTTTTAACATCCACACATAATTCCAAAACTAATATATAATTAATAGAATTATGAACGTTTTTAACTTTGCTGTACTCAGTTAATTACGGAACTCATTAAACATACATCTTAACACAGATAACTAAAGTAAATTTTTCAATGATTTTAAGTTAATTGAAATACATACATTGCAAATCATACTACTTGAAAGATCTAAAATTCACAATAATAAGCTATAAAGTATTGATCATAATCAATTAATGACTTATAAATCCCGTTACAAATAAATCCGTATTATAATAAATTACTTCCAGATACCTTTCCCTCCCTTAAGAAATCTTTTCATCCCGGTTTTCCTGAACTGCTGGCTTGCCAAGAGGTCTTTAGAAAATATGTTTGTAAGTAACTATGAATGAAAATTTAATTAACCTAAAGAGGCTATCTTTTAAAAATATGAATTGCTTAATATTACAAAAATTTTATTATATTTCATACATTGTTCTCCTATGCTTTCAATATGAATGTTTATTTGCAGAACGATTTGCACCGTGCGATGCAGAAATCCCAGTCGGCACTCTCACAGCAACTTATGATATTATGTGTCACCCTACTCTGCCTCGTATTTACGAGGTACGATATAATTAACACATTTCGTAAATGAATTAAAATTGCTTTTTATTTTAATATTTGTCAAATTTATAACACTCTTCGAAAAATTTTCACAATCTCACACATATCAAGTAAGTTGAAAACAATTTTTTGATATAATTTTCTTATACAACGTAATGAAATAATGCGAAGTCATCACATAACAACGCTTATACAATTTACAAGCACTGAAAGGATAACTGAAACAAAATAGAAACAGATTACTTTTAAGTAAACATTATCGATATTTCGATTTAAATGTTTATTTCAAAATATTGTAAAACTAAATATTCTAAAAATGTAATTCTAATCCGACCAAATATTAATTGAAAGTTAAAAGCTTTTACGTTTTCATCGGTGTATATTTTTAGTATACTCTTTAATTGTTCGAAATATAGTATTTGTTTCGGATATCGTATTACACATTGAAACACATTATTTTTGTTAAAACTAATTGCTTTAATTGAACACTCCAGGCGATGAAAGAAATAAACATGAACATAGAGATTTTACTAATAATATATATTAAAAATTGTAGGAACTTGTACGGCAGAATCCTGTTTTTTTTTTGAGATTAACTGAAAGTTTAAAGAATATATAATTTTTTGTATAGTGTTTGCGGAATCCAACATTTTCAACGTGCTGGTCACCGTCACTTGAACCTATTTCAAGCTACCTACTTCGTGGTAGTAACGTTTTCAACCGTCGGCTACGGAGACTTCGTACCAGATATCTGGCCGTCTCAAATGTACATGGTCATTATGATCGGTGTTGCTCTCGTGGTTTTACCCACTCAAGTAAGTTATTTATAAAGTTTTTGCCTTTTATACGTAAACAAATATTGTCTTTACAATTTTTTCAACAATTATACACGTTTATGGGTACCGCTTATTAAAGGCGAGTAGTTACTTAAAAATAACTAATACTGTGGGCATAATGTTTTATTATTTATAAGCACTCCTGAAAGACGTCGACAATATAATTGGGTCATGTAGTATTAATAAATAGAATATCCATCCTTATAATATTCACGGCACGCTTAACTTATAATAGTTAAAACGAGAAACAGGAATTAAATACACTTTACGATGTAAGTAAATAATCACTGTGTATAAAAATAGAAGTAAACTAATGTACTCGCAGGTATGATTTTTAATGGTAATTCACCGCATTAAAGTTTTTATAATTATTTATTCAGCTTTATTTCTTTTATAAAATCGATTTTAAAAATTATTATAATAAGTTTCGATATTAAGTTTCCTAATTTAATAGTCTAATATTTGCTTAAAATTCATAAAAAACAGGAAAAAAACATAAAAAACAAATTAACTTGATTTGCCTTATCAGTCTTTTATAATATATATGTGCTTGTATTTGTCGGTACAAATTAGTTTATGTTTTATTTATATCATGTCTTAGGAGTGGAATATAGGTTACCTTTATTATGCTTTTGAAATAATTATTTAAATTATGTACTTCGGTTTTATGCTTCAAAGGTGCTTTTCCGTCTCTGCGAGTACACAAGTTTCAATAATTGTTGACCTAAAATAAACTAGCAAACTTGCTAGGCTATTCACTAATATTAATAAACATAAGTTGGATATTAGTAGGGATTCATGAAGCCCCTTAAACAATGAAATAGTTTCAACTGGGTAATAATTTATATTCAGTTCGAACAACTCGCATTCACTTGGATGGAAAGGCAAAAGTTGGGTGGTTCTTATTCGTCCCACCGAGCTCAATCGGAAAAGCACGTGGTTGTTTGCTCTACTACTCTTCATGCGGATACTATTATGGATTTCCTAAATGAATTCTATGCCCACCCTCTTCTTCAGGATTATTATGTTGTCCTTTTGTCACCGATGGAACTCGATACAACCATGAGGATGATATTACAGGTATGATCATTAATATCTCAAAGTGGGGCAAAAAATTAAGCTGATCTATTGTTTTTAGAAACTAATTTCGTTATATTCTATTTTTGCATTATAAATATTTGCACAGATTGGGGCCATAACGATAGAATACATAATAATATGTATTGCAGGTCCCCATCTGGGCTCAACGAGTTATTTATATCCAAGGATCATGTCTTAAAGATACAGACCTGATTCGCGCTCGCATGAACGAAGCCGAAGCTTGCTTTATACTGGCTGCTAGAAACTATGCCGATAAAACAGCAGCTGATGAACATACCATCCTAAGGTTAGTATTATTAGGCTGTTATTCTGTATTGTACGAAAATGTATGAAGGCAATTTAATAACTAAAATCCAACTCTGCTTTCAGGTCGTGGGCGGTTAAGGATTTTGCTCCAAATGTTCCACAGTACGTTCAAATTTTCCGACCTGAGAATAAACTTCACGTAAAATTCGCGGAATTTGTTGTATGTGAGGACGAATTTAAATATGCTTTGCTGGCTAACAACTGCACCTGTCCTGGAGCCTCTACCCTAGTAACCCTTTTGTTGCATACAAGCCGTGGCCAGTAAGTATATATTGTTTACTAAATTTAACATTACAATAATAAAGAAATATATTTGTTAAAATAATGAGCGTGGATTTAAATTTATTAAATAAAAATTAAAGGGAGGGACAACAATCTCCCGAAGAATGGCATAGACTATATGGCAAGTGTTCTGGAAACGAAATATATCATATTGTTTTGGGTGATAGCAGATTTTTTGGAGAATACGAAGGCAAAAGCTTCACTTATGCAAGCTTCCATTCCCATCGAAAGTATGTAATTTAATCTGTTAAGATTATTTGTGATTCTGATAAATATTCAATATTAATATGTATATCTTTATTTACATCACTTCAGATACGGTGTTGCCTTAGTAGGCGTCCGACCAGCTGAACTTCCTGAATTTTATGAAGAGACTATACTTTTAAACCCCGGTCCACGGCACATTATGAAAAGCAGCGACACTTGTTATTACATGAGCATCACGAAGGAAGAGAATTCTGCTTTCGTTGTTTCCGACAAACAAACAGAAACAAAGACCAACACTATTCCTAAAGACCAAACAGCTTGTAGCCTTCTCTCAAACGCAAAGAAAACTGGGGACGCAGAAGATGGCACAGCACCGCAGCAAAAAAGACCAGACGGTAGTAATGTGGCTCACTACGATCTCCCACAAGTGATTCTACAAGCTCCCGCGAGTTCCACACCAAATGTATCGCCATCACGCATCAAACCAGCTAAAACTGTTTCATCCGCTAATTTAACTGTTGCTGGCTGTGAGTGTCACAGTTAGATTAATGCATAAAGTAGACCGGATCAGATCGATTTATTTACATGTGTTTGCGACCATTCGGTCTACTTTTCTGTTTTTGCTTAAGTTGCTCGATGTCTGTAAAATTTTTGTTTTTATGTTAAATTTCAAGCGCCTTCGGGATTAATTGGCTGGACTGGACAGAGGCAACTCGCTCATTTAAAATTATTTATTTTTATGACTCAGATCACAGTGAATAAATAATATATTACCTAAAAAAACCCTAACAAACAAATATAAAGACGTAAATTAAGTTAAATAAAGTACACGATATGAATTTATATTTTTATCCTTTAATAAATATTAGTTTTCATTCACTTTGATCTGTAATGTATATAATAATTTAACGTAAATAAAATTATATTTTAAACAGTTTATTTAGATTGCTGATAATATTTGAGCAATAAAACGATATCGGCTGTGAATCGACATTATCATTAATCGATATATATATCTCGATTATATTATTCTATGTATTTAACGGGTACATAAAAGTTTGAAGTGCATGCCGCGTTCCTCTTTTGCATTAATCAATATTACTCTTTTAAATATGTTTAAAGACAGCCTAGACAGAATAGAATTGCTCTGCTACATTATTTTTATGCTTAGTAATGTTACCAAGCTGCTCATATTAACTAGTCGTATTTTGTCTAGAATTTCATTTATTTGATATTAAATTAAAACGCCTCCATGCCGCAGCAACACAGTTCCAAATAGATCTCATTTTTCATAAAAGCCAACCATATCACGTTCATGTTTTTGTCTCATGAACCAATTTATAAGTTTGATATAGAGAAATGCTTCTAACTATTAAGACCTTGGTATATTTTGAATATGAAACTTTTTTTAGCAAACAAGTAAAAAATAAAATTTAGTCAAAATATAATTATGTATCACTATCCTCAGTATAAGTTACTGACCAAACATGAAGTAAAACTTTTGATTTTGAAAAACTTTTTTATAATTAATTTATCTAGTTAATAATAACAAATAATTTACAATAAATTAGAAATAGTATCAAAATCTAATTACTACTAAAGTTAATCTGACTATAACTTCATGTATATAGCTCGACTTGGTGACGGAGCGTCAACTTCTGGTTCGGATTCTCGAACATGTTTGAAGGAGTCCCCAGCTACAGATAGTGCTACTGACAGTCATCTACTATTGCCACGGCCAGATACTAACTTCTTAAGCCCCGATTCTCTTAGCTGCCGAAGAGGTAATAATATATTATTTTCAGCTAAACATACAATATTCCGTGTTTTGGATAATTAAACACCAATACGTGACAAAGCACTTTAATAAAGTCCTATATTCCCTGTGCTTATAATACATATATACACATATTATCTACAGGACCGAAAACATGTAGTAATTTAAACATAAATTTTGCAACAGGTAGCAGACGTCCGTCGATTTTGCCTGTCCCCGACATGGTCACCAGCAGCCTCAACATAGCCTCAGATAACCAGGATGAAGAAGCAGAGGCTGATGAAAGTGAGGATGAGCTGGAAGATGACGTGCCTTGGAGGTCGCCTTCTGAGAAGATTGCGTAAGACTCGATGGTTGCCAAATAGCGATCATGCACGCACGCATTTTATCATCACTGTTTTTTCAATTAAAATAGATCTAATTTGTAGATATTGTTTGTAATTTTTTGGATACACTTATTTTATAGTTAGCAAAACTGACATTATAATACTCTGGCTTTATAATTCATTTGCCAAAAAGGCGATAATAATCTTTGAATAAAAACCGTAATAGTTTTGCTAACATATTTGTTTGTCGTCAACATATTTCTGTTATTAGTAACCTAACAGCTTAGTATCCTGACGGCTTTTCAATTTTATTTCTTGTTGTTTTAGCGTGTACATTCAATCGTATAGATAAACAGATGGATCGCAACAGCATGCACTCTGCACAAGTACATCATTGTTCTACTTGTAAGTGTTTATCGAGCCTCAAAAATATCAGCTTGAAATCATCTGGTTATTTTATTAAGTCTCCAACAATTCACATAGAATTGTGTATATATAATATAGACATAAAAATCTTATCTATAGTAAATTTGTCTTAAATTAAAAGTGCATATACAAATTAATAACCAAACCAACAAGAGGACTTTAAAACAGATTTCGGTCATAATTTATAATGTAATTTTGAATCTAAACTAACATACAAACTCTAATTAATTATTATTCCCTTTCTTCAAACATTCTTTCATATAGTTTTAAAATTTTATAATAATGGACTGCAAATACAAGTTTTACATCTTACAACTGATTAACTCGCACCGAAATTCCACATTGCTAGTAAAAAAATATCATAAATTATAATGCATATATGCATGAGCTATCCGCCATCCATAAAGGAATTTATTAATTCATATATGTTGCTAGAATGTACATTATAGTTAATAAAATAGGTTGTATAAATTTAACAATATGCCTTTTTAGATTTTCAATATTGAATTCCACATATACATTATTAAAATATATTACTAAAATACATAGAACCAATGATGTGCACTTCGCTTCTTTATAATGACACTAGAGCACGATCCCTAAATTAAGTGTAGCTGGCACAGAATGTAACCCCTCAGTGTATAGATGATCCGAGTTTGCATTGTGTTTGTATTTGTAAAACCCTGAGCCCATATGTCCCTTGGCGTTGCTGGTGCAGAGACGACGCGACTACCACCTCGTTATCCTCACTGGACGCCAGCGAAAAGCATTCAGCATGGCGTAACGACTTCAGCAGGTAAGCTTTCTTCTTTCCTTGGGAAATCGACTCACTTAATCCTCGTAAAAATATTTTTTTTTATGACATAGTGACATAAATTATACTGTAAATCTTAAATCCTATACAAACCTAGCATTAAATTTACCTGCCTGGTAATGAATGTTAGGATTATTAAGCACAGTGTAACTATTTAGCACCAAAAAATTTACTAATACTTACATACAACGTTATTTCAATTTTGGAATACTAGTAAGTATATAAGCGTTTTATATTTTTTTACTATATTTGTCTCTAAAACTAGCTTTGCTTTGCCTAAAATGTATAAAATTGTAAACGGTTTATTACTACAATAATTTTATATTTGTGTTTATAATTTACAGAATTGTTAAAGGATTTCCACCAGTGTCACCTTTTATCGGCGTAAGTCCTACACTGTGCTACTTGCTTAAAGAGAAAAAGCCGCTATGTTGCCTGCAGCTTGCACAAGTTTGCGAGCATTGTGCGTATCGGAACGCTAAAGAATACCAATGGCAGAATAAAACTATAATCCTGGCTGCCGATTATGCTTCGAATGGAATCTATAACTTCATAATCCCACTGCGGGCTCACTTTCGTTCTAAGACGTCGCTTAATCCAATAATTCTGCTTTTGGAACGGAGACCTCATATCGCGTTTTTAGATGCTATATCATACTTTCCATTGGTTTATTGGATGCTTGGTTCCATTGATTGGTAACTATTAATATAAATCTATATATTTATTATACTATTAAAGTCTAGGTATTAAGATTGAAATCATTGTCACTTTTTAGCTTGGATGACCTATTACGAGCCGGTATAACTCTAGCAGAAAACGTGGTGGTTGTTAATAAGGAACTGTCGAATTCGGCTGAAGAAGATAGTCTTTCGGACTGTAATACCATAGTGGCGGTCCAAACAATGTTCAAGTAAAATCTTTCTATACAATTCGAATGATATCATTAGAATTAAAACTTTCAATGTTAAAATGTAGCACGGCGATTTTGTATCTTATTCCAGCGAATTCATTTTTATTTCTTATGAAAAAATAGCATCTCAGCGACGTCTCGAAGCTACAGCGACACAAAAAAAATCAAAGAGGCTACATATTAAACTTCTTTTTCAGATTCTTCCCTTCGATTAAATCAATAACAGAATTGTCTCAGTCTTCGAACATGCGATTCATGCAATTTCGAGCTCACGATAAATATGCTTTACATTTGTCTAAGATGGAAAAGGTTCGTTTAATGACATTATTATTTTGTATATAAAACAAAATAATAAAACTGTTTCTAATTTTCAACTTTTACTTCAGCGCGAAAAAGAGAGAGGGTCTCATATATCGTATATGTTCAGACTACCTTTCGCTGCTGGCTCTGTATTCTCAGCCTCAATGTTGGATACATTACTCTACCAGGCATTTGTAAAGGATTACGTTATAACATTTGTGAGGCTTTTACTCGGCGTAGACCAAGCACCAGGCTCCGGATTCCTAACATCAGTAAGTTCAGTTTCACGCTTCAGCGAAAATTGGCAGCGAAAATTAGTACTACAATATGTTTGATAATTTTACAGTTTATAATAATAGCAAAGCGAAAATAATATAATCTAGGTTTAAATACAATTGCGAGCTATATTATATACATGCGATCGGTAAAGTAATAATTGATATTAATTATGTCTTGAAATAAACAGATGAAAATAACAAAGGAAGACATGTGGATCCGTACGTATGGGAGATTATATCAAAAGCTATGCTCAACAACCTGTGAAATTCCGATAGGCATCTATCGTACTCAGGATACAAGTCTGGCCGACCAGGCGCACCACGTGAGTATGTCGCCTCGCGGCCCGTCAGGGTGGTTCTGGCCAGGCTTCGCGGGGATGCGACCATCGCGCGCATCGGTGAGTCGGCCTCCTGTACCCCACAGATAACTTCCCTTAAATACAGTCCTTCGCCATCGTCTACCGCCATCATTAATTACAGTACACTTTGATTAATATATATTCTAAATTCTGTAAACATCGAGTAGTTCTCGTCCTTGGACTGTATTTCGGGTGCTCCTGTTTAAATTTTCTTCTTGAGGTTTAACACAAAAATCATTATAATACATTTTTATAAGATATACACTTGTGACGTCTGTAAAACTTAGTTACTCATTTTTTAAATTTTCTCTTTCTAACACTATACCAGCTCTTCTTACAACTTAAACTTCAACACGAGCTTAAAATATTCAACTGCAAACTGCTACAGCATAAAACTTTATTTTTGTGCTTTTGCGTACACACGGATCTGACTAAAGAGTGTTTTAAATAGCGGTGGCAATATTTTACACTTCTCTGGTGGTAACTCATATGATAGTATTAATATTGGTGATAACTCGATGATCGCAATCCCGCCTATGTTGTCTCTGTAGTGTGTTTTGCATGATTTGTTAGAAAAAATAGGATATGGCTACAATATCATAACATCAAGCAATGGTCAATGAAAATTGCCAGATACATCGCAAACACCTTTCATCAGTATCCAAAAACCTGCCAGGCCTTTAAAAAGAGCCTCGTGCCTTTCTATGACATTTATAAACTGTGTGATATATTATAACAATAATATAACAGACTAATAAACGAAAGTCGTGAAAGGCCTACTACTGTCAACTGCCTTAGCTTTCTTCATTCAAATTTTATCTTAAGCTATCATAAGTATTGTTATAACTTTTTCATAAACTGATATTATTATTCTGCATGCATATCAAGTAGACATCACATAGCATATTCCATATATTTTCGGCTCTCTCGATATAACCAGTGCAATATTAATGTTACAATTGAGATCTCGAATATAAAATAAACCTGGAAATGACTGGGTATGCGAGCGGGCATTAGATTAGAGTTTTGTAGGCGTAGCAGAAGTGTGATAGGAATATTGCAGCAGGCTTCGGGGAATGCGGGGGTGAACGGAGACAGTGGGTCCTCGGAGAGGGGAAGGACGCGATCGCGTCGCAGCCCCACCGGTTGCTTGAGCGGATGCTACGGAGAGCGTACGCCAGCGGTAAGCCTTAACAACACTCATCAACAACGATGGTGACTGACAAAACAAGATATTGTATCAAGATCACCATACCAAACAAGATTTATAAAACAGAGGTTGTGTTATTCACCAGTAGATTTATTTGTGTAAAAAGTCAGAGGCAAGATTGTATTATCATTTTAATTAGAACATTCAAAGTTACGTATTCGTAATTTCCATCTTATAGATAATTTGCTAATTGACAACTATAGTTGGCAAAATTTTATTAGTTTTAGATAAGCTTAACTTTAGCAGCAAGCAGAGGATGTATCGATAGTGCGTAATTTGCACTTAGATAATATTTAGTTCGTGTGTTAAGTAGGTACAATCAATGAATACATACAAGATAAATGATTCTTCTCTTTTCAATATTTACCAATTGAAACATATATCTTGTAACACATTTCATCTGTTTGTGTTTAGCAAAACACGAATATTTGTAAGTACTTAAAAATTGAAATTAATTCATATTAAAGCATCGATTGCAATGGATATTTAAAATCTTTCAATCGCACCGAGGCAAATGTTTAATGCTCATAATTTCACAGTATTCAACCAGTTTGGCAGATGAAGCAAGAGATAATCATGCACAGCAAATCGAAAGAGCTGAAATTGCTAATCTCGTAAGGTCTAGAATGGAATCTCTGAACTTAACTGGAATTGACTATGATGATGTTAGTGAGAAACGAAACAGTCTATCATACGTTATTATCAACCCAAGTTGTGATCTCAATTTACAGGAAGGCGATATTATGTAAGTTTATGTTAGGATGTATTATAGATAATTTTTTGTTATAATTAAAAACTTTCAATTAGAGCACACAAAGTCTATCACACGGACTCTTCTTATAACTATTTTGTCAATCTATTTCAGATATCTTGTACGTCCTTCACCTTTCTCTGCCCAAAAGACATTTGAGAGACATAACAGCCGACGCAAGTCAAACATCAGTTTTTGCTCAGGCGCTCTTATTCAGGCTGCTGCTGGTAGCCGTCGTGGCTCCGCTTTAGCAGGGCTCACCAGTCTCTCCCCTAGAGCTCCACCACTCACCAGCACAAAGGCAAACTCACTATCCCTTCCTGATAGTCCGACCATCATTACCGATTTCCGAGGACGTTCTAACTCTTTGCGTGTCGTAGATGACATTTTGCTTCGGCGCTCAAACTCCTTACGTCAAGGTCTTGGGACACCTGGTAATTCGCGACGTCGAAAGAGCAGTCTTGAAGAGATTGGAATTTCTCATTTTAATTCACTTTTACAACATCAACAACAACAACAGCAACAGAATGCAAATGCTATTAAGATAGCTCTGAATGGGAGTATTGGTCTTGAAGTGACACCTCCAGATGAGGGTCCTATGGATAGGATGGGAGGGCATCTAGGCGGATATCAAGATATGGCCGCCGCATTACCACCGACAGCATCGCAATCAGGATTGCCGCCAGATTTTGCCGATCCGCAACATTTGCAGGGGACAATCGTATGATACCATCTCATGTGGGGACGACGACTTAGTTCCGTAGTCAGAAATAAGTGGACCTAAGCTGGATGAAGCTAGATCAACTTATATCGGAACCCATTTTTAACTCGTAGCGTCTCTACTATGCACGTACTCTCCTAGTGTTTCAACCTAAAAATTTCCAAAGAAACTTCAAAGTGAGTGAATGGATCGAAACAATACGCGGCAGTGACATCTGTGTATTGTAAGCGGGATCAACTAGGTTTATGTAAAGGATATATGGCGTAAGGCTGTAAATAACGAGGCTTTCTTTGGTCTTAATACTTATCTTAACTGTAAATAAGAGTACGTCTAGCGATTAACTCTTACACTTTATATTTACAAACATTTTAATGCATTTATCATCAAAATATTTAACTGAAATTGTAGTAAATATATACTTTAGATTTAGTAGACGTTATATCAATAATAAAAATTTTTGTTTAGATTCCGCATTCAAAGTATATACGTACTTACTTATGTAATAGTTACACATACTTATTACTATTATTATATCATGTAACTATTTAGATTTGTTGACAGTATCAAAATAATTCAAATAGAGAAAATTACAATCAATAAAGTCATTATGACCACACATTGTTAGTTTTATTTTAAATCTCGATAGATACCGTGAACTCAATAACTTCTCCAACTAACCCAACTGTAGATATACATACATATGTATGTATATATTACTTAAAGACTACAGAGGTGTTCAAACATGCATGATCAGTTTGATACAATACAACTATCCAAGTTAATGTTACCTTGTAATACCATCTTAATAAAGAGCGTTAAATTAAAACTAATTAAATATTGACATCAGAGAAAATTCATTATGATGCGAAAAATTACTTTATATCTACGTAGAGATTGAGACGACGTAAATAATTTACCTTTCAATAATGCTAGCTCGTTGTTATTTGAGTATTTCAATAATGGTAATTTTAATGTTAACCCTGTCATAATAACGTTTGATAATTTAATATAATATATTTTATATTTACGTGAGAGATACTTTTTTTAGTTATATTTACTTTACAGATTATTTCGATTTACTTTATTGATTTTTCAATATTACAAGGATTGGATAAAGTAAGTATCTTTTCATTTTGCTACATAAATAAAAATAGAATATTTTTAAACGCACATTGTTGTGATATCAGTTGACTATATAAATTTTTGTATAGATTTAAATAAAAACTACATGACCCCTAATTTTTTACGAATGTTATAAATAATAATATATTACCTAGTATCAGCAACAAGAATGACTTCAAAACTAGCTTGTTTCCAGATGTCCAGAAACTGTGAATCGAAGGTTTATAATATTTATATACATAACTTTAATAATAATTAAAATATGTATGTCTTGATAAAACGCTTATCTTCTCAAGAACATTGATACACCTTTACATCTTCTTTAAGTTTTTGTTTAATCAAATGAATAACAGATTAAATGATTTTAATATCTTAGCGTATTTATGTATAAAAATATAGGACGTAGATTATACCTGGTTATTTATCTAATATTAACAATAACAAAATTTCAGTGCAAAGGTAACGACTGTCAATCATATGTGAGTATGAAAGAGTCCAAAATGTCTGAGTGAAATTTTTGAAGTTAGTAAATTCTTTAACGTTCAGTGAGCTCAATGTAAGTTTGCATCGTAACAATATTTACGAAGATTTACCCGTTTGTCATTCGATAATCTTCGTTAAAGTTTAACGATTAATGAATGAAAAACTGGTAGCTCTCCATATGTTCTGTTACGATGGCAACTTGCACTAAGGTCATAGATCTATTGGGACAGTAAATAATTGTACCCCTGTTTGGTGAAATTAAATAAACGTTCATGATACCTTCTTTTTCGTCGGTTTCCAGTGCCACGGTAGCATGGCGACAGCAATGGTATACTTAAAACATTTCCTTATTAATATTTATGTTTTGTTTAAATATAATAAAACACTCTTAGTAGGACCAAGTAATAATCTGCCTCTTGTAAACACTTCTTATTCACAACATATAAAACTAAATTATTATATAGTAAATAGCGGTAATTTAATAATAACACTTTAATTAGTGCAATTTAAATAAAACAGGAAAGGTTACCACACGTGTGATAAATATACTTCAGACAGACCAAGCCTCTTTAAAAAATATATTGTATTTTATGAAAATAAAAAATAAGAAAAGTAGAAGATAATAAACAAATAATTATCATAAGGTAGTCATTTCATTTCTATTAGTCAGTGGTGGCTTAGTGGTTAAAGGGCCTGCCTCTCATGCTTGAGGGCGCGGGTTCAAATCCCGGCAGGTACCAATGTGATTTTTCCGAGTCATATGGACTTTCTAAGAGTATTTAGACATCACTGATTAATACATTTCCAAAGAGGGTTGATGTCAGGCAGGCGGCCAGTCGTAAAAACAATTAGCCAAAACTATTCACAACATGTAAGGCAGACCCTGGCTAAAGTTGGGAAATTGCCAGGTAGAAGGAAGGAAAGGTAGTCATTTCTTTGAACCGGTATCTCGTTCAGTCGTATTAGTCTCGATATTCTTAACACATAAAAGTTAGAAATGTAAAACTTTAACTCTTTCCAGGCAGTTGGATTTAACTCAACCGCTTTGGTATGTTATTATTCGTAGAGATAAGTTTAATTATTATGTTTTATATGACATACCATTCAAACTAACTTCCGTCAAAAACTTATAGAATTAAATTAAAAATTATTACCTGATTTATGGTTTATCTATTATATTCAAAAATAAAATAACTCTTTTGCCATTTTTATTAAATATTTCAGACGAATGGCGATCTTTCGACTGTTGAGGTTTGTTTGATTTAAAGAAGATATATATATATATTTTTCTACATATATATTCAATCTATAACTTTGTTATTTAATTTAGTGTTACGGACCGTTTTGCCAATCCATCGTAAGTTAAAATTTTTCCTCACTTCTTAAATAATTTTAACGTTTCCAATAAATGCAATTGACTTTAAAATAAAATCTTTAATTAAATTCTTTTTTTTCTTACAGTGCAATGGCGTTCTTAATATATGCATGTCGAAGGTACTCCGAATACTTCTCTTAATTCAATAAATAAAAAACAACCGTTCTCTTCTTATTCAGTATGATAATATAAAAGTACTATTTAAATTTTTTTGGGATAAAGTAGAGTAAAAAAGCTAAGTCAATTAAAAAATTACACTAATATAATAACAGTATTACAATATTTCAAGAACTTTTGGCTTATACAAAACAAGATAATAGTATGAAATTACAAATAATACTAAATAGTTTTTTTATACTATACCGTTATTGTTTTTCCAGTGTTTTGGACGGGTTTGCCATTCACAGGTACATAAGAAATGATTTTTACGTAATCTATACAAATGTTTTGAAGTATCTTTCATCTAAATTTGATGAAAATTCGAATAATGTTTTGCAATTTATCAGAGTTTTCACAATACCAGTAATTACTAGGTATTCTTACAAAAATCTGAGAGTATTTATTAGTTTTGATGAGGTTAAGTTTCTAACTTGATGAAATTAACAACATAAAATCTTTGCCATAAAAAGGTAACTTTTAAGTTGATATGTCATAACGAGTTTAATAATATATATTACTTACAGTGCTTGTTATCGTTACAAAACGATTTTATAGCCTTTTTATTCTGGTAAAAAAAAACAGAAAGATACATTTTTAAAGTCAATAGTCACAAATAGCAACATTCAGCGACTCTTAGGCACAACTTTTAGTTCCCAGCAAGTTGCTAGTGGAGTTTTATGAATGAATGAATTGAAAAATGACTAAATGAAAAAGTAAATAAATATAGACGTGGGTAACACTGAAAACGTTTAGAATTGACCAACTAGAAACATTGCTAATGATTTTTTTTTTAATTCATCTTTAGAACACTTTGGTAAGGTAATATAAGATATTGCAATCATTTGTCATTTGTTTTTGTTAATTGGCGGCAAATCTAAAACTCTCGATACACTTGAAAATGAACCTAACGCGAGCATATTTACAATTGACCAAGCCCCATTATTTACAATTGGTTTAAGGAGTTGAAACGTGGAAGAAGCAATCTTAAAGACGATCAGCGTCAGGGACGTCCATTAACAGTAAATACTGAAGATAACATTAGTGCTGTGCGACGCATGATAGAAAAAGATAAGAGAGTAACCTATCTGCAGATACGGATAAGCCTAGGCATTAGTATGAGCTAAGTTGAAAAAATATCACACGAACATTTAGGCGTCAGGAAGCTTTAAACCCGATGGATTCCCCATACTTTAACCGACGACTAACAACACCTTCACATGGACTCGTGTAGCCAAATGTTAGATAAATCAACTGCGGCAACTCAAATGCTGTATTTGACATCGTTACAGGTATATTGTTACGAATTGTTAAACTGTATATATTGTGACGAATCTGAAACCAAAAGACTATCAGCTCAGTGAGTGTTTCCTTTCGAGGATCAGTAAACTAATGTAAAGAAAGGAAGAAGTCAAAGAAAAAAGATAATTGCCTTATTCTTTGGTAAGAAAGGTCATTTCGCTACAGTGGGGCTAGAAGATGGAAAGACAGTTACTGCAGAATGATCTGTCAATCGCTGTTTGTCTGTTGTCTTAGATAAAAATAGACAGCAGCGTCCTCGAAGCAGGATCCTCCTTCACCATGACAAAACTTTAGTGCACGCCCCAAAATGGACTGTTAAATATTTAGAAGCTGTCGAGATAATGAGTCTTCTTCCATGCAGTCGTGATCTGAGGCCATGAGGAATTTATTTATTCCCGAGATTTATAGATAAAACTTAAAGTATTAGTTTTACGAGCCCTGAAGATTCGATGAAAGCGTACGAAAATGCCCTAGAAGAGATGCCTAAGGAAGACTGACGTCTGCTTTTCTGAGTGGTTCCATCAAATACCACGATGTGTAGAGAGATTACTTCGGAGATTACTTTGAAAAACAGTACAAGCATTGACAACTTTCTACATTAAGCCGTTTTTCATTTTCTAAAAATGTTCAGTGTTACCTAGTTATATTTTTTCTTCGTCTGAATCCTTAATTTCTTTTCTGTTTTTCTTATTGAATTATGGTGTATTTAAATATCTACAAATTTATTTAACGTTATATTCCTATTTCTCATAGTAATATAAAAATAAAAGGGCAATTATTTTAAATCAAGATCCACCAATTGACTCCTCAATTGAAGCAATAAAATAAGATTGACATTGATTGTGTATAAACGATGTACGATACTTATGTATTGAATCGTGTTTCATATAAAATAAAATGTAAATTTTATTGAGAAGTACTTCATAATTTTAATTCGTGAGACGGAAAAAATAAAATACGTAATAAGAGTTCCAATGAATTTGAGGTTAAAGCGAACATCTTTTTCCCTCAGTTTTAGGTATATTATAAAAACATTTAACCGAAACGTTTAAGTAAAAACGTGACCAGAAAACTGACTTGTTACGTATATGAAATCATTTTACTACTGTTTAATTCTAATTATGATAAAAGTAAATATATTGTATTTAATTTCAATAACAAATATATATATATATATATATATATCAAAATAATACTCAGTGTTCATAAAAATAAAATACAAAACAATAGTTACAGCTTCAAACCTACATTTTATATTTACTGTTATTCTTAAATCATAAATTAATTTGTACACTGAGGCACAGGCATAGGCATAGAAAATTAATTTACTTTGTTTTTATTATTTTCAGTGTAAGGCATCATCATGTTTGACTTTGGTATGTTTTACTATAATTATTAACATAGTTTTTAAAAATCATATTTATAGACTAATATTAAATGAATCAAGTCTAAATTTAGCGACGCTCTTGCCGGAGAACGTTCGTATTGGATAACCAAACATAAACCAGCAAAAGATACTTAATTAAAAAAAAATCTTATATAAGTACATCAATAGAAAGCTACTCTTTGAGGTAATGGGTGAAAATGAGGTGATACGACTTCAACTACAATGCAATGAATTTCAAATTTTGTAAATTTTCCGTAAAAATACTCATGAAGAAAAGTATTTTTAGATAGAAAAAGACCTGGTAATAATTTTTACAATATCAAACTATGAACATGATTAGTCGTGTAGTACGAGTAAAGACAAAGCTGGTACGAATAAGCCTAAAATCTGCGATTAATCTTCTAAAACATCCTCTAAATAAATAAACTCTAAATAAACTACGTTGTTAATTAATAGTCATCACCTAATTATATTACATTATTATTTAAATAAAAAATTAAGTTTTCTATTCCAAAGGGCAGTGGAAATTTAGCCATGGCCACGGTGTGTACCATTTATTAAAATACTTCTGAAATAGCGTAGTTGAAATTTTTTTGACGTAACTTTTATTTTCTCATTAGTGTGACGGAGCGAAATGTCGATCGAACGTAAGTAATTAATTATCAATGTTTCCAAACAAAAAGCATTAAAGTTTAAAAAATATCGGTAGTAATTGCCTTGCGAAAATGTCTTCCAACTCGACATTTTTTTTTATAATTATTATTTTTTCTTACTATTACTCAATCTCCACAACGTGTTTCTTAACTTTAACTTGTATCCAAAATGTGCGCGTACTGCTTTCTCCCTTGCTCCTACAGTAATATATGAACCGTAACACTCTCTCTATCTATCTTCACTAACTTATATCTTCCTATCACTTTTATTCGCCTCGCCCGATCACACTTTTCGTAACGCTTTCGTCACGCATTGAACAGCTTAGGTACTCTCACGTCGAGCGTGTACAAAGAAGTTTTACTCCAATAAATCTCAAGGTTTTATTATTGGAAATAAGCAAATATGTATATAGTAAAATTATTTGTGACACTTTAAACTGCATTGTATACGACGGGGTTACAAACCCTTACCTAGAAAAGATCATAAACTTAGGTATATTGATGGATTGTCATTTTGTCCTCGGCAACTGAAATAAATGAAATAAGTAGAAGATTTAACTTTACCCTACATTCTCTGATAGGTCTGTAAAATTTCCTAACCTTCAAAATTCAAATTTTTGCTGTGCAATATTAGTAAAGTTTGATATTAAGATGCCACCGATGAGCTGCTCGATAAATTCAATCGGCTTCAGAATTTATGCATTCATTTTATTTTTGGCTTTCGTAAGTATGAACATATTTTTGAATTCTATCAGAGTTAAAGAGGGTCCCCATCCGCCTCCGCCGAAATAAGCGTGCTATATAACTAATGTAAAATATTTTCAAACATTCTTCTCGCTCGTACCTACTCGAGCGTTTCAAATTGTCTTCCCAAACAATACTTCCTAATCGGTCTTGTTTTACACAAAATCCTTTTAATATCCCCTCCTTTAAAACATTTTTTTTTCGTAAATCCTTCTCTATCCAAGTTACGCAACTTAGACACGCAAACCAATACTACGAATACAAAGAGGGTCCAAGGAAACTTTCCTTATAACATCGACTTTAGAAGCATCTCTTACTATTACCTCCTGGTATGTACTGTTTCTGAGTAATTTGATAGGTATTAAATATTAATGTATGTATTTATGTGTATATTTATAACTTATATACATATTTATGTATGTATAGTGTCCAAATTTCCTATTTTTATATATTTATATGCTTATTTATGTATATCTCTATCCTTTTCCTAATATTTTCTTTGTAATTACACCACAACCTTAAAAAAGTTTCTGGCAGAGATGTCTTTTAATATAATTTATCCTTTATGCATCACATTTCTTTTATATACTACAATTATTTCTACATTTTGGTACATAAATAAATTAATAAATAAATGCATCGATCAATAACAAGCGGGAACCAGATTTTATTTTATATACATATTAATATAGAAACGGAAAACAATTCGTTTGACAAATTTAATATTTAATATTTGGATACAATATTATATGCCAATCTCAAATTTGTTCTGTCAACGTATTAGCATTTTAGTAACACTTTATTTTTATATAAAAATAAAAAAGCGATATGTCAAATCAATCAATCAATCAATAAGCGACATCTTCTTTCCGTTTCAGTGCACCGGTGACTTTTGCGTGTCACGTGTGAGTAGATTATGTTATAACCCGATTATCAATACTCCTATTATAATTCCTCACCTATTTCTATATATTATTTTAGTTAATTTTTTTAGTCTTTTTCCTTCATATTTCAGTGTCATGGAACAGGCTGTATTTCAGAGGTAATGTATACTGATTAATTATAGTATTGTATTTTTTTTTTATTGTACACCCACCTTTATAAATATTATTTTGAGTTTACTGCGTATTAACAAAAATTTATTCTTCATATGCAACTCGTCAGTTTTTATAGGTTTATAATAATACTTAAATTTTCATTTCCATTTTTTTTTTCTTTGTTATAAAAGTAATACGTTTATTATTTTTTAGTGTCACGCCAACAAGTGCGAATCCCATGTGAGTCCCTTACAACAAGTTTAACCTATTTTATAATAAATGAAGCCACACTACAGCTTTAGTTTAAAACAAAAACCAATGACAAACAACATCAGACGAAAAATAATTCAACTATGATTTCTCATTATACATATCTTGATATATATTTATATTACAAATTATATTATAATAAAATATTTTTATGCATTCAGTGCGTTGGGTCGGCTTGTGTTGCTATGGTAAGTCTATTAAATCACTCAAAAAAGCATCCACTGGGTAAGACATTAAAGTCTAAATTTCAAACACATCGAATTTTGTGCTAACCTTAAGCCAAGTCATACCGTCAGATACTAAACAGCGAAAATAAAATTTCCATTTCAGTGCTCAGGATATAATTGTCACAAGAGCGTGAGTTAATAAATAATATAGGATTGTATGTATAGAAAAATTGTGTTACTAAATGTATCAAAAAATCAGTATATTCAATAAAATCATTAAAACACATAATATCTAGCGATTTTGTTTTCATATTCAATATTGTCAAGAAATAAAACATTTATACAGAAACTTTTTTTACTTATAACTATAAGTTTAACTCTCGGGTATCATCAAAATATATTCACTTAATTTAAACTTACTATTTTTATATTTACACATACCTAATGACATCGTTAAAATATATCTTAAATTGCTTTGTAACGATTTTCTTACTTTTTTAAACCACTTAAACTTACAATATTGCCAGCCATTAATAATGTCTAATACTCGAAAGGACATTCATATACGGTTATACTATTAATATACGAACATTTCAAACGATTTTATGTTATAAAAAAAATATTAGTGATATCTGTATTGACCAATCAGTGAGCGTACGGTAATTATGAAATGAGAATCTTCCATATATATTGTTATAAGTCGTGTGTGTCTGTCTTATGTCTGCGTGATCGTCTGAACAGTGTAAACTATAGGAGGCAACGGCTGGGTCGATGGCGGGAAGTGGCCATGCGCGCGACGGTGATTATGAAGAGCTGTACCCTGGGTATAAAGAACGTACATTTTATTATACATATATAAATATGATCAATATAAATTATAATTTTGTATGAATGTCGCATCCAGTCACCTGTATAAAGCGATCCCCGCATAATTCACAGACGTAAGGTTTATCGCCCGTGTGTCGCCGGACGTGTAGCGTTAGGTCGTTGCTCTGTGAGAAGGCCTTCTCGCAATAAGAACACTTATACGGCTTGACTCCCGTGTGTACTCGCATGTGACGAGACAACTTATTGCTCCGAGAGAAGGCTGAGGAAATACATTATCTTACTAATATTACAAATACGAGAGATTGTAAAAAAATTTTTGAACTTTTAAGAAATACTGAACGGATTTTGATGTAAGTTTCTAATGAATCAGCTTAGACGTCTAAATCTTATATATATAATGTATTTCTTAATTCCTTCCAGTTTTCAAGGGACCATATCATAACACCCGCAAGTCATGACACAAACGATAGATGTGACTGACGATTGGTTATCATATTAAAAACAAATTATTAATTAAATTTTTTACACAATACCGACGACAACGCGAACATAGTCGTTGACTAAAGCTGGTGTTTCAAATCATAACATCGAATAAAGAATTCAGTTTAGAGAGATTATTTAAGATTTAACTTTGATAATTATATACGAAAATAAAAAAACATACTTAACATTTTTTTTTTGGCAATACAGTAGATTTACAGATAACCTCTAATACAGCTCCTAGTAACTAAATAGACATTTTAAATAATTTATATTGATTGTAATGAGCGTTGTTGGGATCTTATTATTTATATAGAACATGTTAAATTAAATAATAATATTGTCACCAGCTATAGTAATACCTTTTCCACACACTCCGCATATGCAAGGTTTCTCGCCGGTATGAGATCGTCGGTGACACTGCAGGTCAGACGAACGTGGGAACCCTGGAACAGACAGAATCAACAGATGAACCTCTCAATAGATGCTTTCAATTGATTTTCTTCGTTATTTCAAATGTAAATGAACAATTTCTTCATTACCTTTCCCGCAAAAATCGCACTTGTACGGCTTCTCGCCAGTATGTCGACGCATGTGAACTATGAGATTAGAGGAATTTGAGAAACTTCTGCCGCAATAGAGACACAGGCAGGCACTTGAACCGGCTGACGAACTGGTGCCATCGTGAATACGGACGTGGGCTCTGAAAACAGGTTAACTGGTTGATGGATTTGTTGACCAACTAGTTAGTCGATTAGCTTGGTTAATGGTTGAATGGATTGTTTAGTAGCAGACTTGATAAGAAAAAACTCCTTAGTATAACCTCGTCCAGGTTACAAGACCACGGCTACAATGCAAGTCTATCATTTCAATAGTTATGTAGAAGTACAGCTAAAATTGTTTCATATATTATATGCTGTCAATGGACAGAAGCAATCACTGCTTCGTAAGGTTCTTCAGAGTTTCGTCGATTAAGGGATTGCAAAACACTATACTGGCAAACAGCTCTTCTGAACCTTCTAAGATAGGGCAGTCGATCGCATATAATAATCAATTCATATCGTCCCCGATAACGTCACTACAACACCACTTGATTATATTTTGAACCCGAAACGCCCGTTAATAAACGCTCGTGATAACGATTGCTGCAAAGTAGCTGAAACGTTTGTAGTATGTAGTTTAAAGTCTTAGGTAGTATGTAGTTTAAAAAGCGCTACTTGGTATTAAAAATAAAACATGTCCACCAAATATTAAATAAATACATAACAGACGGTTTTGAAGAAGTTGGTATCCTAACAATGGTGACTGAGTAATGTGCATAAATAATTTATTTGTAATTAATTTTAGATAATACATCTACAAGTACATTAAAACACCTTGGACTTTGTTTTGCTCTAAAACTGAACAAAACTTATTTCGTTGATAATTCTAAACCTCAGCTTATTTCTATAAAAAATACATCAAAGTACATTAAAATACTGAGAGAAGACATACCTTAGATTATCTCTTCTATGAAATTTCTTTTTACAGACATCGCATTCAAAAAATTTGTCCGAATTTTTATGTATCTTAGAATGCCTTGTTAGCAGATCTTTCCTGTAAATTAACATTATTTTCATTAAAGTATCATATTTCAAATATCTTGAACTATTTACAGTTTTGACACCAATATAGGTATATCATTGTTATTAACTAATATAATTAATCGTCATCAACGAATTATTAGAACTATACATTCAAACAATGAAAAAACTAAGGTAATATTGAAGACAAAAAACGTACATTATAAAAACAATATGAAGTTGTGAGTAGCAAGTCCGGTAATGATGAACATTTCAAACAGATATGTACATACATATGTTTTTCGGAACTACTGCATCATGATCAAAATTTTATATAAAACAACGACATTAACCTAAAACAATGAAAAGTTTTATGTATTTGGCGAATATTGAACTAAATCACCTCTGAAACCGTCTGTTGCATGTGTCACACTTGTATTGTGGCGGCGCGCCCCTGTCCATGAACCTGACTGACACGCTCTGACCGGCGTGAGCTCTCAGGATATGTTTGTTGAGTGTAACCTCGTGTGCGAACCTCATTCCGCAAGAAGAACACGAGAAGAGACGCTCCACCAACGAACACGTGGATCGGTGCCGACTCGCTGACTTCAAGGTTGCGAACACCTGCATACATAATAATACATAAAACATAAACAAGCGCCTTCAACGTCTTGGCATTTAGAACACCTGAATTGTTGCGTGAAACTTCTTATGCAATTATCAACAAGGTTGTGTTAAACTTGAACGCTTACTGGGCGGACGGGATAAATAGAGACAAAGTGACAAGGAATGCGTGGCGCTCCAAACTACGCTTTAATCAATTGTGATTTGTAAGTAATGTTAATAAAATTTGTCCTAAAGTATTCCACTTCCTGTTTTCATTCCAACATTACAAAGGTTCACTTGCTTTGGTGTGCAAGGGCTCCACACACAATTATATATTTTTTTGTGTTTAATAATAATAATAAAAAAATGTATATTGTTATTACCAACTTTCAATGTAATATAGCTCTAGTTATTTTTCTCAACCTCACAAATATGTTTCTAAGACATTTCTAATTATAATCAGTGAAAAAAATAACTTCAATGGTGTGACACACTGTATATGAAGTACCTTCTCACACATGTGACATCGCAGAGACAGTTCGGGATGTTCCTGATCTCTATGTGTACTGATTTCCACGGCTGTGAAGACGCCACCACATGCCTCACACACTTCAACATTGCTAGGATTATTCTGGATGAAAAGTATATAATATATAAGAATTAATTTATGTATGCATATAATTAAAATATACCACACAATCTTAAATTCAGCAAAAATTGTTTTAATAAACATATTGACTACAATTTGATCCTAATATTCCATTATAAAAATGATGATTGTGAAACTGTAAATAGTATATGCATTGTATATAAGTATTTGAGAAGTTTAATAACTCACAACATCACAATTTGCTAATAAGATCTCTTGAAGCATGATTTCTGTACATAATTTAAATTTCTCAATTGAAGTTTCTAGGTGTTCTCCCTATAAAATAAAAAAAAATATATTAAAAATTTTTTTGATATTTATATTTTATTTTACAATTGCAATAACAAAAGAAAAATCGATTAAACTTAATTTATAAAATTTATTCCATTTATAAAGAGATAAGAATTTAAAAATATTTGTTGATATACATATGTACATATGTTTACGTATACGCCAGGAGGAATAACAATAGAAAGTATAATAAATATAAAATTAGGGATGTCATTTCATTTATATACAAAATTTTAGTCTTTATACTCACTTGTTTATAATTATTAATTTCTCCGTCCTGACCACAGCTGTGTACGTCGAAATCTTTCTTTGTAAGGTAAATTTTTTTGCAAACCAGACATTTTAACAACTTAACATCTGAAATTAATATAAATATATATATATAATAAAGGAATTAAAAAACGTCACACCAATTTTTCATAATGATCACTCACCCCTGTGTTCAACCATATGCAACAACAAATCATCTTTAGCCTTAAAATCATCTTTACAAAAAGCACATTTGTGTTTTTGATGTGGCAAACTTTTTAAATTATAACCATTTTCTGATAATTTACTTAAAATTGTCTAAAAAAAAAAGTTTCAAGTTAACTTCATAATAAAATTTTATTTTATTTTATATATATTTTATATGGGGTTATAAGGTTATAAAACCTACACTAGTCAGTAGTTTCTTGGGACGACCTCGTTTTTTGGGTCCCATAAGATCTGCGTGTCTATCCCAGGCATGTTTTGTGAGGGCCACAGCATCCGAGAAACTTGTGCCACATATGGGACAATATGTGCTATCTTTATTATTGTCATCTAAAATTTACACAAACATATTTTATAGGAAATTTTATTTATATTAATTGTAATATAACTGTAATTTAAAAGATAAAATCAACAATTATTATAGAAATTTTATATTAATACTGAAATACATGCCAAAATATTGTAATACCTTCTGTTAAATTGTCCAAATTATTGTCAGAATTTTTATTGCTATTTTCTTGTATGTCCTTAGGTCGGACGTCACTTTCATTTTTTACATCATCTATAAAAAGTTGCAAGTTATCGTTTGATTAAAATGCTTCTTATAATACATTCAAACAAGAGAAGTTGAACTATGTTACTTTTTTAGACAAAAATGACTATGGTGATAATTACGTACTTATGTGGCTAACATAGTAAATTACATTCAAAAGCTATGTAATATCCTTACAAATAGACTACATCAACATTTGTTATTTGTGACTAAATAAAACCTGTTATAGGTATTCTAAATATTTATAATATGATGTGTATTGTAAAAGAATCCTCTTTTTGGTTTCTTGGGTAATGATAAGAAATGTCTAGTAGATAACAAAGTTGTATAAATATATTGGAGTTTATTCTACCTATAAATTATATGCTGAATTTCAATTATTTCCTGTTAACAACTAAATAATAAAAATGCCAGATAATGTTTTTGACTTGTTCTCATTTAATTTAACAAGATTAGTTATTTTGTAATTTAATAATATATAAGTTATAAAGCAATCACTAGTTTTGAAAATATGTTTGTTGATTAAAATTTTTAACATAAGTAGATCCTATGAGTTCACTTTAAAATTAATCTCTTGATGACCTTACCAACATTATTGTACTGTTCGTGATCAGTATTAAGGGCAGCGGAAAGATCCAAATCTATATAATTGTCATGACTGCTCTCATTATATTGCTCGGTTTTTACTTCAACAACTTTTGTCTGTAACTAATTATTTTTCTTATTATTTCTGTAAAACCTAACATGGTTTAAGAACACAAGAAATTAACATTTTAGTTGTATATTTAACTTTTATTGCTTATTAGACAAAGTGTTAAAGAAGCTAGTTACAGATTTTGAATCACCTGGAGGTTAGAATGTTGAGTTTTATTTCGATCAAATTTTTCTTTGTTTAACAAACCACATAACATCACATTAGCTTCCTCTGAACGTGTTCTAAAGTTGTAAGCACTAACTGCCTTGTCTTTGCAATCCTTGCATATTGTTGAAGGTAAACCATCCCCCAATTCAATCTACATTTAAAATAATATAGATGTATTACACTCTTTTTGACCAGTATACTCAAAATTACTAATACTATTACTAATTTTGTAAAAGAATAATAATTATTGTTTATTGTTCACGAGTTCAACTTAACACTAATCGCAAATTACTTCTTGATAATTATACATGAATTCGCACAACAGACTTAAATGTAAGAAAATAGATTTCGCAATTGAGAATATTTTAGAACTGTCGCATCGCGCTTAAATAATGTATTTTTATATAGAACATAAGAATAATTATACCTTTATACCAGTAACCGAGGCAATAATACTATCGAAGGAGATATTTCCGAGGCATACATCAAAAACTGAAATTAAATCAATTTCTTTGGCCAAACAGGTACGACATAAATATTCAATTTTTATTTCAACGTTTTCGTGTGCCATCATCGCTAGTTATTGATTTGTAAAAAACAACATTCAAAATATTTAGCTAAACAACTATAGCGAATATAAACTAACACTTGCATCGTTCAAGTTACAAATATCATAATATGAAATAACAAAACTGACATAGACATTTACACATACAGATAAGAAGAAAATAGAAACTAAAGCTAGACGTACAATTGTATAAGGTAACAAATTCCGGAATGTCTTAGAAATAAATTTTTAATCTAAAATAAAATATTACCAAATAGTCACTTATATAATCATATTTTTTTATGTGTATCAAAGAAATTAGTGTTTCCAGTTAGCAATGTGTTTCCAGCATAATACAAAAAAATCAATGTCAAAAATGATATCAGAAGGTTGGATACCTATTTGGGGCCCTAAATGTATCTAAATAGCGGTTATTTGGGTGGATATTAATCCCCTATCTATAACTGTTTCATATTTTTTTATTATTATTATTTAATATCTAAATAGCAATACTGTCTCGACACTATAAATTACCTTAAATTTTTCATTACCTCGCTTCATTAACGTCCTCACAAATTTAAACGAATTGTTTAAGAGTAATTAACAAAAATAGTAAACATTTAAATTGAAGTTTTCTTAAATAACTCTTACACTTTATATATTATTATAATATTTTTAGGAGCCAGTAGTAAAATAATAAACTACTAATTAATTTAATATTTATCATTATTTACAATCTGCTCTAAAAAATATAAATATGATTTTTGTTTCATTGTCCTCAGTTTGAATGCGAAATGTCGAACCTGTCTCATTTAAAATGTTTTTATCGAAATCTTTATTATTAAAAACAATGTTATTACAACTATTGTAATAATCCAGTTGTCATGACAAATTGTTATCATGATATGTCTATGAATAAATAATAGATTGGTGGCTAAATTGCTAAACTGTAAATAAATATATCAAATATTAATATTTAAATTAAAGCTTTATGCTGTAAAAAGTAAAAAAATGCTCCTTTAATGAATATTTTATGTAAAAATTGTTTTAACTTTCATATAACTTTTTCGATTGACAGCTAGCGGCGATGCATTAATTTTATTATATTCTTTGTGACGCGTGGACTATTTTGCATGTACCAAACTAAATTGAATGATATTTTTGTATGTGAATATAGATTTTTATTACATAACGATATTACACACGAATAAATAAGTTTTAGGCTCAAGTGTTTTTAAAATAAAACTAACTATAGAAAAAAATATAACAACACAATATAAAATTCAATATTTTAGTATAATATAAAGATGATGTAAATTTAAAATCTAAGACACGTATTCAAGTACAACTAAAAAAAATTAAATACTATCAACTGAGGTGAATAGCAAAAATATGGGGATTGAATACGAGATGTAACGTTGAAATGCTATAACCATAGCCTATAAAATGACGATTATATATGGTACTATAATTACAGTTTGAGTTAAAACTATTTGTTTGATATAAAGTTAGAAATAAATTTTGAATACAACTTTCTGAAGCTTAGTTTTTGATTAATCTCTATTGAAGACATTGACTTTGTAAAATTATTTCGATTTTGTAACTATTTTTATCTCAAAACAATTATTGCTGAATTGCAAGACAGTTTAATTATTTAAATTATTTTTATCATAACTATAATAATTTACATCCTATCAGGTTTTTCGGCGGACGTGCCTGTTTTTTTTTGTTCCGCTGATATGCTAATATGGCCGGGATATTTAATAAATAGGAAGGATGTAGGATGTGAAGAGACAGTAAAGGGATTATAGAGTTAGGGTTGTCCGTTCATTAAAAAAATAGAATAAATATATTTTTTGTAATTCTGACATATTTTTTAACTTTTATAATTATTGCTCACAAAACAAAAAGAAATATCTTAAAATTTTGGAAAAAGGACAAAGGCTTTCATTTAAATAAAATTTTAGATTTAAGCCAAAGTATTGCTACTTACATACACCTTGAATAAATAAGTATTTCCTTGCCCTTCTAATACTACACGACTATATATGCATCTGTTTACACAAACCAAGGCAGTCCTAACAATTTTCACCTAAAATATAAATTGTAGGTCCTATTTTGTCTTCTTCTTCCTGGCAATTTCCCAGCTTTGGCCAGGATCTGCCTTTAGCCAGGGTCTGCCTTACATGTTGTGAATAGTTTTGGCTAATTGTTTTTACGACCGGCCGCCTGCCTGACATCAACCCTCTTTAGGGAATGCGTTAATCAGTGATGTCTAAATACTCTTAGAAAGTACATATGACTCGGAAAAATCACATTGGTACTTGCCGGGATCGAACCCGTGCTCTCATGCATGAGAGGCGGGCCTCTTAACCACTAGGCCACCACTGACTTATGGTGTCCTATTTTGTGTTTAAATATATTTAAAAAAAGTGTCTTTTAATAATTAAATGTTCTTGTCTTGTAATGAAGTAATTTATTTTAAAATATAAAATTAAGCTAAAATAATATAGCGTCTTGATTTAGAATAAATGTAGCCAAACGTAAATTCTGAACCAATTCACCCCGTTTGACGGTACATTAACTGTCAATGTCAATCGCACTTGCTATGCTAGCGCGCGCGCTGTTTTTATTAAGTCTGTCAAAACTCACTGAGGTATCATGACCGTAGCTTTGTAGGAGTGTCAGTGAGAGTGGCCTGTGGCAATCATTAAAGCAGGTAAGTCGAATCGATTCGATTTAAAATCTTGTGTATTTTTAAACATGCTAATTGTTGATATATAAAACTTTTTAATAATATATGTTAAGTTTGGTGCCAACAAGTGCGTTATAACGACTATTTTTCCTAAGTATGACGTGAGATAAGATTACTCTCGAGTGCGAAAAGAAATTAAATATAAAATTAGGTCAAATACTTTTATTAACAAACGACTTATATTTTTGATTATTATAAAGGCTCAAACGTTTGCATTTTTCATTTCTATAATAATAATATCGATTTATTAAAAAATATATACAAAATCATGCCCAGCGACTTTTGAATTCTTGGTTATATATTTTATGAAAGCAAGCTAATAATAAAGTTGGAATACCTTTCTGCAAATCCAGCGAAACTGCGACATCATTAAAAATATTGCCTATTATTTATAAATGGAAGTCATGTTACGAGTAATAAATACATCATCGCTCAAAATGTCTAATAAAACTTGAAAGGTTTTACGATTGATTTACACGATTAGTATTATCGAATTCGGTTAAGTACTATTACGTTCTATCTTCCAATTATTTTACTTTAAAATGATAGGTACAAATATAAAACAACAGAAAGTTCGGCTTCGGAAAAAAATCTGGTTCCGTCCAAGCCTCTATTGCGACCAAAATTGTTCGAAACTTTCGCCGACACCGAGACTCGTGGACATGAATTGGCGTACGCCTTTAGTTGCTAAATCGCCTGCCACTTAAAGTACATCAAAGTGTAACTAAATTACGGCTTTTTGGAAAAGGTTAGGTACTCTCGGAAATCATTTACAGGTTTAAAATGTGTGCATTATAAAATTAAAGTATCATAAACTGTATTAAAACATTGCTTAATTAGGACCTGGATGGACTAATGAGGGGATAAAGTAAAAATTTAAAAATGTTTTTTCCCTTATGAAATCGATTTTTTTCTTTATATAGGCTATGTAAATAAATAATAATTTAACTCTGTCATTGATTACTATAAATATCAACCACCATTTGAAACTTTTAATTTATATAATTTTATGTGAGACTCAAACGTACGAACTAATCCTGAAGGCTGAATTATAATAAGCCTTCCTAATATAAGTTGTTGCTATTATTTCATAATAATATTATGTATATAATATAAAAATATTTTTTTAAGTATAGCCTTTTTTCGCAAAGTTATTTGACATTTCAGTTAGGTAATACTAACCGTGTTACTTAAAGATAATGTCCTGATTGTAAAGTTGTGTGTGGATATATGCACATGGCAAGTGAACACTTCACCGAGCAAATATATTAAAATAAATAAGTTAATACTATTGGTTTAATGATAGTATGTTTTTTTTAAGCTTTTCTCCTACCGATTACATTCAAATACTCACCTTTAGCATTGTTATTATATCATAATATTTAAATATAATATATGTACTTATATTAAAAGCACACAAAAGATATACGCTTGAAAAAGTTTGCATCCCATCCGAAATTGTCTGCGCTTAAACTTTCCGTCACGGTTTTCGTATCGACCAACAAACCTGTTCCGTATAATGGTCAACTATATGAATATGCACCAAAATTTATTCGTGCTAATACATAAATTCGGTGTCGATTTTAGTTTCCGTTTATGACATTTGTCATAAAATAAATTATATAAAAAGAAACCTTTTTATATAATACGACAAAGCAAATAAAATAAAAAACCTCGAATATAAACAAGCCAAGTATAGCCAAGTATAGTTGAGCTCGGCGGGTAATTAATTTTTTTAAGAGCGGCAAAAAAAAAAGAATGCATTTATAAATTAAAGAAATATATACCTACATATACACAGTAAACTTAAACAATTATAATGTCAATTGTTTTAAACATAGACTATACAGAATTGAAGTCTTAGTGTGACCTAGATTAGCTATTAGCTCGTACCAGCTTATATAGTCTTACACTAAACATGTTCGAGAATGCTATTACAATTGTAAAGGTTTTGCTCCAGTTGTGTTGTTTCGTGTTTAGTACTACGATTCACGTTCACTTCAAACAAAACAGCTTACAAACAATTTCATACAATAAAATATTAAACATCATAAGTTATTTATTAATTATATTTGTGAAACTAAAACGATGAGCTAAGCTGCGATTTAATTCCGAATATGGATGTAGGTTTAATGTGATTACTATTTGTCCTTAAAAAGCCGGTCATCAGTTTTTATCTAACCACATTAATATTGATAAACTCGTCACATATGAGGAATATTGGAAAGAAAATAAAAAGACTATTTAATTAATAGAAACATTGAAAATAATGTCCTGAAATAAATCTATATAATATTATATATTATATAGATTTATTTCCATTGCTTAGAATGATATGCCTAATCTTTTAGTGTATTGTTTGTTCAGGAGATATATTTTTAATATCCATTTTTTTTCAATATATTGTTAAAATACAGTATGAAGTCAAATATTCTTTCCAATGTCTGATTTCCTATTAGAAATATAAATATGTGGTTCCAATTAAAGATCCTAAATACCTAAATATATTAACAAGACCAGACAGATCAGACAGGATACATATAAAATAATTTATTTTACATTTCACGTGTTCTTGTAATATAACATATTCTCGCGGGTTTTGGTTGTCAACAGTTATTTTTTTTTTTTAATAATACATATAATACGATAACCACATAACCGAAATGTATAAATTTATTTTTCTCATATTATAATTTGCTTTTATACTAACGAAGCCTATACGCTCCTTAAAAATAATAACTGTATTTTCTTTACCATTAAACTTATTAACTTTACCATTGATTACTTAACGGGATTCATTGTAAGTCAGTTTTTAAGACACCAGCATGTTGTTTCAGTACTTTTAGAAACCAGCAGTCAGTTATTTCTAACGTAATTATTTTATTATTATTATTATAATTCCTTAAAAAGTTTTTATTAATATATTTATTTCTATGAAATAAGAAAAAAAAAAAGAATAATTTAAAAAATTACGAGAAAAGCCGGTTGTGTTTCAAAGCCCTTGTTGAAACGCATTTCAGCCTCTACGTTTGAATTGTACTCAATATTCGTATAGCACCATCCATGTATTCGTGTTCACTACTCACTGTAGATAACAAAAAGTGTATAGCAATATAAAAAACGTTAAAATATTCACATTTATGTCAACTAATATAGATCTGGTAAAAGTAATTGAATGGGATAACTTAACGGCGATATACATACGTAACGGATACGTAAGTGGAACTGCAGTTTTAAATAAAGACACTTATAATATTATAATGAAGCTTTTTTGGGTATGACAAGACAAAACATAATAAATAATAATTTATAATTACGATTATAGGATAGTCCACATTATAAAATCACTTATCAAATAAAAGCTTTTCATATTGTCTTTAAGAACATTAAAAGAGTACGCTCCAGGAAGCAGACGCTAGCATATGAATTGATTGACTGAACAATTTAGCCGAAATTTTTACCTTCACTGTTTCTCTAATTGGAGTTGCATATCGCGTTAACTATGTATGTGTAAATCTTTGAATGAAATATAGATAAATAAAACATCAAATCTGAAAAGTGATATTTGACAATACTATATCGCTCACTTTCAAAAAAAATTTTGATATTTTGAAACGTTGAGATATATCGTGAAGAATTGTAAATATTACATGAGACAACAAAATCCAAATGAATTCTACTTCAGAACCATACCTAATATAAAGAGAGAAATAACAAAAAGAAATTAATCAACAAATTTGTTTGGATAAAAAATGTATAAGATGAAAGTTCTTCAACATTTAGCTAATAACCAACTTTACTATCATGATCTCTCTCTTGAGAGACAAATATGAAATTTGTTTTATATAAATAATAATTTCCGAAGTAATTTAATTAAGCATATTTTCCTGAGCTTTCCTTTGCAAAATGAAATGCATCTTCTTTCAAATAAACTAATGAGTTTAAAAGGAACTTAAATGTTATTAAAATTCTATGTTGACTTTTACTGTAATATTTTCAAAGGAATTTTCTAACGGACTTCATTTTCTGATTGCGGTAAATTGAAAATTTTCTTTCAATAATAAAATGGAATACACGAAATGGCAACCGCTTTACGATATTGATTCAGGACATTTGGATGATTCTTAAAAGTTCTTGATTTTTCAACTTTCGTTGAAACATATTTACCAACGGTTCTGAGGAAATATTCTTAACAAAATATATTCAAAGATAACTTTTCTTGTTTTAATTATAGTATATAAGACAAAGAATTATAAAAACGAAATTGTTGATAAGGGCGGCAAAGCTCCTTAATGTGGAGAATACAATAAATTAAGACTTTATATCCGTTATACTGAGTTAAGTTGAAAGAATTGTCTTTTAGTTTAAAAATAATCCTTTCATTCATTTTTTATGATAATGAACATAAAATTAATAGGAAAATTTCTAGACACGCTAATCCTGTTTGGTGGTCGGGCAGCTGTAGGAGTGAACGGTGCATTCGCACCCTCTCGATTTATGATATACTCGTACGTAGGACTAATATAAAATAAACAGTGCTTAGATTATGGAACATTTTTAATATTCAATAATTAATAACCACCACAATACTGTCACTGGCTTCCATTAAAACAAGGTTTTGTGAGAAAAAGCAGTATTATATAAAGAGTCATGTATTACAAGATTTGTAACTTAACTAATGATTTAAATAATTATATACGAGTTTATATGTTTTTTTAATGAATCTCTTCATTCTACTTTCTTATTTCAATACATTATTAGAAGCGAGTAGTAGTACTCGACTGTTCGTCCAATAAATAGCCTCCCTGGGGTGAATACTTTCTGAGTATACTTCATTCAATATAAACATGGTCATGTCAACTATAATAATTAAGAACATTTATTCGTTATTACAAAGGTAGCTTTTATATTAGATTGAACATTTCATTAAGATGAAGAAACAAGAACACGCATATAGTTAGTTATAGTTAAAAATCATGCAACTATGGGCTACACTCGTTACAATCAAACCAATATTTTTTTATGTATAGACATTAAATTTTCCACTTTGACAATGGATGTCTGATTTTCACTTGGAAATCTTATGTGTATTTTCCTTTTATTGAAATCCAATTTGAAGAATACGTACAACTAGAATATTGAAAGTAAATTCTCGAATGCGTCACAATTTTATATTAGATTTAAACAAAATAGTTTTGAAACACCTTTGATATCTAAAGTAAATTCAATAAGGCGTTACATTTCATATTCAATCTCAACATAATACTTTTGAAATATACATATGATTTGTATTTTTATATCTATCACTGTTTACATAAACAAAAATGACATTTATATTCTGTATTTCTCTTTGTTTCATCCAATTTGGGAAACGTTTAGTTATTTTCATATAAATAGCAGCTTAAAAAGGTAATCTCGACAAATATACAAAGTGATACGCGAGACGTAAGGTATGTTAGGCAGATTTGCGTTTATATGAAAACGCGAAAATTATAATTCCAAAACAAATCTAAATATATATATATACATATATATGTTTTTCAAAGTATTTACCTAATTAGCAAATTAATTCACGTTTACTTTGGATCTCCTTTTAAACATTGAACGAAAGAAGTTGATTTTCTTGATACCTCGTGCAATAAACGAGAAAGTGTTCGAAAACAAACAATTATAAATAGACTCTATGTTTATGTATATTCTTATAATGTACTGAGTTTTATATTGTACTGGCTTATTGTAAAGTATTAAAACTTAATAAAATGTAAAGCGTTATCTTGCAATTAAAACTTAATATAACAGCTGATATTATTTATATTTGCATTAATTTTCGTTATATCGTTGATATTGCGTTATAAGGAGATGTATCGTAGTGAAAGTCAGTCACACGCGTCAAGATGCAATTCACACTTTCTCCGGCTCGCGAACCTCCGAGTTAATGCCGGACCAACCTGTCCCGCACTAATAACCCCGTTAAAATTACAACTTATAATATATCTTATTTTTCTAATCAAATAACAGTACATACCTAAATGTATAACCACATTGTACACAAGTACCCAGACTATTTTGCTACGAGGCAAATAAAAAATACGTTGATCAATAAAATGTAATAATATGCAGGTACTACCGAAAATACAAATTTAAATCAACGTCTATGTTTAGATTCAGAACAGAATTCATTAAAACCCGTGCTTTACGCTTTCTATTATATTATACAATGAACTAATTGCATTGTCATATTTGCAGATGAAACTTAAATGAGTACTGTTTGTATTAGTAATTCAATGTATCAAACGCACTCGACTATTTCGTGGTTAAGTATAAATGTAAATTTGTATAGAGAATTCATTTTAACCATTATTAAGTTTAATATTTACTTGAAACGACTTTTTAAACGTTAGAAACATATACGTTCATCTCGTTACATTAAAAAATATTGAAAGGATGCTTCGGATTTATAATAAATCGTATTTTGTTTTATAATACCCTTATAAATATATTAATCCCTTATTCGTAATAAGCTTATTGGAATTTAGGAAGATGTTTATATATTGTTTTATTGAAATTAAATCACAGTCCAGCTGCGGGTTTTCAATTAGTTTTATAAGAACCATACGATAGATCTGTTGAATCTGTATTTGAAACTAACCCTTTGATATTATTCATAAACCAATATGTGATTAAGTCATAATCTGGAATGAATCCTATTAAGAACACTGAACATCTTTTGATACAAATATGAATCGTCTCTGAATTATCTACGTGGATATTGAAAATGTAAAGATATATATAGTTATCAGTTTATACTGCGGTTTACGTACACAAAGCACGGAATTCAATGGGGCTTTAATTGAACTATCGATTTAGTGTACAGTTTGTGCAAATATTAATTATATGTTATCAGACAATTTGACGCGTCTCGTTCTTAATTCGTCACTATATTGTAACAAAGTTTAAAATATATTTTGTTTTATCAATTACTTGTATTATAATATATCGTTAACAAGATTTCACTATCGTCGTATGATATTAATTCCGAGGAGAGATTCTGTTATAAGCCAATTTAATTAGACTATTCGTCTGAACCTGAGGTAATAATAGTAATAATTGTAATTGTCAGCAATTTAGTACGACACAAATGTGTCCATTATTTGAAATTGAGATTATTTAATTACAACATTTTGGTGAGCCGCTTGGTCCACAAATAATATTTTAATATATATATATATATATCTGACCTGTAAATGTTTATAATATAATTCTATTAAAATATTCCATCATGCGGTAGAATACATAACAATATTGCACAACTCACGAACTGCCTTTGAACTAAAAATAAGTAATAAATTCCATGACATATTGAGTTCCAAAATATTTAAAAAATTCTTTTCAACAAAAACCTTTGACATTTTCATTCACAAATATTTTTGATTTTGGTGTCAATCAAGCTTTTCAAACATACAAATGCATTTTCCGCTTTGGTTAATAAAACGGTAGAGGTTTTTAATTTTTCTTCTGTAATGAACTCTGTTTACTTCAGCCGACGGTCGATTTTCACTTAACGTTGAAATGAAAGTTTTAATTTACAAACTTCCTCAAGAATTCTATTTGTAACTTCCTGACATGTCTTTTTATTATATTATCCAAAGTCTCATTTTTCATTAAAAATTATATTCATACTACAGTGAAGTTCATATTACTCCATTCACAATAGATAACAATAAAGCTAGCCAAATTGATGAAATCAGTTTAACGCTGACAAAAGATTTATATCACCCAAATATCACTATTAGAATGCTACCGTACATATGTATAGGAGAACGAGTTTTATTTGATGTAATTATCACAAACTCGTAAAGGTTCAAGCAATTTCATTTGAATCTCATTAAAGTGTGGGCACACTTTGATATCCTTTGTGCTGACTGACGCGCGCCGGTGCAATATGCCGATCATAACTTTACCCAAATACACGAATAGTTTACTTAATACACTAAGCTCTTCAGCGGTTAATTATAAGATGTCATCCCCTTAAATATTATCTCCAATATATAAACCTATGACGTATATAATGTAGTTAGTTATGATTTATCTCCAAATACAGAGTAAAAAGTATCTGATACCTGCTAAAAATTTAAATGAAATTTTAGTAACAAAAATTTATTTATTAAACAAGTGTATTAAAATTTATTATGTTGCAAATAAGTAACTTCTCATGAATATATATAAAAAAAAAACTAAACTATTTCTTCAGCTCTCATGAACTCTAGTAATATTCATCTGACATAATGATATAACTTCAATAAAAGTTTATGAACGTATTGACTTTCCACTTCACAGTTTTATACCCTTACCACAAGTCTTCGTTGCCAAACTATTTACAAACAGTTTTAATTTTGTCATTCATTAATCATTGCATATGACAACTACTTACATACATACACGAAACACAGAGGTATAACTTTTTGTATTATGTTCGGCGATACAGACACTTAGTAAGGGCAGTCTGCTCGGTAAGGTAGTTATCCGAATACGAAGTTTAAAATCAGCCTCCGCTCGTCTAGATTTCTTTGTACTCCCTAGTGCTCATTGTCGGATAGAAAGTTTCCTCGAATTGGAATTCCCTGTTATAATCATAATGACTTCTCCGATAAACTAATTTATTCCTGGCTCTCAAATTACATTCCACTATTTAAGTACGTATATTTACAGGATAAGTTTTGAAAATAAGATTTGTATGTAACTTATAACAAGACAATTAATTTGTTTATGAGGTTTTGATTTTCTGTATTTAGAGTGACTTTAACGACTTAAGGTCTCATTATAATTCAGTAATGACATGAATATTGATATTCGAAGTGCAACCTACCAAAAATTCCTCCATTCTCCCTAAATTTCGGTCGGGATGGGCGGGCATGATTTATAGGATTTTGGAATATGCAAGTCTATGCGAGCTACTGATGCATGCCGAAATAGTTTTATCGACGAAATATTCAACAGACGCTATTAAATTTAACGCACCCTTTAGTGCTGTAAATAGAGAAGTCAATTTGAATACTAGCGAGATATTAAATTAAGCACCATATATACATATATATATTGTAAGATTGTTTTATGAATAAAAAAATATTTCTTTGTTATAAAAGTTGGAACAAGATGAATGTATGTATGTAGTTGATACTCATACAGGTATGTGGATAATGAGATTTCTATACAATTTTTAATGAGTGACGGAGTTACATAAAGTTTTTGTAATACTACGGAGCATTCGACGACCCTAATAGGAAGGGATTTGAGAGTTAATACAAAGTGGAGTTTACTAACAAACATAAGTCATTATAAAATATAGGTCATTTATACGATTATTTTATTAAATAAATCATTGTTCCACATAGCTTTATAATTCAGACTTCTAAGGATCCATTATTTGAAAGATACGTATTATATACGAGGAATTGTTACAAACAAAGGTCATGTTTACTTAAGTCTACCAATACAAATATTATGAACAGTAAATATAAATTGTACTATGTATATATTAAAAATGAGATTTTGATATGAAAAATATTCAAAATTGTGGATTGGTATCATCTTCACGTAAAATTTTTTATTTCAATGGTAAAGTGCTAAGGTGAATCCGCCAGCTTAATGAGATATATATTGGATTCGGTTCATTGAAGTTCTGAATCAGTGGCCATTATAAAATCGCTCCGCTTCTTACAGAGTCCAAGCTTGTAGCTAGAAAGCCACCATTGTAAACATGGTATCAATTTCATAGAAAGCGTCATAGTCTAGAGTTAGTAACTATAAAGATGCTTCAGTTAACCCAAAGTTGTTGCAAACTTTGACTTTCTGAATAGTTTTATTCAACAAATTTATCCTCAGTTACAATGTATGATCTTCGTTGTCTATGCAAAGCGGATGATAATGGTGTTCGTTTTATATAATTAAGTAATAGTGTTTCGATTTGTGAATATCATTTTCCTCGCTTCGCTGTTAGTCCGCGCACACGTATTGTCAGTGATGCATCAAAGGGGATGAGGGATGTGGAGGCTTTAAGCCGTCCCAGAAATTAATGTAGATTTTATTACTCCCCGGCACCATTTTATTTGATCAATATTACAATATTTATAAAAATTTAAATCACTTGTAGCATTGGTAACTTTTTAGATAACTATTGATATTTCGAAATAAGTTTCTGTGATGAGCTTAACGTAATATTAAAACCAATACTAGTTTTAAATATTTATAATACTAGCAATAACGTAATTATTATGATAATCTAATATCCATGTGTATTTTAAAGTCAATAAAACAAGTTCTAAAATCGATATATTTACTTTAATAATTAATTTTATACAGAGTGTTATCTTATTTTATATTTATGCGCTCTACGTAATATGATTTAAATTACTAATAATTTCCAGACGATAGACTAATTTGTGTTTGCAGGCTGAAAATCGTAGGTAATCGGATCAGCATCGCTTATTTTAATTATTACTAGTAATAGCTACAGCGAACAAATATTTACCTTAAATTTTAGTTTAATAGAAGTATAACAGGTTTAAAAAAATCATCAGATAGAAAACAAAACTTTTATTTTTCCACATATCAATACAATCATTGTTTTCTAAGAATCATTAATATTATTAATATATTAATTTAAATAATTTAAATTGCTACATAAAAGTTTTAAAATACCAGGAAAGTTATAAAACTCCTCTTAAAATAGACAAGGTCTCTGGACGTTTGAGAAATATTATTACCAAGAAAAGACGTATTTCAGAAAATCTTATTCACTCATAATTTGCAATTAAGGACTTCACTTTAAATGCACAAGGTACAGACTTCTTTCCTTATTAAAAACTAATCCACAGCACGCAATACTTTTTGATATTTCAGGGAAATTGGATAAAGACGTTCTTAAAGACGTTGTTGAAAGGTTCTTGAAACTTTGTAATTTACATTTTTAAATTTTGAATTCAATCTAATTGAATAAATCTAGGATGTTATAAGGTTGATGACAAAAGACTCGCCACAACGCTCTAAATGTAAAATAATCTCTTCTTGTACTTTTAGTTAATTATAAAAAGGAAAAAAAATTACCTTATTATACATGATTAAAATTCTAATAAAATTATGAAGCCTAAGTAATTCAATTTGAAAACATATAAAAAATTAAAGTAATAATTAATTTTAAAGTAATGTTTAGAAGAAAAACAAGTTTCGCCACAACTCTTTCAGAATTTCTTATATTCGGTTGGATTTAAAAGGTTTCAGTTGTGAAAATTTCGCAATTTAAAAACTGTAAATGGCTTATGTGATTTTATATTTTGTAATAATTCCTGGAGCCGAATGGTTGTAGAGGGTGGGGTGCAGGCGTGGTCTGGTTCAGGTCGCGGCAGGGTATAAGAAGCGCTAACAACACTGCAAGAGCACTGATCACACGGACGCCGGTACGAGCGGTAGACTTCCCAGCTTACATAATTATTAATAAAAATTATAAAGTTTAAATTTTTTTGCAATATGTTTTACGTGACAAGAATAGCGACGCGTTACGAGGAGGTCGGCGAAGACGAGGTGAGTTTCTAAACTTTTGGGGAATTCCCTTTAAGAAGTAACTTTCAGCGGTTCGGTTCGGAATTATTTCGCGAGAAATTATTCTTTTAATATTTTATTATTTTTTTAAAATCTACAGTTTGGAGAATAGTGATAATAGTAATATTTTCAATGTAATGTTTCTATTGTAAAGATGAGTTGCGATTTTTATATAATATTTAATTTCTTACCTTTGTAAAGATTTGTCTTTTTTGCAAGATATGCGAATTTATTTGTCATAAATATATTGGAATGTGTTTTGCGATTTCAACATACATACTTCATGACTCATCCTCGTTTAGGATAAAACTTTTCTATTTTGTGTAAATCTGAAATCCGCGCGCGTCTTGGTTTTATTTAAACTTATATTTTAATCTGTTTTATTTAATTGTTTTGTTCTCTTATGAAAAAAAAAAAAGTTTTAATCTTAAGCAAAAGTGTTATATCTAGTGAGTTAATTAATTAAAAATATTTTTTAAAATACTTATTTCTTATATTTTTTAAGAATATATTGACTCTAATATTTTCATTTACACGAATATAATATATACATTTATAAAAATATACCGCGACGACAGCGGTAAAGTTTGTGCAATTTTTTTCCCTTAAGAAGTCAAAATACAATCTGAAGAACTGAAATAATGCAAAAAACAGACTTTCTAAATATATATTTCAATTTCTTTTTTTTTATTGAGGTAGTAATCACTACTCGTTAAATAACTTACTAGATTTAATTTAAACAAAAAAAATCAATAAAGCGTTTTTATTAAAACAATATATTTTTATTTACTTAACATTAAAACATTTTTTATACGAGTTTACGCAATATGTATCATATACTACTCAGCCTGAAAATATGAAATGATAAAGTTGAAAAAAAAATAATAATAAGCTATAACTTAGCGGTGGACTAGTTTAAGAGAAAAATATGCTCATATCATTAATTTAGATCAAGAGTAGAATGCAATAGGCATAACTAAATTAGAGTTTACAAAGACTACTCGGACCGCTTAGTTCTCGAGATAAAGGCGGTAGCGGTGTGCTTCAACATAGCGATTACCATTATTAGTATTTCTTGAACTATCAAAAAGAAAAGGTCGAGGCCTTTAAGGCCACTTCCTCCTTCCTCATGCCCACACAAAGGAGTATCTTCAAGATTAGAGAGAATAGGTTGTTACTAAAATAATGCGTTCACCTCCTACGACTTCATTTCCACCTTCCAACAGATTAAGTAACAGTTTAAACCTAGGAAGTTAAAAATTAAAAAATATATAGTAGGTTAAAGTTACAAAAGAATAAAGGTAATTTCAAGATTGAAAAAAATCTGTAAAAAATGGTTTTATCAATAAGTTTGCAAGTTTGCTCATCACGATATACCGATTTTGAAGCAACGGAAATGGTTTATTCTTTAAAGTACACATCAAGCCTCATAATTAACCGAAAATAGCAACTTGATCATAATTAAATTAATTACTTGCATCACAGACGAGTCTCTTCCCATTTTATAACTGTTTCATAAAACATTTTAAAGTTCAAAAATTATGTGAACGCCATGACTACCGTTGCGACGAAAATTCATAATTATATCATTATTAAAAATACACGGAAAATGGAATCAAAGATTTTGTTCGGATTATGTTTAAGGCTGTCATCTTTGTTCATGAAACAAAAAGAAACCAAGCGTTCAATAATAAAAAAAATTCTTTCTTGTATTTATTTTGTTTCTAAATCTTTTTATTTAATGATAAGGTGGACTTTACACCCGTTGGTGAAATACTGTTTAATGGCAAGTTAAATGCAACCACTGAACTTTAAGAAATTTTTAGAAATTTTTACATTGATAATTATTATTTAAAAAAATATATATTTTATTTCTTATGAATCAGATATCTAAAGATACAAACCTAAGGAAACGTATTGGAGCTCTTCATATATTTAATATGACGACAATCAAATCCCTTTTGGGATTGCGAGTTTTAAATCCCATGTTACAGTAGAAAACTAAATAATGTTCGCATACATTATAGTATAAAAATATATATAATCATATTTAAGTTTATGAGGCTTACATTGCGATGATTCACATATATTGTGTAAAATTTTCATTTACATAACCTCAACATCATGCTTTATCAATTTATATGTGATCTATAAAATATTACATCTACTATGTCTTTGTATATATTGATACTTTTTTTAACCCTTAACTAAATGTCGGAAACATCTTATGTAGCGCAATTTAATTATATTTTCGATATTTTTTTTTTGGGGCAAAGGATCATTGTAATTTAATTAATGAAATAGAAATTAGATTACTTGACAAAGTTCGTAACGGTTTGGCTACACTCACTCACTCTATATATATGCATGTGTGTAATGTCATCTATGCGATTCTAGAATTAAAAGTAATAACATGAATGAAATACGAAATAACATTTATCAACTGGCTGTAACAAGTAACTGAAACATTCGATTGATTATAAATAAAACATTCCCTATAAATTAACACTACACGTAGAGTGTTAATGGAATTAATTAAAATCGAGCTTTTTACCTTTTGCTAACAACATTATCAGAGTGGACTCTTCATCTAATGCATATTTGTTGTCGCTAAATATAAAGTAAAAGCAAGTTTCGAAGAATCTTTCAAGAAGATTATTTTAAATTAGAAATGTTTATTTTAACAAATACTACGACTACGATGGCTATGTGCCATCAGAGAGTTAAAAGTTCAAAATGTATTGACAATTGACAATGTTTTAACACAGCTGGGGAATCCGATCGTGATGCCGGAGTTTGTGGCAGCACCTCGGACCCCGCCCAGCACACCGATGGCTACGACCGAATTTATCCAACAAAGAATGACGCGACCCACCCCTACAGAACAAGAAATACTATCTGCAACTGCCGCTTTGGGGATTACGGCGGAGACACAGTTCAATACATCAAATGGCGAACCGCAACCCAGTACTTCAGGATACCAACCTCAACCTGGAACTAGGAACCGAGACAGACGGAACAGCAACTCTGGCATTGCTCCACGAGCGGAACCGGAGGACACTGATAGTGATGAATTCTTTGAAGCGGTAAGTATTTCTAATGTACTGTATTAACATTAAGCTTCAAATAAATCAACATGGTCATTATCGTTATTGAACTAAATTAAGATATCAAATAAATAAAGATTAAAAATACTTTAAGCGTTTGAATTAAAATTAATTGCTAATAAAGAAACTTTTCAAGAGTTTTGGGACAATATTGAAAATCGTGTTAGACCGAAAGTTCTCGTCCGTGCCTTAATTCTATTTATTGTAGAGGACCTTACTAGTAGACCCATTTAAAACCTATACAGTAAATTATGTAGTTAAACATAAAACCATTTCGTTGTTTACTTCCTTACATTATAGCTTACAAAAGTATTACATTCAAGTAATCTGAAAGCACCGAGGCATCTGACTCGTCTTTATAAAATTAAAATATTATCAACTGTAAATTATTCAAAATGCCGCTAGAAAACTCTCAGCAAACACGGGGAGTATATGGTACACTTCACGCAAAATTTAATCTAAACTTTATACCTACGTGATAAAATATAAATTCAATGACTTCCTAAAGCTTCAAATATTATATTAGCAAACTGTTAGTTTTCTATTACAATATTTTGTTTGAATAATTTTCGATAACATTTTGAACGAAACATGCACAGGTTGAACTTAATTTAGTGAACTAGCAGCGGGGCACTGCTAAATAAACAGTTTTGGTCAAAGGTTGATTTGATCAGTCGACTATGATGTTTACACGAACTTTATAAGCAATACAGTTTGGAGCGTTTTTCATGACATTTGATTTTTATGAAGGAATATATGTATGTAAACAGAAACTAACAGATATGAAGTAATATAAAACTTTATCATCCATATAAATGTAATGTAATAGCTAGTGGCGATTTATCTAGGTATAAAACTAAGATTGTTCGTACTTTATATACATATGTATAAAAGAAAATATTAAACACTAAGTGTATATACTAAATTTAAAATACACACTTGAAATAGGCATAAAAATATATATATTACCTGAGATAACTCCGCATCACATAAGAGTGGTTTTGAAAGTCATAAAAATATTAGTTTTACATCAATTATTTAATAGACGTATTAAAAGTGTTTATTGAAATAAAAACATTTATTGATATATCTTTGTTTTTTAGCAATAAACAAGAAATTTTTACTAACTTATTTTCAAAGAGACAAATTTTGTATTAAATTAATTATTTCCCAAATTTTTTTCATATCTCATCTCAAAGTTCCGTACTAAGTTCTAATTGTAACGTCGACATTCCACATAAATATTAAACATAATCATATATTTTTGCATAATTCTGTCGCTCTTAACTAATGCATCTCCTCATTTTATCTTCGTAAAAATATATCCCATAGGATTCTTCTATTTGTATATACATGCAAGCCATGTTGCTTACTTACTTACAGTGCTATGCGCTTCAGGTCTAATCCGTACGAAATAAAAAATAATAATTCACTCAAATAATACTATAATAAAATCGTATTCATTCACTTTAAAAGGTTATTCATAAAGCCAGGGGTCGGAGCTGTTAATAAAATAAACACAGACAATACATTTCATTGAACATATCTATACAGAGGATTATAACTATCAAATTTGTGTAACTAAATTTCATGGTCATGATTGTGTTTTTATCTTTTTAATCCTAATATAAATAATAAAATGTCGCATTCAAATTCGAACCTTCAATCTCCATTAAGAACCTCGCACCTGTATTCTTCAAATCAAGTTATAAAAAGTGTAGTTCAGTTTTATGAAATCACTTTTCAGCGCTATTTATTTTAAACATGGACATTGATAGAATAAACTATATCGCAATAAAATATATAAATTAAGTTAAAAAATAATTTGTTTTTTATGGCAACGAACTTCGTTTTATGACTGTCAATGAAGTACAACACGGAAAGTACAAATAAAAGAAGACTTCATATATAATACGTACATGCATATCTGATTTGTATTTCATTGCAGGAGGATCATGAGTCTTCACCACCGAACACTCCTCCGATAGTTCCCTGCAACCCTTCAACAGCGTAAGTACTTTATATATTTAACTTTAGAACTAAAAACATACTTATAACTTAGTAGTAGTTTGTTTTATAACTTAGTTTACTAATAGAATTATTATACATCTAATTAAATAAAAACTCACGATAAAACTAACAGTAATATGGTATTGATAATAATATAAATGTACCACGTCTTTCTATTAGTTATAAGCATATTTATTGGTAGTACTTTTAATCTCTAGTTAAAGTTCTTATCAATTACGTATGTGCATATACGATAACCTTATAGCTGATGAATGTCTTCCTATAAAAGATTGTATGAACAATCCTACACTGCTATATAAAAATAAATTCTTATAGTTCTTAAAATTTTCCTTTTCCATTCTTAATAAATTTCCAACTTACGAATTACTCAATAACAACTTTCAAATATAACATTGTAATAATAATATTATTCGATATTTTCTTGTACCTATACATTAAGTACATCATTATGAATGAAACTGATTTTGTTCAACAGCAAACTCCCTAAAGACTAAGTTCATCAGACAAAAGTCTGGCTTTGTATGATATAATCCGCTTTAAGGATTAAAGGAGGTAATTTAATGGAGACGCCACTTCCATACACGAACATTTTACAAAAAGTTCTTTCATGTAATAATCCTAGCTTATATACAACATTTAACCATTTCCCATTCTATTCAGCTCATTAACAATAGTTGAAAGTTATAACGTAGCTGCAAAACTAAAGTTTGCAGTGAAATTTTAAAGTTATATAATTCGTATTTAGGAAATTTAAACGAACGAGCTTCCTACGAGCTGGTTATTTGTTACGGTCTTATTTATAACATACATTATATGAATTTGAATTTAGTGTTTCAATACGTAAAAATTTGAATATAGAATATCGACTGAGTTGACACTCTACTCGGCGCTGGGAGACTGTGAACGTGCTCTCCAGCTGTTCTTCAACAATAATCTTGACGGAGCCATATCCATAATGACCCCATGGTAAGTAGAAGATGTAGTAAACTTAGACCATGAAAACATCTTCGGCTGGTGAAACGCATAAAATTTTATCTAAAGATGTGAACTTAAGATCTATTTAAGGATACAAACACAAAGAAGCTGAATGATAATATGTTAACGAGATTCAAATATAATCAGACAACAGGACCAAAACTGTATTTATTTCTTAACAGGAAAGATGTATCGCTATACCACGCACACGGTGCTGCTATTTTCGAGTTCATACCGGCGATGCTAACCCTAGATCCGGTTCAAATACAAAAAGCAAACGACGCTTTGAGACATACTTTCGAACTGTGCTCACAACATCGCCGGAACTACAACTTTGTTCAGTCCATTGGAGCCATCATTAGGAGGGTAATCTTATTTAGTGTCTGGAACCCAATTTATTGATTTACCGTTTGACTTCAGGAGTTACTTGAACATTTAATTTAGCCACCTTTGAAATAAAAGATCAAATATTCTCAAATAAGATGTGTTCGTTGCTTCGAAGGAAGACGATGTCTCATGATAGTGTAATTTTTAACCAACATTAAAACCGTTTGAATTATAAATCAATCATCATCACTCGATTGATAAAATAATGTTCTTAACTGTTTTTAATAAAAAAGTATACGCGATGGTGGTATACTCATTATTTTATATCGATATCTTAGCCAAATTACTCGACTTATACTGAGGAAGAGGCACACGCTGAGCTCATTCATGCTGAGGCAGTGATGCTACAGGCGTGTCTCGGAGCTCTCGAGGGTGAAGATGTAGCGGGCTTAGTGAAAGCCTCCTTCCGCATTAAATCGTCCTTTAACAGCTACAAGTACGTCATAATATATATGATAACAACGTAAAATAAATCCCACCTACCATGATCATATTAAGGTAAACCTCAACACAACTCTACCCAATTTTAAAATTAAGCTTGGGTCTATATTTTAACAATTTGTAAATCGAAGTTGCCGAAACCAACCAATTACGTTAATGGATGGAACATCGAATTCAAATAATTAAATATCAGCTATCAACTGAAGCTAGTTTTGCTTTTATTATACGAGAATTTGAAATTGATTATTATTACTTGGAAAAATAATTATTGGTTACATTTCTGGCTGTGACATCCTCCAAGCAATACTGTACACGACCTTATGTATAATGACTTAATTGCACGTAATTGATGTCCACTTCGTGTTCTGTATTAATCAATAGCTATCAATTTTCATTTCTACCTTCAATAATATATATAAGAGCATTCCTAATGATACTCAATTCGATTAGGAAATTGCGGATTAATTGACGTGATTCAATTATATTGGATAAAGCATGCTTGTGGTTTAAGCTTAAGTTTTTTTTTCGGTATTAGGCAATGCGCTAAGATATTGTCGCGGAAGGAATGGGAGAGTGCTGACTGTAAGGCTCACTTTGAGAGCGGCGTCAGGCTCGGCCTGGCGACCTTTGATGTCATGATATCGCTGCTACCCCCCCGCCTGATAACACTCTTGGAGTTTATAGGATTCAGCGCTAACAAGGTATATTAATGTAGCACGTGCTTAGGAATTGTATTAAATTTAAAATTTTATTGTCTACTATTGGTTTGTTGTTAGAAATATAGAATGCCCATATATAGAAAGTTCAGTTGTAATGATCTTGTGACTAAATAGAAATTAACTTTAATAATATCATATATTTGATTTTCAACAATAATCTGTTAACAATTTAAATGGCGACAACTCAATATTCGTGAAAGCCCGATGCGGATTGGTTTTATATTGAAATCAAATCTAGATAGACAGACAGATTAATATTCGGAATCTATCAAATGAAATGAACGAGTGAAACAATTTTTAAAGTTTTTCGCTTTAATCCCCGTTTCGTTATTGATGAAACTGATAATGAAAAAACCATTACTGATACATTTATAAGTGGTACATATTTATTGAGAGAAAAATATAATTTAAGATTTCATTGTTGATGCTTGTTAAGATTAAATAAACTTATATATATATGGGACTTAAAGCGTCCATTGTATTTGATAGCGCCGGATTTATTTACGTGACTTATAACTTAACAATAAATGCGCTTTGTTGCAAGACTTCAATAAGGTTTCCTTTGTTAGGAAAAAGGCATAGAGGATCTGAAGACGGAGGCCAAATCCCCAGGATTACGGTCTGTGCTCTGTTCACTGACTCTCTTGATCTATTATCTAGTTATTGGACACTTTGCCGCTATTGTACCGGATTATTTTGCTACGGAACAAATGATTTCTCGAGGATTGGCGGTAAGTTGAGAATAAAGCCTTTTGTTAATAAAAAATCCTTGTTCCCAACAGGGAATCCAAATGTTATAATGATTGTTCCGACCTCACAATACTTATCACACATCGAAGTTCACACAATCCTTTTGTAATAGACATTGTTCGTTTTCTCCGCGTATTGTTTTTTAAACATAAATATCATGTTGAAATATCATAACACATCACTCGTGTGATTTATTTACATATGAGGCTTGTCTGTTAAAAATCATAAGCCAGAGTCAAAACATTTTGCTTCTCAATTACGAGCCCTACTACTTAAACATTACAGACGTAATTTTTTTGTTTCATACATTGCGCTTTCGATTCCGTTTTTTTCTTTGTCTCATCTGATTGTTAAATGATGTGTATTTATTAGTTTTCAAGCAAAATTTATTAGATAATAGGTACTGCTAGTTTTTGTTGTAAAGACCATTTAGTTTTGAGAATCAAATGTTTTGCTACGTGTATTTTTTATGATATATTTTAATGTTTAAAACAGGTTTAGATTAATGTTTGATTTCTCTTTGGATAATTTTAGCCGTGTTAATTATAGACAATAATTAAATAAAACAATAATTCGTATGTAAAATATAGTTGTTGGTATAAAATAGATATAGACATTTATCGAGGTATCGAATTGGACCACAAACGCTAACAATCAGCTCCAAGGAAGACACGTTATATCACCGATGTAAATCCTGGGTGAAAATTTGTCGAGAATTCCGACCAATTCGTAAAGTCACAACATGTCATGAAGCATATATTGATATATGAATACATATAAACACAGCTGTCAAATTAATTTAATTACGTTGTCTCGTTGTCTGTGCTCAACATTAATATACAGAGTTTTAAGATAAAAAAAAGTTACAAACTATATATTGAATAAGAACATTTAAATAATTTTTTTATGATGATAAATAAAAATTTTTCAAAATATATACATTTTGATATTCAATTTTAACTGATTTTCATACTAGTTGTGTGTAAACTGTCTGTATGTTTGTGTTTCATCGTCATTTCGTGTTCAATGAAATAACTTGAATATATTTCGGTAACAGAGGTATCCGAACAGCGTGTGGTTTACGATGTTCAAAGCTCGGATGTTACTACTACGGGGTATGATCAACGAAGCGGTGGAATCTTATCAGATAGCGACACGAACTGAGAATCTATGGCCGCAACTAAAACATCTATGTTACTGGGAAATGATATGGGCATATGGGTCAGTTACATGAGAGAGAGTTTTACTAACCACAGCTTGTGGTATTATATTAACTGTTTAATTTTATTTATACTTCCATATAGATTTAAAGTCATATCGAATATACTAGAAACTTTAGTGTGAAATCATCAAACTTAATTTGGGTCCTTGAACGGTTATGTATGGATTTTTTATTCGATTTTTTTTTTCAAGTTTTAATGAATTCTTAAATGTTCTTAGAATAATGATGGAATGGTCTCAAGCCGCGTGGTATGCGAGTAGACTTGGTGTGGAGAGTAAGTGGTCCCGCACTATATACATGTACACGGAGGCCGCCATGCACTTAGAGCGGGGAGACGGACTTACCACCGACCAAAGGAGACACTGTGAACTACTACTCAGGTAACGAATAGTTTCCACGCCACTGAACTCCATCACTTCATTCCGCAACCAGTTATCATACATGCCGCTTCGAAATAATTTATTACCCTGAAGAAAAACCCTCACATAAAAAAAAATAAACTCAAATATCTACTAAGGCAAATTTAATCTGATTTTTTTTATGTTTCTGATAATTTTCAATATGATTACTATAAAGGTTTTTCTGCCTTTAGCACCATATATATATATATATCTCAGAAGGCATGCCAGCGTCGTAATTGATGCCGACTGTAAACTATTACCGGAACGTCAATCAAAAGTAAAAGGTCACTTTACAATGATACTAATAAAATGTTTATGACCAACAGAGCGTAACATGTTATTATATACCTTAGAGGCTTAGAATCACATGTCTGCACAATATAATTGAACATTTTTACTCCGATGACGAGAACTTTTTCAAATAACTCACTATTAACTTTAATATTTCTCATCTAATGTTTCCGATAATTTACGATAGAATGCAATTCCATTGAAGTACTGTAAAAGGAAGTCTGATAAGCTCCAAGCTCCAAGCTCCTTAAAAATGTAAAGAAATATGTAGTTGTATTGGAATTTCTCCTCTCCCTTGTTATCATGACTTTTATTAGTAAAACATTTTAAAAGGCTCTCGATAAAAGACTTTTATAACGAGCCTCTTTCTATTATTTTACAGTTTTATAACAAATTCCTCTTACAACCTTTTTTTTTAATACTCCTAGCTATGACAAACGCTCAAGTATAGTTAAGATTAAATAATCAAGAATGTTCTATAATAATAATTTATATTAAGTTCTCATATTTACTTATTCAATTTAGCTTCGAGTTTATTAATATAATAACATTATAAATATTTCATAACGGTCAAACGTAAAATTATGTTTTCCGAGTAAAACTATAATAATTTCAATAGTTATTCATTAAAAGAATTATTTATCATTTATATAGTTATAGAAATACGAAGTGAAAATGTTAAACATTATTTCATATTTATTATGAAACCTTTAAAGATAAAGATGTATGTATGTTTGTCACTTGGTTATCATACATGTAGGAAGGCCACAAGCTACAAACAGAGACTCATGGGACGTTCGCTGCCAATGGAGAAGTTCGTAATCCGTCGCTGCGAGAGATGGCTTCGTCGCGGATACCTCACCCTGCCCGGCGTCGAGTTGATGTGTTTGTGGAACATGTTTCCATCACTCGCCGCCGAGCCTCACTACGCCGACAGAATGCTCAAAGTGAGATCCAATTAACTCTTACACACTACACTATCTCCATACACACTCCATCGTGCACACAGATAACTACAGATACCTCGCCTTTGTTATGACCGAGTATTGATTTATAGTGTTTACAATAACAGAATCATGAGATGCCTACCAGTTATATAATGAGGATTATTAAGTAATACCGTTATTAGAGTTTACATGTAAAAAGAACAAATTTGTATTGGACATACAATTTAGTACACGTAAAAAATCATTAGCAGTTTAATAAAACTTATTAATTGAAGTATTCGATTTCGTTATTTATATATATTAGTATGAAAATTAATATATTTGATCTTTTTTCTAGTCTAAGTTACAAATCTTATATAATATGTGCAGTATATGCGATAACACACAAAAAATACACAATTATTTTTAAACGATAATTATTATGTATGAACAGCACATCGAAAAATTATGCGACGAAGTTGAAACAGTCCTGAGGAACAGACGGAGCGACTCGAACAGTGATCATCCCGGTTATGATAAGGAGGACCTTGCTGTCGTCAAATATTTGAACGGCAGTCTATTGGCCGCCATGTCCTTACCCAGACTCGCGTTAAGACATCTCGAAATGGTGTTAACGTAAGTTCATATAACATTATATATGTATATATGTATTGTTACATTAAATCTTAACTTATACGTATATCTTAGGATGAAAGACGAAATTAAAGATGGCACACATCTAGTACCTTTCACGGCTGTCGAGATAGCCATGTGCCACTACGCGCTCGGTGACTCGTACCAGGCAGTGGACATGTTACACGATGCGAGGTAGACTATCAATACAATAAAATATATTACATTATAGGCGTAATATTATAATATAATTAAATATGTATCATCAGGAAAAAATACGCCGGTTACTTACTAGAAGCTAGACTACAGTTCCGCATACATTCAAAGCTGGAGTTGATTAACGCTGGTGCAGCGAATACTGTTGTTGCTGGGACGACGGCTAGTGCTGTACCGATGGCTAGCGTTAACGTCCTTGCAGCTCGACCATCGACATCGACATCGGCATCGGCCTCGGCCTCGGCATCGGCATCGAGCAGAGCAATCACTACATCCAGAGAAGTCGTCGAGAACAGATCAGGCAGGATCACGACCAGGGAAGTTCTGAACACGATAGCTGATTCAAGAGCAATAATGGCAGCCAGTTTACACGTTAGGAACGAACCTGAAGAGATTGCCCTGCAAAGATCAAACCCGGGGCACGGGAACACGAACGCGAACACGACCGCGAATCGGTCCGCGAACACGACCGCGAACACGAACACGAACGCGAACACGAACAGATGACGTCGTCGTTCGCGGGGCTGGAAGATAACCCTGCGAATTGCTAGATTCTTTATGTGCCCCTCCTTCTACCCGGGACACGGTGTTGAGAGATACGATCTGTAAGGAGAGGACAGTTTCTAGTAGTTTGTTTTGTTATTATATCTTTATTTGAATACATTATGCTACTATTGTAAAAGACTGAAACCTGACATTACTATGTACTTGCCGATACATTAATATTAACATAATATATTGTAATGATAGCTTTAGGTACTCCCGTACTCGGTCAGTCCGTGGTAATGTCGAGTGTGGCCTGCGCAGTCTAATACAATGAACTATCTTGCCCAAACGTCTTCGACGCTATTTTTGTACAAACGTCCCATTAGTTGTTACATTTTTAATATTTGTAAAGATATTATGAGAATTTATAAATAACGTGAAAAATATTTAACCTATATATGATTATTTAAATTATGTTTAAAACGTGATAATAATAACATGGAAAATGTTTACGATGTATTATTATTATAAATGTTTACAGGACACTGTGAGGGTATGTTTATAACGTGTAAAATATAAAATGAATATTATTAATAACCTCGTTTCATTTTAACATAAAGGAAAACATTTTAATTGAATATCGTACATGGAATTATCGAAAAGATATAATGAACAATGAATGTCGTAAACAATCCAATGATCAAAAGATATCAGTTTCAGTGTTTTATTAAGGATAAAGATTTTAATAAATAATATTTATATGTGAAATACTTTTTACATTTCATTTAATAAAAATTATATGTTGAAATATAAATGTACTTAATAACTGTGAAATTTTATATTAAAGTCGAACAGAAAAGTAAAGTGATCAGAATAAAAGTGTTCGATTGTTAATATATCATAGTTGATGGAGTGAAATATAAGAGTAATAATGAATTAAATTAAAAACTTACTAAGGACTTCACTGTGTCGTTACTTAGAACGGCTACGTCCTGTTGAGGTCTCTCGTAGCTTCGTAGAGTCACGTCATAATGTCAGATCGTAGCATCGTAGCAAAGGTTACATCGTAGGATATGTATTCAATAATAAATACATATTAAATTGAATCTGTATGAAATGACCCTGAGCTGAACCCTGAGCTTAAAATAATGTCAATTTTATATTTCATAGAAATGGAAGTTATTTATATGTGAATGGAATAAAATATTTCACAATTCTAGTGAATGAAGCCGTAGCATTGAAAGAAGGTTGTTTCGTCGAAGCTCTGCGGTATTGTTGTATGTTACCGTTGTACTTGAACGGAATAATGATATAACTAATATAGACTAACTAAGCATATAGCTAGAAATTGCAGTTATTAGTGGCATTTAGACCCAATTTCACCAAATTCAGTCTTAAACCCAATTTCACCAAATATCTAAACGAGGCATTTACTAATGAATCATTAAAAATATAATTTTCGGTCAATATATTTACGTCCCACGGCGAAAAATTATCAACTCATTATTAAATGTCACGTTAAATGACCGGCTACCAAATTATTCGTTCTTGTTATAAGACGGCCAAATTGAAGTAACCACGTTTATCGCGACATGTTTGCTGCGATGCACCACTTTATTCCGTGATCGTATATATCCCTCGATACGTCACTTGTTAGCTAAAGCGACCAAATATTATATATCCTTGATTGCATCGATTTGTCACACAATAAACTTTCTTTTCAGTTTGCTAGGTGTCAAAATCTTTTTGTAAATCAAAATCTTCTTGTGAATTTATTGACATAAATTGTGTTCGAGTTATATGTGAAGAAAAGAGTACCTAATTTGCAAATTGCAATATCAAATATTTCGTTACTATTGCATCAAAAAATCAGGGGTGGGAATTGATATTTGAGTTTTGACAACACAATAGATTAACAATCCGTTAGTCATTTGATGGACCTCTAGACCAGGAATTAATATTAATGTCTTGTTAAGACATTTAGAAAGACATTAGTGTGTGATGGGATGCTTGATAGATCTAACAGTACTTCAAATGCCTTAACAAGACATTATTTATTTAACGTTGTTTGATGAAACTGGGTCTCAGTGTAAGATTTATATTTTTTCCCCTATAATCCGAGGAATGTCTTCCTGGTATTATAAAAGAACATATTTTGTTGTTCCCCACAAATCCGTTGAAGAGTTATATTAATCATTGCAGCAACAATCATTGCATATACAGAAATAGTTCAATAATACTGTGTCTGCGGCTTATGTACTACAAAAAATAAATATTATCCGATAAAATTTCACGACAGATTCAACCAACATCGGTCGAATAGAAGGCAATCCAAAATTAACCCGCGATACAACCAACAAGTTGATGACCTTAAAAAATGTTATTACATCGACTTCTAATTATAGAAACGATATTTTATTTCCTTCGAAATCCTCCGTTTTTGTTATTACAAGAAAAATAATTTAAAGTCAGAACATTCCTTGTAAATGTCTTCCAATGAATTTAAAAAATATGCGAGATTATGTCTATGCTTTTTGCAGATTTCGGAAAAGAATAAAATTTACGTACAGAAAATAGTGTCTGTACGGATAATAATCCTAGAATGACTGGATAGCACATTTAATTTCTGTTCGCTGAGTTATTTATCAATAAAATTTAGCGGTACGTACTGTGACTGAAAAATTCTTTCCCTTTACAAAAACAATTAGTAAACTTCTAAATACTTCAGCTCCATTAGAAAAAACCTTATTAGAAATTTTTTTTCGAAAGAATTAATCCCTTACGCCATTTATACTGCTGTTCCTAAAACAAAACAATGAAATTTACCTTTTTGGATGGTGAAAGCTTTTCTTTGTCTATGTCTTATTACATAAAAACTCAAACCTAAATCAGACTTTTCAAGGCAAAAACTACATAATTTCACATCTGGTGAATAAAGACACACACAGAAGTTTTATTCAATTGAAGAGAAGATATTTAGAATGAATCAAATCGTATTTATAGAAACAAGCTCAAAAACTTTGATTTAGATGTTGTAAGGTTGGCGGGCAGCAACAAGCTAGATCTTGATAATATATAGAAGAACAGTTCAGAGTTTGAGAAACTGTATTAAATGATTTAAACTTTAAATTAACTATCTTATTGTTGTAAAGTGCTTTTTTTATTTAAAAAATAAACTATATTCTTAAAGAAGATAAGTTTTATTCTTGTTCTATAAAGTTATTCCTTGTGTGAGAGACATCACGACCGAAACCTTTTATGGTCTCTGCAAAAAATGTATGGAATTATCATTTACATAAATAGAACTACTTATATGGAATTAAATAACATACAAAATAAGTTAAATAGTCCAACACTATTTGATAATACCTATAAATGGAGAAAAAACTTTTAAACTAACTTAATAAACCTTTCATAAAGTGCTCAAATCGCCGGAGGGATCTGACCAGAGCGCTGAAGGAGAATGATAAACATAAGTCCGGCTGTCCGTCGAGGGGGGGGGGAAGAAGATAGTGGCTGAACTGCAAACGAAACCGCCTCATTGAGATGGGGCACATTGAAATAAGTCTTGAACTTTTATCTTCACAAAACTAATATGATATGCATACATACGCGTCATTCAAGATATATAAGAATTATACAAAGAATTTGTATATCAAATTTCATACCATAAAATAACGTCAATAGAAAATAACTTAGACATTATAGAAAATTTCGACGAAATGGAACAAAAAACGAGAAACCTTATTAGTAAATGATATTGTGTAATCAGCTTATCGCCACCCAAGTCCCAACCCACGTTCATTATAGAATTCACTTTAACCGTCGTTGTTATTTTAATGATTTTGCTACGTAACTATAAATTCGATAATAAAATAGGGCTATGCTATATATATTGAAAATGCTTAGAAGATTATAAAATATTTGATTTTATTATTTTATACTTCGGCAAGGTTAAGTAAATTACGTGATTTTCTATTAATTAAACTTAGATCTATTACTGTTCGCCTTGAAGCTACATCTCAACTCATTAACTCTGTTATTACAAGACAATTATAATGTTAGTTAATATTTTAAACGAAACTTAGTATGACGTAGATGTTATTATCTTTTCATACTTTCTTACATTCTTATTTCAAGTAGGCGAAATGGAAGTGGCCCCTGTCTAAGATAATTCGTGTAGTAGGTAATGAAGCGAGTCATACAGTGCAAGGGTTTAATTCGCTTCAGAACAATTGATCCGACGTGTTCCTCCAACACAGAACAACATAACAAAAAGTTTAAATTTTAAAGGAAATTGACAAACATAAAAATAAAGTTAAATAATAAAATAACATATCATATTTATATATATTTTTTTATAATTGTGGAATATAATAACTATGTAATTAATCTTTAAAGAAATCCCTGTTATTAACATCTAACTCAGTTTGGATTCGTCGTTTTTTGTTTTGATTTTTTGTTTTGATTTTTTATTTCATTATTTATTATATATTATTTCACCTAATAGAGATTTTTAATTTATAACACTATGTACTCCATGTGTTTAATCAGTAATGCCAGTAAGGTCAACGTCTTAGAGACAAGCTTGCTTATTATAAGATCACTTTATAACTGTTTATTATCTCATAATACTAAAATATAATTAACCCAAAAGATACTTACCGATAGTAGTAATGTTGGTAAAGCGATTTACCTACAATACTATCGGTTCAGAACAATCACATTTGTTAAACCAAAATCATTTTAAACAAAAATTGAATTTTATGATGAAAATAATAAAGTATATTTTACGATGTCTAATGGCAAAAATAAAATATCGAGATTTTCGAAACTTCATAAATAAAAACTATTAAAGGATAACTTTTAAAACAGTACAAGGTACCTACTTTTATTAACTCCATTCATATCTCTACTGTAGTCAGTGGTGGCCTAGTGGTTAAAGACCCGCCTCTCATGCATGAGGGCGCGGGTTCGAATCCCGGCAAGTACCAATGTGATTTTTCCGAGTCATATGTACTTTCTAAGAGTATTCAGACACCACTG
>JAAAKD020000207.1:10583630-10605799 GCA_010014825.2 Danaus melanippus | reverse complement strand
AATGTGATTTTTCCGAGTCATATGTACTTTCTAAGAGTATTCAGACACCACTGACATACGGTGAAGGAAAACATCGTGAGGAAACCTGGACTTATAATTTCCCAATTATAAGTTTGTAATCACCAACTGGTCTAGAGCAAGCGTGGTGATTAACGCTCAAAACCTTCTCCATGTGAGAAGAGGCCTGGCTTAGCAGTAGGCTCTGATAGGCTTAAAAAAAAAAATCTGTACTAAGAATATTGCAGTGGCGTTAACTGATAAGTAAGTAATTTAAACTGATTAATATATCTTTAAGCATCGTCATCGAGATTATAGTTCATTAAATAAGCTAACACAAATAAATAATTCTTAATGAACCAGACGGACAAATTTATTCTATAAACCAGACATCAATACTCTTAATTTGCTCATAATTTATTTAATATTCCACTTTATTTTAATCACATCAGACATCATAACGCTACATGTTAACGTTGACGGTTTTTCGTTCACATCTCTTCGTAATTTATTCGATGAGAACCGGGAAACTATATGCTTTGTAAATTCAATCTTAGAAAACAATTAAGATCTCTTAAATATTTTCAACATTACTTTCCTCACTAGCTACAAAATCACAAATAATAATTCTTTTACTTTATTAAGATATAATTCCAATAACAAAGAGACTCTATAATTGTTTTATTGAACTGTGTTTGGGTAAAACAGTTGACATTTTGATTTTTTTTAAATAAAAGTTCAGGTCATTCTCTGTTTGGGCGGAAAAAACAAAGGACGGTAACTTAATTAAAATTGTTGTTCGCACTGCCAAACATTGCACTGTAAAAAATACGTGGCGTCCGCTTTTCAATTTTACTTATGTGGACTGCAGGTAGACTTTAAATTGAATATTTGCTTGTAGTATTTTCTATTTTTTATATAATCAAAAGGGATGTAACGCAAAAAATTCTTTATTTGCTTACTTAATCTGAAATTGGGACTTCAATTAGCTTAAATTTCGATAACAAACCAAAGTATATAATTATAGCGGCTATCACGGAACAGTCGATATTTACCCATAACTAAATGATCATATCCCGTTCAATAGTAAACTAAAAATGTCATTATACTTACTTGATAATTAGTGACATCGAGGTCTCTAGGTATAAGCATAACATAAATGTCATCGGTGAATAAACAGTTAATCCAATAATTATTAATAGCAATATCAATAATTAACATCAATAATAATAATGAGTAATATCTAAGTACATCGATAGTCTAATAAATTATCGTTATATTTAAATAAAATCTAATTCTAAAAGGCCTTTCGCCCTGCACAGAACTTGACTATTTAGAGCTTAACGGGCATTGTTCCCTTGAATTATGTTAATATTGTTATGACAGTTAGTGGAGTAGGCCTACATGGTATATTAATATGAAAATCGCGTCGAGTTCACTACGTCACAGATAGCAACGAAATGTATGCATACCATGTACTTATATCAAACTCTTCGAAAAGGGAAATCTCACGAATGGTACCTCTTCGGCAAAATATTGTAGAGAATATTAAGTTTCTCTAACTTTGGATTGCTGTATTTTTTTTATAACTTACAGTTATCGAAACAAATCCAAGGAATTTCATAATTTGACCTTTGACCGCATGTAACTTTTGAAGCACACAGGATCGATGGGAATTTTTAAACTTAATTTATAACGGTCACTCCGCCAATATTTGGCATTTCGGTATTATTATCATTTTTTGTTTTTTTAAATGTCTATATTGAGAGGACTTTTTAATGTATTTCTTATAGATTTTATGAAGTAATATAACTTAAATGGAAAAGAAGATTGTGGTTTATAAGCGTTGACTGTGGTTCAAACCACGTTTATAATCCGTTGGTGCAATACTCTTAAAAAGTTTTCTCTTCAAGTATTAATATTACTATCACAATTATAATAAGCGATAATTTAAGCGCTGGAGCTTTAAAAACAAAGTTGGAAATAGTATATTTGCTTCAACTATACAACGTGATCTAAGTTTAACGCTAATATAACAAACTATAAGTTTCAACGTTGTCCGACTACCTGGTTCCTGGATGGAACAAATATATTTTACATCAAATATATAATATGTATTTAATAAGTTGTTACTATTCATTTTAAGTGGACTCAATTTTATATACTTATAATACCATATCGTTAAAATATATTTGTTTTTTTATACAACAAAATAAGGTAATAAAGATTGAAAATTTCGTGATAGTGAATGTTATTAGTCAGTGGTGGCTTAGAGGTTAAATGCCCGCCTCTCGAGCATGAGGGCGCGGGTTGGATCCTGACAAGTACCAATGTGGTTTTTCCGAGTCATATGTACTTTCTAAGAACATTTAGACACCACTGACATACGGTAAAGGAAAACATCGCTAGGAAACCCGGACTTATAATTTCACAATAATAAGTTTAAAATCACCAACCTGACGTGAGCAAGCGTGGTGCAATTAAAGCTCAAACCTACTCCATGTGAGAAGAGGCTTTGATCAGCAGTGGGCTCTGATAGGCTGATGACGACGACGACGACGAATGTTATTAAAAATACTAAGTTTTAGTTATTTTATTTATACTCATACTAAAATGATTTATATCATTTATATAAAAGTAAAGCTCATAAGTTATAATAATATCAAATTTATAGTGAACCGTCTATTTTATTGTTCGTAAAGAGATACTCCTAAAGTTGAGGGAAACAAATTATTCATACATGGTAAAATTCACTCATAGCTTGTAAGTACTTTCATAACTTGTTAGTGATTTTACTAAGTGCCATCTACCGTCCTCTCAACAGATTGAAATTAACTATTTACAACGCCATCTACCACTTTATTCAGAGAGTATGCACTACTGTAACTTTGTGCAACTTACAGCATCGACATCAAGTTTATTTTCAATAGATGTCGCTCTCGGACCTCAAAAAATATTTTTGTGTTGTAAATACTAATATTTCTTATTACTTATATATGAGAAACAAGAGAGAGTAATACCTATTATTAACCCTTTTGTACTAGTTGTGCAATAAATACTAGAGAATATATTATATAACCAATTATTTCATACCTTTACTTTTTTATAACAATGAAGCTAAAGTAATGATTTAAATAAAGATATTATCATTATATTTATTTATTATTATATTTTTTAAATAAAGACTAGTAAAATGCCGCTATGTGGCTTTACCAGTTAGGTTTTTTAAAGACCAAGGCCGATCATATATGGCCACTTAGATAATAATCTTGTGAGACAATTTTATTGAATATTTTTTATTTAGTAAGTTTATTTTGTAGACGTATCCTATCAAATATCAGCTGACGTGATAAAAAATGCAAAACGTTCAGAAAATGTTTATTCGTATTTTAGATTTTTTTTTTATGTTAACCTTGTAGAGATACCGTGTATAAATATATAATGATTAATATTTAAGGGTTTCTGCCAAAATAAAATCCTTAAAAAATTTAGCGTCAAATATTTTATAAATATATTTTTGTAAAGAAACACGAATCTTAATCATTACTATTAAGAGAGAATATAAATTACATTTAGTTCACATAATTTTAAATGTGTAGTTATATTACAAAAACTATTTATGGAAAATAACGTACACGATGAATTTTTTGACATAATATTAGGACGGAATTTATATTTGGTTGTTAGGTAATAATGATACCAAAGAAACGTTGTAAAAGGCCGAAAGGAGGTAGCGAATTTTTCTGGCAGGCCTACAGCAAACAAAAAACTGCCAGACCGCGTCACTGCCGCAGGTAGTCTTAGCACAAAGCACTTTTGTGATGTCTATTTATTAAAAAGGCCGTTAACCTTGAGAAACCATTGTCTTAGAATCATGGATCCTTATTTGTCAAAAAAGGGTCTATGACGGACGTTTTTCAACCTTAGTAACAAAATTTTAGGTCCTCGTGTCTGTATTTAAATTTTGCTTAATAAAATCAATGTCTTTTTAACGCTAGGTTATTAATCGAAAATACCTTTCCTAAATAATTCCATATTCCTTTCGCTTCCACCCTGCCACTCGTCAAAACTCAATTTTTTTATAGTAAACAATCTGGAGTACCTAATCCTGTTGAATAATTGGAAAATGTGTTGATTTAATAGTTTCACTATTATTAATACAACGTTAATATTAAAGTAACTTATCAAATGATAGTTAAATTGATATATCACCAGACATTTCAATCCAAAAGAATCCCACTACGGATTTCATATAAACGTCGCTATTTTTCATTTCAATACCCGATACATGTCATATTACATTGCTAAAGTTATTTGAAATGAGATCATGTACTCTGTTGAAAAAGTTTATTTACCAGTTCCTTTTTCTTATTTAAATAAAAAAAAATTACGAATAAATATTAAAAACAATTTTTTGCGATCATTTAATATTATCTCAAAAAACATTCTTAATATTTATGAAAAGAACAGCCAAAAGTATTATTTTATTAAGAGCTTGTTAGCATAATTTTTTAACTTAATTCGATGTGTTATGTAGGTACATACACCTCGGATAAAAAAGTTTTAGAAATTTTATAAATAGGTCTTATTGAATATTTAAATACAATTGAAATGTGTTTTTTTTTTATTTATCAAACACATCCATATTAAGACAATACTATAAATTTCCTAATAAAACTCTAACCTTTGTGGACTTTGTATATAACAGTACCGGCCGTACACAAATCATGGCCACTGTGACGTCGTCACAATTGACCCGTTCTAAATTCGTTCATACGTCAATGATATCTCAGAAGACAAAAGAAAACTGATTCCTCGGACGTCCCAGTCAGTACACAACCTAGTAATCTGAGTTTTCCATAGTCAATAAAAAACTAAATAGCAAAAACAGGATGAACGACCAACTGAAAACAGTATCGGCTATGAACAAACTGTACATCGGCAACTTGCCGACCGAGGCTGACGAGGCGGCTGTAAGACAACTGTTCGCGGAGCACAACCTCACTGTAGCTGATATATCAGTAAAAAGAGGAGGTTACGCATTCGTCGACTTCCCTGATCAGTCAGCTGCAGATCGCGCCATTGATAAGCTGCATGGTAATTACTTTGTATTTGCTTTAAATGACCCTATAGCGTCAAGTTTGGGGATCATAACCATGGTAAATATCTTACAATCCACTCAACACACATAAAATATATAATCTAATTAAGTGGATTTTTTTATCTAAATAATTTTTTTGTGCTTAAGCTCCGCTTTTCAGAATACCTACTATAAAGACCCTAGTATTCTTCCAAAATTAAATTCCATTAGAAAACATGGCAATACTCTAGTAAAAGTATCATTGATAAGGAATTACTATTAGTTTTGGTGACTGGACTGACCATGAAAAACAATTGAATTTAAATATATCTGAATGACGTCTTCCTTCCAGGTTATTCCTACTGCGGCTTGCCATTGATTGTGGAACCTTCAGTCGCTAACAAAAAAATGTAAGTATTTTCTGGAGAAAATAAATCTCTGAAGTAAATTCTGTTTCATACAAAACTAATTTATTGGCATAAATATTTTTTTCCTCTAAGAATGTTATTTTTTATTTTTGGAATATAAGTAGCTGTTTATCTTTAAATATTTTAAAATAAATATGAAGGATGTATTTGTAGTATACCTTGACAAAGAAAATTACAATAGCACTTTGCAAACATTAGGTACTTTAATCTGTTGCTTTTTTATGATATAATTTGATGTTTCTAATTTTGTTTTTTATAATATTATTTCGTATTGATAAAGAATGACTATTTATTCAAACTTCCCATATTTCTGTTATAATTAAAGCCACTAGCGTCATTCTCATTAAGGTACCTACTTAGCACTTAACGTATTCTGTGTGAAACATATTCCTTAGGTTTTATTTTACTTTAGTGTGTAATGAAAATTCCATCGAAATAAAATTGAAACGAGGGTCTAGACTGTTCTTTTGCCGGCATGTTGGTAACGTCGGTGATTTATTGGTTCACCGCAAAGTACGCCAGCTCGATCTTTCCACGTTTCTGTTTCGAATGCGAGTAGATTCTGCCGATCTGTTTACCTGTTACGACTCATTGTGTGATCAAACAATGCATATCTGTTATATAGATCTTTCTAGATACAGTAGTCTAAACTTTTCAATAAAGACGCAAAACGTGGAACATTCTGATTAGTCATTACGGAACCAATAATAATACGATGGATGATATGATACGTATAAATATTAAATACATATACGATTTCTCATATGATTGTGATTTTAAAAATAAAATGGCAAGAAAAGAGACTAAATTATTTTCCTTTCGGTCATTTACCAGCTAAAAATAATTGCCCATTTACGAGTATGAATATAAAATACTCGTATCGGAGTAAAATTTATATTTAGATCGTTATTAATCACGGGTGGAAGTCAGTCGGAATCAGAGAAACCTTAGAAATAATATGACTTGACGGGGAAAGGTATGCTTTGAAGGAATGTTATATTATTACAACACGCGGTCTGGCGTAATAACTCTTATACCTCTGTGTTTGAAAGGAACCCCAAAATATTTCAGACATGTGCTCAAGATAATTGTAGTTTTTCGTTCAGGAGATAGTAACGTTATTTTAAGCGAAACTTTTTCATCTACATTACCTTTATTCTTCCCCTTCATCCTCTAAACAAACCTTATCCTACTATGTCCTAGTTAGCTACTTCTCATTCACTGTATCGGCTGTTCAGGTTAAGTTTTCACTTGTTAAGGTTTCACCTAATACATATAGAGATCGGAAGTATAATCTTTTAAAATATTTCTACTCTTAGAACTACCTTTAATAGATGTTATCTGAGAACGTGTTCTTATATTTTATTTTTTTATATAAATATAATAAATTAAATTATGAAGGATGATTATTTACTTATAAAAAAAAAACTGCTTATAATTCCGTTTTCTCAGGCAGCACACAAAACCACACATACACAAAACACATGCACGCACACAACATAAGTTTCTGTAACTTTTGCAAGTTGATCCAACTTAGTTAACTTTAAGTCGGTTTTAAGTTTAAGTACATAACCAGTACAAAGTCTGTTCGACTGTACTGGAAGTACAAAAATTGAATAGTAATAACAAGCTACATAAGAAGCTTGTTTGAAGATATTTGAAGAATATTTATTTTTAGCCTACGTTTTAAAAACTCTAACATTAAAGTTTTCTTCAGATTTGTAGGTGTCCATGCCAAATAGTTAAATTTGCCAAATAGTTAAATGAACAACGGTCATACGATTTAATAAAAGTATTTTTTGTTCTGCTCTTAGAAAATGAGATCTTTACCGACGTATTCAAATGATGTATACCTTAAAAGCAGGAGTATATATGTACAATGCAAGACAATTTCCACTTATTCAACCATAGTGTACCTATAATAAGTTACGGACAACAGTTAGCCACGAATAAAAAGACCGCTATTAATTGCTGGTTTGAATTACCTAAAGAAATTAATTTTCCAGTGTGAACGTGACCAACTTGCAAAGCGCGAGTACCACCCAGCTGAAGGAAACCAGTACAACTGACTCATCCAATACAGGAGGTGGAGGCGGAGGCTGGAGGTGAGTTACATCATGTTTATAAAATAGTATAATTGTTTCGTCGGTTTTGTACTTTGGTTCAGCTGAACTTGTTGTTGGATGTGATATTAGAATTTGGAAGCTGCGAAGATCAACTGGTGGCCGCGGCAATCGCTAGATGCGAGGTCGGTCAATTGGACCACTTGTTGCGCGCTCCCAATACTTGTTGCAGTGCAGTCTTTAGTCTTTGTTTCGTGCTTTCCATTAGTGGTCGGAATTGGTACTTTTTATCCTCATCTCACTATTATGTTACTCACCATATGTTGCGGCAGTTGTGTTAATTTTTATTATTGCTAGTTTGAAGTGGGCAAGTCCTTTAACTCAGTCATTACTTCTTAATTTTCAATTGGAATTTGCATATATTAATTATGTACCTGTGTGCACGATAATAACATATTTAAAATAGGATACAGAAGTATAGCATCGTAATATATTATTAATGTTTATCTTAATATCTTAACATCATTAATCCGTTTTATAAATATTTTCATATTTTTAGACAAAATTAAAATAATTAGCAATGCCTTGTCAAAGAACTTAGAGCAACACGGAATATGAATGGGCAAATATTTCTATGGGATTCTCTAAAAGGAGCGGCACTAACTTTGTGGAAGGGGGATTGGCTACCTCTACACGTGTTCTCTTGGCGAGTGTTAAGTAATTGCAGATGTAATAGCCGTGTGTACATACCTTGCCGACGGGCTCATATCTACGCCCTTTTCCGGTGTCCCCCCCTCCCATCCTTGCCCTCTGTTGCCCCTCAGCCCTTCTCACTTCCCATCGACGCTTGCTTGGCGGGAACATTGCATAACATCTCGAATCAGGACCCCATCAAGGGTAGCTCTTTTGTCATCTTCCAACTGAATTTAATTTGAAAACGTTAGGACCGTTGCAAAGCGATCTCGGATTGCTCTTATTCTATTGTACCGGTCGCCATTATCTAACGGCTATATAAATGTTTTAGATCTTTTTTTGTGGACGTATTTTGCACCTACCGTTTTGAGCATAATGAAAAATCTAACGTTCTCGCAGTCATATGTAGAGGGGGATTAGTTTGATATTTTAATTGGTTATATAGTAAATAGCATTAGGTTGAATCATATTATATAATAAGAAATTAGCCTACCTTGACCCACATTGACATTTTGAGCAAGCTGTTTTCTGTGAGCCATGGTCACTTAAATGAAGGTAATGAAGGAATCGCGGCAGTTGTAAATTGCAAATACAATGTGACGTAGTGTACGTAGTAAAATCGTGCAGGGTGGTGGAGGGAACGAGTGATGCGGAGTGGGGGAGGTGAATGGGGTGTTTTAGGAGCATGTTAGAGAATAAGGCGGATCGCACGGCCACGTGGCGCGATCGATAGGAACGGTCACGCGGGTCAGCACCACCGCCACCACTCACCCGTACCCCCACTATCCACCAACCACCTGCCACCCACCGGCGACATTCGTCTCGCAGACAAACTAGCCACTGCTTGTAACTTTTATTATATTTTAATTAGCGTTTTGACTTCAAACTTGACACATTATATAATTTTGGTTTTGTCCCTTATTTCAATTTTTTCATTAAAAAAAATTAAAGACAATTTTGTCTTTTGTTCTTATAAAATGATTGACAACAGTATAAAAATAATTAATGTTACCGTCGAGATATTTTGTGAATGTAACTTGTCACTTGTAACAAGGACTTACTGTGGATTTATAAAAGGGAATATAGCATTTTTGAAGGAAGTAATAAAAAACAAGTTTAAAATATAACATTACTAGTATTTGAAACATCACATTTTATTCGTAAGATTATATTTTTGTAGAGGCACACGCAGAAAGATATTTGATATTAGATTTTCCAGAATCCATTTGAATTAAAATACAAATCAAATTAGCACTTACTGCATTCCAGTCAAAATCTAATAAAGTTATTGCCTGGAGGTAATACAAGATACTTGATTACTGACACACAATAAAAGTATCGAGAAACTCTAGTTTTAAAATGTTTTAATTATTTATATATAGTTTAAAAAAAATTCAATAAAGTAAATCGTTTTAACGAGTATTCTTCTTCTTCTCATCAATTAAGCTTAATAACGGATGCAATGGTAGCTTTCGAGGTTTTATTATAACCAGAAATTGATTTGCAAAAGTTAATTCAGCATAATATGATTCATCGCGGTACAATATTTCCAAAGAAGATTATTTTTTACTTTTTTCTCCTTGTTATCTTTGTTACTTTCTAGCTAATAAGAAATTGACATTTAATTAAGTAGTAAACATCCTTTGTTTATACTCTACTTTGTTCTAAGAATACTTTATGGAAAAGAACGTCTTTTCTCGAAGATGCAATTAAGAAGCTTTGTTTGATAGAAAAGAAAAAACATTAAATGTTTCCAATATTCATTAAGGGGGGCTTATTACGTTTAAAAACAGCAAGGTTTATGTTATTGCAAATAAAAAGTTATATAAAACTTAAAAGTAGTGAAAAATAAAATTAAAATATGGAATAGTTATTTCTTTATATATGTAATTTCAACCTTGTCAGTAGATTTACTTGGACAAGTAGAATGTTTAATTGTATTTTTAAATTATTTCATTCTTTCTTCCTTTATTTTATTTATATAATTAAACCCTAATGAAAACCATAGCATCGGCATTTCAAAAATGAATATTAAAGAGATTTTTAACAATTTGCCTCAATCTATAAACTACAACAATTGTCTATGAATTCACTGTATTCCACTCCTTTTGAAAGGTTCCACTTCAGAATGTAATATTCCAGTTATTAGTGAAACATCGTTTCGCTTAACATGTAATATTAATCTTACCCGTTTTGTATTTAACTGTATTTCGGATATTTCATAAATGGATATTATTTGAACACCGTTCAGTCTTTATAAAGAACTTTTTCATATTTTCTAGAATAAACATGATCGACCCAACCTATATGAGTTACATAAAATCTAAATACATTTTGCAGGGGTTTCTTTACTCATCCTTTGAGTCTTTCAAGCTCTAATTAAAAAAATGATTACCACGATACCCACCCGACACAGAATAAAAAGCAAATTATTCCCTTTGAATAAGCCCTATAAATGTTTTAGTAGCAGGAATATTCTAGTTAGATTTATTTAAAAAGCCACAAAGTGTTTGACTCTTCCAATAATATTTAATATTCTCCGTATAATATTGGTTTCTATTTTTTACTCTTATGAAGTAACGAGTAAAAAATGGTTAAACGATTCGTTGCAAACGAATGATGAAAATATCGCCGTGTGTTTTTTATTCTTCAACAAATACATTTTCATTAAAAGGAAATTGGCTAAGTTCCGCCGCTTTATTGAACCCCTTTAAATTTTGAACATGTACTTTCATCAACTCGATCACAAAGCAGCAACGTTTATTACACAAATTCGTCATAATTGTATTTCATAAGCCACGATGTAGACGATGTACCTGATACATTACATAAATAATTCAGTAAGTGATCTAGTTGAGTGCCTTTGAGCAAGTGTCTTCATAACTAGACATATTACGGTCGAGGCAAATTGAGTTGGAGCCGCCTATGGACCGTGTGATACCTTCAATTAAGCACGACATAGAAAAATTCCAAATCTTTTAAATCTTTTTTTTTATTTGATATAACACTAACAATATTTGTACTTCTTTCCTAAAGCCCGGAGCGCTGTACTTTGCTAAATAGCTTTGGTTGTCAATAAGTTTCAAGGTCGAATTAGTTGAGTAAACTTGGCCGTTATTAAGAAACCGACTGAACTATAAACGGAGAAAAGTTGGAAGCCTTCAGGGGATCTGATTTTACAACTTTACGCCATGCTAACACACCTAGGGTGCCGTATCAAATAACCAGACAAGAACTCTAAGCTTTATAATTAAATTTGTAAAGAAAATTTTGAAGTAATTAAAATATATGGATAAGTTCCAACTAATCTATGTACAGGTTCCAACCTCTAATATGTAATTAAAGTTGTCTTCAATATTCCTGTAAATTTTTACAGGAAAGTAAAACTTAAACCAAAGTGGAATAAAGTAGCATTTGTTTTATATAAGTATTTTGTCGTTTATAATTTAAAAAGTTAATTATTATTAATTTGGTATTTGTTTCTTAGTTATAGCTTTAAGATGCTTGCAGTAAAAAAGTATCTTAAATATTATTCTCCGTTAATATTAACAATAAGTTTTTTATTACCACGACATTCAAAGGAAATGAGGATCCATTCGAACGACTTAAATGCGTTGTTTGGTGTGAACTGTTGACTTTGGAAATAAATTTCCTATTTCAGAAAATCTGGCTTACGAAACACGGTCTATATTCTACAGAGACCGTAAAAAAACATTCAATGCTTTTAAAAAGTCGTATTATTACCCAACAAACATTTGTCCAGTAACAACTATTCTAAGAGTTTCCTGCTCTTTTCATCTTATAAAACATCAAAAACGTAAAACGTAAAAAAAAAATTCATACAAGTGCATGATCTTTTTCATAAAAAGTAATTAAGAAAGTCGCTCCGATCGCGACGCCTTTGATGTTTTTACAGAGGCTTAATTTGAATCTTCAGTGAGTTGTGATTTAAAAGGAAATATTGAATTTGTATAGATTTCCAGTTTAGCGTTCAACCGATTAATTAATTAATTAATAATTTATTAATTTATTAATTCAACTTAATCCCTACCAAGTTTATAATTAATCTTGCTAGACTCGATACTTGAAAAGGGGATTATTAATTCTATCTAGTAGAACATGTCTGTATTTTAATGTGTTTATTTAAAATTTTAGATTACCGTGAAATCCGTAACGGAATAGAAATAGTTACCAGGCCATAATAATGTAATGGAAAGAAGGATATTATTTGACTTATGTATTATCCTTATGTAACAATTTACACCTACCGTCAATTTATCTGCGTCCGCGTAATTCATAGTATATTCTTAAAATTGTTTAAAATATTATAAATTAATGAAAAGATTAGCACAAGAGTTTATGAAAATAGAAACTGGAGCCAAAGATTTAATCCGTGTTTGTGAAATTGGATGAAACAACGACATTATTTGTACAACGTAAAAGGAAATATTAAAAATGAGGCGGCGAATGGTTTTCGCTTTTACGACAGCGGATTATCCTCCATTGCCTAACCGTTGAGCTCTGTTAGTCTCGCCAGCCGAATTAAAAACAGAGAATTTGACGCGTCTGAAACAACATTTTAGAGAGAGGGGATTTGAATTCTAATTAAGAGAATGAAAAGTGATCCTAAAATATGTGTATTTTTTTGAGTAATTTGCAATTAATAACAGTAAGGAGCCCAGTTTTTTTGATAAATTTACTTTATAATGGAAGTGATTAATAATGGTGTTAAATTATATTAGATATTGGCTCATCGGTGTACCATAATTACAACGTGGTTATAGTACGTGGTGGACGTTAATTTTTAATCTTCAGAATTTTTTAAAGAGTTTATCTGCCAAATATTTAATAAGAAAGACATTAAAATTAACCCAGTTAAGGTTTATAAGAAAAATCAAACTTTTTTTTGTATAAATTGTCACTATAAAAGTTAATACTTGTTTTAGTTTCAAAGATTCAGAATTCGTGATAAAAGTCTGCAAAGGGAATCTGTATAAATCAATATATACGTGGGTACAAAAATATTTTTTTAGTGCAGTTTCTTAGTTTATTTCAAATTAAAAATTAATTAACTTTGAATTTCAGGCTTTTCGTTACAACTAGGTAATTATTTACCCTCCCTAAACCCTTACTCGTAAAAATATTAGAACATATTTTTATAATATTCACCCCCATATTGTAATCTCTGTGCCGCTCTTAATCTATTTCGATTAAATTCTTTTTTTGTATGCCGGTATAGTTTTGAAATAAATCACAGCCGTTTAGTTCTGGAACCAACAATAAACAACGAAAATATTTTTTGCAGTTAAACGTCGTAAATATTGTTCGTATTTAATCAATGATATCGTTTCAGAACATGATATAATTTGTAAAAGGGTTATATATATATATATATAATATAAAGTAATGATCATTTAGCCGCCTGTTAAATTTAAAGTTTTTCAGTCCCCACAGAAAGTAGTGTAGTAGGAAGTTTTTAACTTTACACCTCAGTTACCAGAAGTTGATGGCGGGTAAGTAAGTGATGAAAATCAGCTAAGAGCAATCCTTTTAAATTTCTCGTTCCGTAAAAGCCTCGTGAAAGTACTTAGATCGCGAGTCGTGACGATTGACCGAAATTGAAACGGGAATTGAGAGATATAAATAAGATTACGTGTCGTCTTAAAATGCCACCTATTATATAATGTCACTAATATTTTTAAAAAGTCGAAACGTTTTTTGCTTGGAAAAATTAACAAGATTTTTATGTATATAACTCTTAAAACTCAATAATCCAGTTTTTACAACCTTAAAAGTAACATTACTTTCCTGCTATAACTTTTATATCTTAATATAGATTTTATACTTATATTAGTGGGTATTGTTATTCTGATAGTGACATTTGACGTATCGTGTCTTGATGGAATCACAGGTATTGAAACTTGAATAATTCATTGTAAAGACGTGCTCGGATTATGTTCTGCAGGTCGGGTTTTAGTCTGGCTAGTGAGATTTTAATAGATTGATTGTACCTTCGAAAAGCTATAAAGGTTATTTTCATGTATATTAATCCGATTTTCATGAATTCATTATTTTTGAATTCGTCTTATGTCGTTAATTTAATTCGTTATAGTTTCAGTAACAGAGACGATACAAACAGAGCTTATTTATCCCATATAGTATCTACACATTATAATTTAAATACTCCTACTTTAGGGAAGTACTTTTATCGTGTTTTCGTCTAAGTAAAATTATGAATATTGAAAAAATAAGGTAAGCTACAAAGGTGCAAGTCAAATAGAATTAGATGACATTAAATATAATGATGATAATAATAATAATAATAATAATTACACCTTTTATTTTGAAGTACTTTAAGCATATCCGACTACGTAAAATGTGATCCATACATTCTCTGATTTATAGACTGACTCTTGGTAGTAACACCCGTACGGCGATACAGACGTCGACAACGAATTTGTCGAAAATTGCGTACTAGTTGAGAAGTAAGTTTTAATGATCGGTAAGCTTAGTGAAGTTCAGCATCATTAAACTAAACTGTACGATTTAATAGTACGGAATTATTCATTTCAAAAATTCTGAATGCATGTCCACATAAAAAAAATACGCAAATGAAAAGTTATTCTAATTCGTATAAGAAAACCTGTTGAGAAGCAGAAAATTGTTGTTCATGCCTTCATTAAATCGAAATAGAAATTTAAAGGTAGTTAGTTATTTATAGCTGTAAATACATATGGCGGTTTTTCAGATATGTAGGGAAATCGTTTCTTAGTATTGATTTGATATTAACGTTATATCTTAACTTGTGACACTTACTTTATTCGACTTGCGAATTTTATACGACATCTCTTAAATCTGAGGAAATCTACGTGGCCGTCTTTTCTGACTTTGCAAATAATCTTAGGAGATTATATAAAATAACTTAGCTGGTTTCCGTCAGTGGAATATTAAGTTAAAGTAAAATATGAATTTGAAAACAACTAGTCTCAAAATCCGTATAAATTAGTGGAAAAGTGTTAACAAATCATTAGGGCTCGTTTTAATAATAATATAAGTAGTATGTCTTATTAAACAACCTCGGGTTTGTTCGTAGAATATCATAAAATCTCAAGTTTGTTAATAGTTTAGCTTTAATATTTTTTCTGTCGTTACGTAAAAGCACAGAGCTAGTACCAAAAATAATCAAAGGAAGTTTACATTCTCTTTAATTAACAATACATTTCCGTTTTTTTTTTTCAATGATGTATTTGGTTTTCTTTTACTTCCTCATACGTCGCTCAACTTATTAATCCGCTCTACGGTCCTCCGCTGCTCCGCTTTTAAATAGCCACTCATTTTATTATCCTCGCTCTTTGTCTTATGAGATTTTGTGCTTTTGTTCTAAGATATTAAAATATAAGTAATGGAATTTTAATTAAAATATCGACTTAGCCCGTTTAATAACCAATAAAGTCCTTATTATCCTTACTAGAGGCACTTCATGTCTCAGCTGTAAATACTGTCTTGCCGTTATGAGTTCTTTGTTGAAAGTATCATCATTTAAAGGTCCTAAACTACGGACTAAATTAAATTGTAAATTTATTTTAATTACGGATCAAATTCAGTTGAAGGTTCTCAATCACGGAATCAACATAACTGATAAATTTAGGAATTAGTGCACGTAATGGGGATTTACAAAGATGGATATAAAGAAATGTTATTGTGATATATCATATCTTATTTCGAAATTCTCTTATTTTGCAAAAAATACTATTTCAATATTTGGATTATTACACAATTCTTAAAAGCTTAGGCGGAGCCGAAACAATTTTTCGTGTTTCAGTTAGTACTTTTTACTCCCGAAACTAAATTACTATTTCCACAACTACAGCATTTTTGCTTTGGCGGATTGGTAAAAATGTACGAAACAACGCGATTTTCTTTTTTATTTCGAAGTTTACTTTTTAGCCATTTTAAAAACTTAATTGAATGGGAACTTTTTATACACTAAGACCCAGTTTCACCAAACTCTGCTTGTTAAATCTAAACAAGGAATTTTCTAACGAAGCTTCAAAATTATAATTTTCTCTTATAGAATATTTACGTCCCACGATGACAAATTAACAACGCATTATTTAATGTCATATTAAATGACCGGCTACCAAATTATTCGTTCTTGTTATGAGACGACCAAATTGAAATAGTCACGTTTAATACGACATGTTTGCTGCGATACACAACTTTATCTTTTGATCGTATATATCCCTCGATACTTCACTTGTTAGCTAATGCTTTTTACCACATTTTATATATATCCTTGATTGCAAAAAGCGTTCTTTTCAGTTTACTGGGTATAACATGTCAGAACCGTGTTGTCAATAAATTGTGTTATATATTATTTTGTAAAGAACAAAATAGCAAAAAGAACAAAGAAAAAAAAAGAACAAAGACAAAGAACCAAGGTAACCGACATAGCTAGCAAAATTAGCTCGCTGAAGTGGCAATGGGCTGGTCATGTCTGCCGAAGGACTGATAACCGATGGATGGAGCAGACGAATCCTAGAATGGAGACCGCGACTCGGCTACCGTAAGGTAGGACGCCCCCCTGCCAGGTGGACTGGCGACCTGAAAAAGGTCGCTGGAGGGGACTGGATGCGGAAGGCGGAGGACCGGGTATTGTGGCGCTAATTGGGAGAGGCCTATGTCCAGCAGTGGACCAAGATTGGCTAATTGATTGATTGATATTATTTTGTTATAAATATAGACATAAATTGTGTTCAGATATGATCAGAGAATTTAATTTGTAATGTCATAGAAAAGTCGTAGGCAAAATCATCATATGAAAAAGAATTTTAATTCACCTTTTTAATAAATACAAAGAAATAGTCGAAACTAACAAAATAGATGCTGTTACTATGACTACAAAAAAGCAGGAGTGCGATTGGACAATTTAAGTTTTGACAATAGATTAACAGTCCGTTAGCCATTTGATGGGCCTCTGAAGCAGGAATTAATATTATCGCCTTGTTAAGACATTTAAGCAGACATTAGCGCGTGGTGGGACACTCAATACATCTAACAGACCATCAAACGCCTTAACAAGACGTTATTTATTTAACATTAATTGGTGAAACTGGGTCTTAAGCTTTGAATAATAGGAACTAAATTAAATTTACCAAACATGTTTTTCTAGAGGCCGGAGCACACTAGATTCGATGTTTATTTCTCTAATGGTATTTTATTGATGTAATACTGAATAAATAATATAGTAATTTACATTATTCTTTAGCGGACAACGATGTTTAAACGCATAGATTTTGCTTAAGGGGGTGAGTAACTGCGTAGGACATTTAAAAATAAAGTATCCAAACATAGCCAGGTTAGAACATTCGGTCTTCGAGTATTGAGGAACTTCAGATGCGATTGACGGTTTACATATGGCAAAAAAAAATCTGTCTTTTAGGGGCCGAAAATAATCCCTAGCGCGTGCATTTAAATGATTAAGCCTAAGGCTAGCAAAAAGCATTCATTTTCAAACGCCAAATGCACACTTTCTGTCTTTTTTCCATAAATACAAACCCAGCTTTTAAAATAGATTCTCGTCCAGACATGCTTGTAATGCTGTTTTTGTTTATTACATGACGTGTGTACATATATTGACATGCACATATTTAAACGATAGTATTCGGTTAAATAATTTTTATTTAAAATTTTTTAACTTTTGGATATTTATGGAAGACAATTGATTATTAAATAAAGCCAAAAATGAATAACTATAGTCTGAATTTAATGTCACCTTCACTATCGCAAGCTGTAATGTTATAACCGCAAAAGGAGTTGATAATACATATTATGTCTAACAAGTACGAGAGAGCTGGTTCCTCATAGCTATATTTCATTCTCTTGCTTTGCTTTAACTGATCTTTCAGAGGCTGTCTAGTTAGTAGTTGGACATCATAGTTTTTCGATATATATAATAATAATATTTCCTCTTATCGTGCTAAATTCTTGAAATATTTTTATGGAGTAAGGAACACCCTTGAAACCAACAGTTGCTTTCATGATTAGGGTTTTATTTCACTCGAGAAAAAATGTTGTAAATATTTTAATCTAAATAAAAAATGTCCATCGTTATAACCTGTTAAAAAATTTTAACATTAAAACCCTAATTTATTAATTCTGAAAAACTATACATTCAAATGAATAATTCAGTTTCATTGGCGATGATGCGTTGCTCCTTTTTTTTACTTTAATCTCGGACAGTTAAATCTCTTTGAACTTCCTTAGTAAAAGTATTTGATTCTTAAATGATAAAAATTTTTTTACCAATGAGCTCGCAAAAAATGAACTCTATTTAGATATTTAATAACAGGCACATATATACATACTTATATTAATATAAACACCCGTATCCACGAAAAAATACTTAGCCGTGTCACTGTGACAGGTTGTATTACAATACATTTGTTTGGAATATAAGAACGATTCAAGTCGAATTAAAATGTTACACAAAAAAAACGTTCCTTTAGTAGAAGTCCTAGAAGAGGTCAAATCGTTATATTAAGCTTTTTAGTATTACTAAACTAATGAAAAAAAAATTCCATAAAAATGCAGTTGCATAATATGTATAAGTGATGGCAAGGATAATAGAATAAGCTCGTGCGTATATAAAATTCAATGAAAGCTGGTAGTTATTGATCGCCGGGTGGTTTTAGACACTGGGCTTACAGGGTGCGAAAATTAACATACTCACCCTCATAGCAAAATAAAAGTTTAATGTACCGTCAACAAATAAATAAATATAAAAGCCAACGAAACCAGTTAAAAATTGAAGAGCAATAGGTTTATACGATGCAAAACTTTGGTGTAACCATCCATAAGATCTCCGTTTGACTATTACTTTGTAGACTACTTTTGTGTTCCAAATTCCTTGTATAATTTTTATTCAAGTTGTTAACAACAATAAACCTCTAAAATAATTGTTGGCGAACATAAAATCATATGTCAATGATGTTGCAGTTAGTTCCGTGATAATTATACAATTTTCTATATCAATTTCTTGCCTATGACAATTTATGTATTTTGCTTTGTACATTTGAACGACCTATTACAGCGCGTGACGCATCGAATGTCAATCTATCATGGGCGGCAAAGGTTTTAGACGACCTGCGCTTACAGGACATTGAACATTCGTTCATTCGAATGAAATGAGTAATTTCTTCACATACATAGCTTTTCTTTATACTTATGGTTTCACTTGCACTTTATATTTAGGCTATTTTCGTATACATGGTATTTATTTTGGGCCGAAACTTATTTAAAGCACAAATTTTGTAGAATAATTTTTTATACACATTATGATTAAATACGGATTATTAAGCGGTTTAATCATATACGGTTTTCTGATGACGATTCTTTCATTCGTTTGAAAACCCGGTCTTGATTAACCGGTAAGGTGATCACACTTACAGGTCTTATAAAATTGTCGAAATTTCAAAGGATGCATACCTCAATAAGTAAGGTTTTCATCTTAGTAGAATCTGCAGGGTTTCGAATAAAATTTCCATTATCTGAACAAAACTAAACAAAATATATATCAAAGAAAACCAAATTTACTATCAAATTCAAAGATAACGCTCAGACAAGGTAAGAATTTTATAGAATAACAAAAGTTGATTTTTCACGCGATGTACCGCAATTCGATTTTATGTAACAATTTATGGAACGTGTTTATATAGAATAAGGAGAAATGTACATTTAATCCAACCCTCCGAATCCGTAAATTGGAATAGCGCGGTTTCTTTTTCCCTGTCTGACGTATTTATTTATACTTGTGTATGAAGATTTGAATCAAATAAAGGTTACAAAAATGTCTAAAATTATTTTTTAAATAAATATGATGTATAGTTATTTATTTTCATTTCAACTTTATTATAGGTACATTTCAAAAGTGTTGCGAATGAAATTTTCTAATATTATTAAATGTTTACGTTATAAACTTGAAATCCTTTGAAACGTTACTATTGACTGTTAGTCCTTTTATTTGTTCACTTTTCGGTTCCTTAAAATATTCGGGAATTGTACTTTGCGTTCTTGACCTTTAGCGTATGATCCCTCTTTTATATTGGTTCCCAGCTCTCAAGTACCTACACTCAGAGTAACAAATTTATTCTATAGTTATTTTTAACAATTACAAATGCAAGCGTGGAAAGGACTGTCGGAAGTGGGAGCAGTTTGATAGAAGGGTGTCTTAAAAGAAATGTTAGTCAAGAAGCTTTTCAAGGATGAACAATTGACTTACCGCGACTTTGTTAAAACATAAGAACAACGACAAAAAGATGGTTCAACTTGTTAATTTAAATAAAAATAGCGAGTACATGGCTGTGACAAGAATGACAAAGTTCTCATTTTTTTCCTATACTAAACACAATCGCACTAATTACTGGTTCTTCGATTCCGATTAGCAAATTACAAATGCATTGTTCCTGGAATAATGTTTACCGACTTAAAATCCCAATTAAAGCAGAGAAGTATTTACTAAATTCTTTTGATAAAAAAAGTCTTGTTATTGTTGTATAGTGAAGGAAACATTTCATTTATTTTATTTAAATAGGAAAAAAATTAAGAATATTTTAATCACTTTCTGAAATATTTTTTTACTCTATTGTGTAACGGTTTGAATATAAAATGTTTGTCTAACAAACCTAAACCGTCGCTGCTAGACAACTTTCATATTTGATTTTGATATATTATATACATATTTGATGTCATCCAATCCATTGCTCTGTTAATAACAAGAACAAAAAACATATTGGGTAAATTAAAAACCAGGCTGGTAAAATACTAAAACTAATCAACTACTCTATTTTTGATTTATATAGTTTGTGTTATTATTATATGTGTATAGTAGAATTCCTATAAATAATTAACTATTGATGTCGGTATATATCTATTATATTCTGTTGTATGAGAGATGACTAAACTGAAAAAGCAAGAATCAAGCGTTTCCTTGAATTGTATTTTTTGAAAACGTCAAGCTCACTTTGAAATTCACGGCAAGTCGGTTTTACATCTGGACTTGTTTTCTTTTAAATTGTTTCTGTGAATAATGTATTACTTGTAACATCATTAAATAGACTGTTCACAATGGCTCTTATAAATAAAACGATTGTTAACTGTACTCTTTAACATATATCTCAACTTTACTACCGTCAGGATTAAGATGATTTAACGTGTTCTTATTGTGTAGACAAGGGAATCTGGAGGTCCAGTATGCTTTAACACACTACACATGAGGCGCTAAGGTTTTCATTAATGATTAACACACATTATAGTATTAACGTGAGTTACTGAATAAAAATCAAGGAACCATTTGTACGTTGTATGACTTGTCGTAGTTTAATTTTTATTTATAGATTTATCTAAAATCTTGGCTTTTTTATAAAAATATTTTGAAAACTGTCTAACTATAATAAAGCTTAAAATTTCACACGATATTTATTTGTGATGTGATTTTAAGAATTATTATTTACCTATTAATTATTCAAAACAGTCTCTTAACTCATAATTTTGTTAGCGCAATAATGTGTTGTAACCTTGGATAAATACAGTGTAAACTCCATATAACGTCACTCGATTTAACGACAAACTCTCTAAAGCGTCGAAATCAATTGACTTTGGTTGGTTTAGCTTATCTACCATACAATGATACACTCTACATAACATCACACTCACTCTCAATAACGACCATAGTTAAGTTATAAAAGTACCTTTTAAGTTGCTAAAATTAGTTAAAACTGCGTATCTGTGTACGTTCTTTTGTCGCTTTACTATCCTAACCCGCAATAAACTCGACTGTCGGAATTATGCATACCAAACTGTAGCTGATAATATAGATGGCACAGAATTTAAGAACATTAAAAATTTGCC
>JAAAKD020000207.1:10454602-10582095 GCA_010014825.2 Danaus melanippus | reverse complement strand
AGTTCTTTTTTTAATTTCTTTCTTTCTTCTCAAGATGCCTCAATATCGCAAGATATGCATAAAATAAGTAAAAAAATACAACAACATTACTGGTGCAGCAAAAAACGTCAAACAAAAATAACAGAGTGTACGCAATAGCGTTCAAATAACATTTTTTTAATGTACATAACTACCAACAATAGTCTTGAAATAAACTTTTCCTTATTCTAATTCTGATTTCTCTTCTCTCTATATAACGACAACTCTCTATAACGTCGTAAAATGCACAGCCCTTCAGGGTCGTTATATAGAGTTTACACTGTAGTATATAATTGTGGAATGTTATTTGCGATCGCAAACGGGGCTCAGAAGGGTGTGAGGGGTGGTGGGGCTGCGATCTGAATTCTGATCCTAGTTGTTGCCCCTAGGCATTTACTATTAGTGCGTGAACAATCCCCTCCACGAAGCTATATACACACACACCTCCTCTACCCATATTACCCCACGTTCGCTTTTGACCACCGGCTTTCAAATCCTCTTAGCAACTGATAAATTCTATTAGTTGCTCCTTGGCTATTACAATATACATATGTATGTATATAAATAAGTTGAGAATTAGTATTTGTTGAATAACAAAAATTTAATAAATATAAATATATGCATTTCACTCAATCAGGTCTCGAGGTAAAAATGCTAATCTAACATGTGATTAAATATTAAACCTCTCACAGTCATTGAATAAGGCGTATCTCTCAACGTGGTTACATGAAATGAAACCTAAATGCAACGTAATAACGTAGTCATCTATCATTTCGATCCTAGAGACCTATCCCTTACGATCCGTTCACACATACATAAATAGACGGACATAGGATTTGTTATTATATGTATAATTAAAAGTGCATATTCGAAACATCGATTGACATACAATCGGAAATAAAATGAAAAACTGACAACAAAATAAAACCCACATTTACAGGGAAAGAATTTAAAAATAATATAAATAAATAATTGTTAAGTTTTACAAAAGCAACAGAAGTAAACTGTATTTGTTACACATAAACTATTAACTATTTATTAGAGGATGCTGGTTAAAGCTATATCAGATAAAATTTAGTTTCTCGCTACTTTCCTTCGCCTTCTACAATATTGTATCGAATATTTGAGTCCCTACTCGTCTACATCCATTGCGACTTTAATCAGTTCAGACGTAGTCTGTTAGGTTATAGTAAGCTAAATGGAATGTAATCTGATGGAGGGAAGGGGGAGGAGAGTACATTAAAGTTTAAAAGTATAACCATATTGCACCAAATCTTAGTGGCTTGAGTAGTATTTGATAAAGGGATTTAGAAAATAAATGAAAAATAAATCCTGTATGAATAGACCCCAACAGAAGCTGAATTAGAGAATCGAAGTAAAAGGAAATAGAAATAAAATTAAGACCAATAGGGTCTTGATATTTTTGCTCAAAGCTCAACTTTTCTATTTCAAATTAAATAAATATCGGAAGCAGTAAAGCAAATCTCGGGCAGCGAAGTCTCTAGAGACGTTTATGCAAGCCAATCTTCTCTGTATCTGGCTCTGGGGCTGATTGCATTTCTCAGAATTTCTTTCAGGAACCGCAAAGATTCTCTTCATATACTAAATTCAATAATTAATTAAAGAAAAATACACATTGATATTGACATAATTATTATAGTGTTCGGACACTGGGACTATAAATGATACCAGACATTTTATAGAATTTAGAATAAAATAATATTGAAAAAGCTTTTTGGAGTTGTACCTATTTTATCTAAGTTTATGCTTTTGATTTATATCCGAAAGGGAGCTCTTGTTACCCTAACATACCAATTATCAACTGTTGAAGTGACTCAGTCAGTATAAATTCTGTATTCTCTCATTTTTAACTTCAATTATTTATTGGTACCCCTGACATACAATCCGAACACAGTGGGTCTATGACAATATAATTTACCATAAACCCTTATGTCTTAATACGATTATGGGGCTCATCAAAATCATTAAGTCGTTTATATAATCTCATACATAAGGAAGTAATAAACATCTGTGAATAATTAATAATTTATGATGAAAATAATAATACCCACCAGTGGACAAGAAGTCGTAATCTCTGTACATATAAAAAATAATTCCTATTTTTTTTTTTGATTGGATATATGCAAACTATATCTTAAATGGATATTTAATTTCTGTCAAAATTTATAATTTTTTATTTATCACCTAGTTAATTCAGAACAAAGCTATTTATACCTTCAACTCTATTCGATTTACTATTTTTTAATCTCGCATGTTCGTTTCCTTTCTGCATTTCCTTCGACCAAAAAAAACTTGATATTTATTATTTTTACAAAGTAATATTACCAAAGTTATAAAACAAGTGAAGCCCTTCAATTATATTATTTGGAAAGAATCGTTTTAATAATAACAATGCATTAAGAATGAGTTAATACAACAACAATAACAATTACATTTTATACGTATTAACCTCTTCTAGCATTATGATATTTGTTGACAAGCTTCATAATGGTCCGTTTAAAACTTTATTATACCACTTTTTTAAATACATTTTCTCTCGTTGTATTCATTACTTGCTTAGTAACAAACTTTTTTGTTTTATACTGGCTAATTCGCAGCTTTACCCATAGACATGTAGGAATATAACATTTTATCCGTCAGATATTTATACTACGATAAAGTTTTACAAAAAATAAATTCCTTTCTTCTGGTGTGTATAATCAAATATAATTAATTATCCATAAAATTGTCAAAACATAAAACCTTTGCTTCTTACCTTTATTTGAGGAATAAGTGATCGCAAAGATGTTTTAAATGTGTCACTCCTTAAAATTGTAACATAGTTATCCACGGATTTGGTAATAATATGTATAGGTGGGAGAGATTTTACTTATCCAAGCTATACGGTCTGCATATATATATTATAATAAGCCCAGTAAAAATAATCAAATAGTCAATCAAAGAAGATTTATATTTTAGATTTCTTAACTTAACCTCCAACTTAACTATTACAGACTTAGTCTTAATTGTCAAGTGTAAAACTATAAGATATAGATATATAGATATAGTGTAAGAAGTTTAATAAAAATTGTAAGGTCGTCGTCTGATGAGGGATTTTGGAAAAATGACCTCAATTTTGAATGACTAACTTCACACAGAGTTGCATGATACATATATACAAGTTGTTTCGACGTGCGTGTGACGCAGAGGCGCGGGCGGCCACGTGCGGCTGTAGCGTTGCTTGGCGACGTGCGGGCCCCGGGCCCCTGGTCGCGGGTCGCGGGTCGCGGGCGCCGGGACGTTACATTCTTAGTCCGCCCGCGCCCCTCGCCCGCACCCATAGCCACGGACGCCGGCTACGTCTCTAGAGTACGACCAGTCCGCACGGAGCGCTCAACTGAACGTTGTGTACGGCGCTTTTTCTGCGCGCACTGACAGCCGCACTTGACGGCGTGTGCTCTTTTATCGCTAGCCGATCTCAATTTATTTAAGGTTTCCCAAAAGAAAAACCTTTTTGACGAAATGGACGAGGATCTGTCTCAGAGTGTTTCCGGAGGCGCTTCTCCTACTTACGACGAAAGGTATGCAATACGCTTCCCTTACTTTTAGTATTTAACATCCCGCTTTCCCCGTATGCTTCGGCGAATTCCGGCCACTTGTTATTAAGTGTGTTAAAGACCTATGGTTTCTTAATCACCGCCTACGCTAACATTAAATTTACGTTGCTAGTATCAAAACAAAACTTTACGATAACTATTCAAGTTACAACAAACTATATGGAAATTAATATTTATTGTAGTTTTTTTAAACATTTTGATAAATGACTAACCAAGATAACTGAAGATAAGCAACTGAAGTAAGTCACTATATTATTATGACCTTTTTTGGTTGTTAGGATGGTTTATATATTGGACATATAATATTTACAATATCTTTTTATATATATTATTTTTCCCATATTTCTATAAAATTACGGAAATAAAAAAACTTGTTTTTCGTCAGTTGTAAATAAGAAAAATTAATACATTTAAAGTTATTAAGTGATGTTGCTGTTGTTAAAGTTATGTTATGGACAATATTAAATTTTTTATTAATTCAATTGTCAAAAAAAAATGCGAATTTTTAATCACGATTGTGTGCCTACTAATCATACCTTAGTCTAGATTGTCGTATGTATTAACTGCTATATATATATATTTAAGCATGGTATTTGTATGATGCTGAATTATCTCTACTGATGAATTCTCGATAGTTACTGATAAAAAAATCTAGGTTATATTCCGCCTTTAAAATATTAATATATGCAGGCAATTTCATTTATTTAAAGTCGATATTATTAAATTAATTAGGGTTAATTTTTAATCCCATTTTTTTGTTCAAGTAGAGCAATCTCCTCCAAAATAAATTAATGAGCTTTTGATGAATAGTACCTAAAGGCAAAGCTTTACTCATGAATTTTAATTACACATTGAGCCACCTCTTGGTACGTAAAAAGATTGTAACTACTTCACTATATAGACTATCTTTATCCTCCAAATTTGTGAATTTTAATTTAGCCAGCCAGCTATCTGAAAAAGGGGCGAAATTTTAAATAAGAATTTTAAATATAAAGTACTTATAAAAATAAATATAGAACAGCCTCTCTGGATACCATGAAGACATTATTTTTGATCTAATTATTATTAAAGATGGCTTCTAATATAGAGTATTTTTGTATTTATTTCAATCCTCTGTGTAGGAACCGATAGCCATAGTAGCAGTAGCAATATACTATAAAATATATATATTATTATAATGGATATCAGTAATAATTATAATAATTTAATCATTTTTTTTTACTAGACGTCTAAGGTAGTGTTCTATCATATTGCGAAAAACGCAGACACAGTATTTTTGATTATTTTTGACTAACGTTAAACCGCGATGTTAAATATTTGTAAAAAAAAAAACCTATAAGCTGTGGCCGCGGTGTCGTATGTTCATCAAATTTATAATATTTTTTTATAGTAAGAAATAGTAAAAAATCTTAAAGTAAAAGTACTTGTTATTGCTTTAGCCAGCCGCAACAAACAAACAGACAAAATTCGTGATAATGTTTTGGCATTCACACGCAAAATATGTATAGTTAAATGCGGTATTGTTAATATATTTTACAAACGGAAAAAAAAGATAGTGAAATTCCTAACATTATAAAAGAAATTGTTTAAAAAATAATAAATACATATTATCTTTTTTATATGCTATTTGGTTGTATGTTGGTTTGTTTTCATTTCCCGCACTCATCATTTGAAATAAAAAAAAAAATTAACTTCAACTTACTTTAAAAGGATATTTACCATTCTTTTTCTTGGTAACTTAAAATATCAATAAGAAAAGCTAGGAAATCTCTGATAACCAGCTCGTCGACGTTTTCATCAGAAGATGCCAAAGCGCCAAAAGCTTTCGAATCTGAAATGATTTGGTTTGAAATATTTTCTCTTAAATTATTTGAATATTTTTAGTAGACAAATATATATCGAGATATGTTAATATATAAAATAAAGTCTCTAGTACGAAATAGATTTCTTTTAAAAGCTACTAAGCACAACTTAATTGTTATGTTTATGTCGACATTTATTGGTAATTTTGTATTTTCTTTATAACACATATAAAACTGCTGAGCACAGGCCTCTTCTCACATGGAGAAGGTTTGAGCGTTAATCACCACGCTTGCTCAAAACGGGTTGGTAATTTCAAACTTATAATTGTGAAATTATAAGTCCAGGTTTCCTCACGATGTTTTCCTTCACCGTATGTCAGTGGTGTCTAAATACTCTTAGAAAGTACATATGACTCGGAAAAATCACATTGGTATTTGCCGGGATTCGAACCCGCACCCTCACGCATGAGAGGCGGGCCTTAAACCACTAGGCCACCACCACTGACTTTTTTTTTTACATATAAAACTAGTATAAATCCGAAGAACGGTGCCGAGTCTTGAGTATCATTATTTAAATTTTATTGATATGTTATTTTGCGTACTTGTTTTTTAATATGGTTGTTGAAACTATCTTATATATAATTAGTTAATCACGTAAGTATGCTTAGCCCAAGTTTTTTCATTCATAAATCATCGCACATTACAATATTAATTTCGGTTATTATATGAGTAATGAGAGACACTACATATGTAGCGTGACGATGTAAAATTCTGCTAAGCCAAGTAGTGACCTGTCTTAAAAACCTAGGTAACACTGAAAAATTTTTGAAAATGAAAACGGCTTAATTTAGAATGTTGCCAATACTTTTATTGGTTTCGAAGTAATCTCTCTTCACATCGCCGCATTCAATGGCACCTCTCAGAAAAGCAGTGGGCCCATTCTTACTAAGTTATCTCTTCTAGGGCATTTATGTACGCTTTCACCGCATCTTCAGCGCTCGTAAAGCGAATACCTCAAATTTTATCTTTAATTCTTGAGAATAAATAAGATTCTTAGCGCGCCTGATCACGGCTATATGGTGGATGAGTCATTATTTCGACACCTGCCATAGACATATATGCAATAGTCCATTTTGGTGCGTGCACTGAAGCATTGTCATGGTGAAGGAGGATCCTGCTTCGAGGGCGCTGCTGTCGAATTTTTTCCAAGACAACAGACAAACAGCGATTGACATACCGTTCTGCAATAACTATCCTTCAATCTTGTAGCACCACTAGAATGATCTTTTTTTTACCACAGAATGAGGAATCTTTTTTCCTTGACTTTTCTTTCTTTACCTTAGTTTGCCGATCCTCGAAAGGAAACTCTGAGCTGATAGTCTTTTGGTTTCAGATTCGTAACAATATATCCAGTTTTCAGTCAAATGTTAAATACAGCATATGAGTCGCCGTCATTGAACTTATCTAACATTTGACTACACGAGTCCTTGTGAAGGTGTTTTTGGTCGTCGGTTAAAGTATGAGGAATCCATCGGGTTCAAAGCTTCCTGACGCCTAAACGTTCGAGAAATATTTTTTCAACCTAACTCATACCAATACCTAGGCTTACCCATATCTGCTGATAATCACTCTCTTATCTTCTTAATCATGCGTCGCACAGCACTAATGTTATCTTCTGTAGTCGTTATCATCAGTAGTCGCTGTTAAAGGACGTCCCTCACGCAGATCATCGTTGAGATTGCTACGTCCACGTTTCAACTCGTTAAACAAATTGTAAATAGTGGCACGAGATGGGGCTTCATTAAAAAATGCTAATCACAGCCTGTCGTAGCTATGTTGTTGAGTAAGCCCACAATGAAAGTCATAATAAATCGACCGAAATTTTTTTCAGGTTAGGCTCATTTTCAAGTGTAACAAATTATTTAAATTGCCGCCAATTCACAAAAACAAATGACAAATGAATGCAATATCCTATATTAAAGTTCATTTCAATAGAATTTAGTAATCTTGTAAACAATTGTGATCAGCTGATATTGACTTGTCTATGCTCCTACTTATGTGAGCACTCTTTAAGATACTTTAATCTTAATTATTATATTAAATTATTTATACAAAAAAATAATTTAATTTATACATATTTTGTTAAGGTTTTATTGGTGAGTTTTTTAATGTGTTTAGAAATGTTGAACAAGTTCTTAGTTAAACATAGGAGATTTTTGCATCGCAATAGCACTTAAATCAAATATTAGTCGCCAGCACTGCTAAAATTTTTAATCAATGCGTTCCAAATGACTCTTCCAGATCTAAATAATTTAGTGTAGTATGTATAATAAGATGTACTATGTGTACTTCTGGATTTGTGTTGCCCAAATGCAAGAACAACACGAGACTTGGCCAGTCTTGGTCTTGGTCTTTCAACAACACCCCTTACCTTAACCTGTCACTATTTGTACTTACTGTAACATTGCTTTAGATATTAGAAGAACACAACGGAGTGGGTACATTTTCAGCTTGAATTAACATAGCCATTGTAAAGACCAACCAAAAAAATAAATGTCTATATATTTCATGAGACATTCAAAAAATCAACTGACACCGGTTGTGGTTTGAACCCACGACCTAAGCGATCAGTGCCGATGCTCTAACTAACCAACTGAGATGTCAACTGCGTCCCTCGAGAATCAGTCTGTTTGTTAATGAACGTTTACATTTAATAACCTTAACTGTACTAAAATATGATTTAAACATATAGAAAACAAATTCTCTTATATATTATTATATTCGAACCCCCAAATAGTACATAAATCTTATCACGCTTTTTATTCGATTACTATCTAAGAAAATTTTTAAACGTTCGAAGTGTATTAAAAGTGTCTAAAATAATTATGAAATGGACGATTTTGTATTTCAAGCCACACAGAACAGATCAGCATAATGTATTCATGTCCATTTCCGTTGTTCCGAAACTTTCATTCATACACGTTCATGTTCGGAAAACTTATTTTATTCTTTCGTACACTTGTACTCTGTGGCGGCAATCAAATAATGTAAAATATTATACGCGTGTATCTTGACCTTGTACTTCCGAATAGTTTCAAAATTTCTATGAGAGGTCTAGTGACCTAAGACAGTCGGGGATTCCCGGCCTTTGATGATGCCAACAAGGACCGCTTCCTAGACCAAGACCGATTTTGGGCATCACTATTCTGGATACATGTCCATACTCGGTTCGTCACTATAGGGTTTTTGAAATCATACGTAAAATCATTAGCCTTACGGTGTTAGCCTTTCCTTTTTTTATTATTTATTGCCTCAGAGGAACAAAGTTTGCCTGGTTAGCTATACATTTCTAATTTCACAAGTAAAGCAGACGAAATCGCAGGCAATATCTAGTAAATTATGTACAGCACTCGCTTTTCAAAAAGAAATTGACTTCGTTGAGTAAAACGTGATCGTGTCAATTTGAAAAAAGCAATAAATTTTTGTGCTCTAAATAATTTTATAAAATAAACATATATATATAGTTTTTTTAATTATGAAAATATTGTTAAAAACAGTGATGGGTTCATTGAGATGTGATTATTATCAGGATTGATATCCAATTGTACGTAAGAACGGAATAATCGTGGTCAATTGCTTTATTTACAATATTGATAAATTCTATTGAAAAAAAAAACTATATATTACCAAAGACTACCAAAGAAAAAAAATTTCATTAGGAATGTTTCTAACGGGCAAATTCTAAATATTTTCAGTGTTACCCACGTAACATGCTTCAACAAATTGGCTAATAAGGGACTTATTTGGCGAAAACTAAAATATGAAAAATAAAGGAAGAAGTTTCAAATAGCTATATTCATTACATATTATTTTCTATTCCTATAATTATTATATTTGAACTTTATATCGTATCTACCAAGCATTTGATTTTAAATTATTACTGTATACCCCAAGGTATAGTAATAGATTGCATGAAGACTTTCAGGTGGTCTATCAAATCGACCACATTAAAGTTGTGATAACGTAATCTCTAAAATTGAATGAGAAGTTAATTTATTGTTATAAATATGTACAAAAGGTTTTAATCTCTTGACTCTTTATCTCTGCCACAAACCCAGTGACAAAAGGTTGACAGTCATTTAAGATAATACAAATTGTAGAGAAATTCATTCTAGAGTTATAATAATATGTATTAAAATTGAATGTCGCTAACTAGTTTTGTGACAAAGAAAACAATATAAAGCATAAATTGCTTATTTTTTATTAGATTTTATAATGAAGCACTTTTGTTGTGGGCTTCCATTTTAAACATTCTATTTTGACTTTGTTCCACGTTGTTCATACCTTGTTCAAACGGCGGGTCTACCTGATCGGTTTGCGATTTGTTTTGTACGATACCGCACCACCGCTTTGTGGGGGAAGGCGGGTCGTTCAAAATTTATTCTTATTTTTGTTGCTACAAGGACAATAACTTGATAACTACGGTGCGTCTATAAACACTCAATGAATGAACACCCCATTTTGTGTAGGGTACTTATACATAGGTTATTTTTCATCCCCATTCGGTGAACTTTGGGACAAAAACCGGCAGGTATCCAAAATCGATTATTTTTAAGAAAGTTCTTTTTTTAACCAATTTTCCTTTTAAATTAAATTATATTAAAATTCAATTTTTGTATGCTTTTATTATTTATTGATTGTACTGTTTTGATTTGTTCAAACAACTATACAATATATACACATAACATGAATAACAGATTGACCACTTGGAATTCACAAACAAGCTTTCCGGTCACATGTGATTTGATGGTTGAAATTAGCGGCTCCAAAAATCAAAGAGTACGTCATCAAGGTGACATGACGACAACTGTAAAGTTTACAATAGAATTGTCAAAACCGTATAGAACGACTTCAAATACAACATGCGGTTCCCAAAGTGAACAATAGCCCAGCTTCGAAAGACGGCGACAAGTAAGAATCAATCGGATTTCTTACAAAGTAGAGTCCAGTTTATTATTATCTCAGATGAGCAAAGCGACTGTTTGTTCACCTGGCGTTGTATCACAAACATTCTTGATACTTTCTAAACATAAGATATAGGCACAGATAGCTTGAATTGAATCCAGGTTTTTTGTTGCGTTGAATGGAAACCAAAACATCAGATAACAAACGATAGCAGAGGGATATAATTGTTGTAAAAATAACTGTTGACCAACAGCTACTAACTTTTGTTAACCCTACCTTGCTTTATGAATAATAAAGAGGCAAGTAATGGGAAAAGTATTGTGTTGAAAGGACAAATTATACGGAGTGTTCGCCTCACCGTCAGTTAGATTTTGAGCTTTAAAAGATGTCTTACCTATTACTTCAATACTACAAAGGATAAGAATAAAAAAACTCTGACTTGCTAAAGTTTGAAAATAATAATAATAATCGCCATAGTGTGAAGAAAGGTACTTTTGGGCTTTATTTATAGTAAAATTAAAAAAAAACTAGTTTCCTTCAGAATAATTTAAATAAGTGAAACAAGATGAATTCGGATTGCGAAATAGAAGATTAATGTTGGTTTATAAATGATTGAAATTTACAAAATTGTCTGAGATTTTTAAATAATATGTTATGAATGTAAACACTTGAAAGCTTGTTAATGAGATCAATCACCCGTGGAGGTGTTATAAATTGATGTCATCAATTTGTTTGATATTTAATTAGAAGCTTATTGTAAAAAATAACTCTTGAATAATGTGGTCTGATTGAATGTTATTTTTAAGAATATGTATATATAGATTTCTCTCATCAGTTCCTCTATGGAAAATACTTTTTTTTTAAATTGGAATATTATTTTCAAAATGTTTATTGTTATATATTCGGCAAGACGAGAATGATAAATATATAAGATACGTGCAATGAGTTTAGAAATGCAGAACGAGTGGTTTTTTCATCCCATTAGCACTAAATTGGCGCACCTTAATTCATGATTGGTCGGCCATCTCAATGCTTTCCGGATGACTCTCCCAGATCAGAGTAATTTAGTAAGATATGGGGTAAAGGTACCAAAAAAACTTGCTATATCTGTGGAAAGGCAGTTGGAACTGCTAAGCATTTGCTGGTGGGATGTAAGGTACTCCTGGACAGCGGCCAATACTCGCGTCGTCACAAAGGGTTCTAGAAATCATACATGAAGCGGTTAGTCTCTCGGTAGTCAGAGCGCAAAGGAAAATAATCACAAAAGAGCGATCAGGAGGTTTTGTGAGAGAAGGCACTAGAGCTACAAAAAAAAGCGTCAAGCCTTACTCCATCCCTAAAGCGGCTTCGGATTGTACTATAATGATGGACACGTATGAAAAACAATACAAAATCCCCGACGATATTTTTGTATCCGCCTCCAGACCGGATATATTTTTGTATTCGCGAATTTTAAAGCGTGTTGTGATAATAGAGCTTACGGTTCCTTGGGAAACCAACATCCCCAAAGACCATACCACCAAGGTCAACAAATATTACAAGCTCACTAACGAATTCACTCGAAATAGGTTTGTCGTAGATTTGTAAGCGGTAGAAGTTGGAGCGAGAGGTATAACAGCGAAATCTCTCTACAACCTACTAAAAGACTTAATACATTCTTGGAACGTACATTGAAGGCAGCCCTAGTAGGTTCTTTTCAAATTTGGGTAGGTAAGAGAGAGGAGTTTGGACAATGGAGGTAAGCGTTTAACGCGCGTTAGATAGGGGCCCCTTAAACCTACACCTGGGTCGCAAGTCCCAGGCACTGTGTAAGCTCCTCTCCCTGCAACGCAATGGACCCGGCACCCGCACGGTGAATACTTTTAATGCTAAGAGGTTTCGTCGATATATATATAAATATATATATAGAATACTAAACTATTCATATTTCAATATTAAATAACAAAATCCAATGAATCGTAGAAAGAAAACTTAAGTTAAAATCTTTAATAATAATCGAGAATAAATTAACTTTGAAAGGTTAAGACCCAGTTTCACCAATCAATGTTAAATAAATAACGTCTTGTTAAGGCGTTTGATGGTCATTTAGATGTATTGGGTGTCCTACCACACGCTAATGTCTGTTTAAACGTCTTAACAATACATACATCTAGAGTCTAGAGGTCCGTCAAATGGCTAACGGACTGTCAAAATATTGTATTGTCAAAACTAAAATGTCCAATACCACCCAGCCCTGATTTTTTGTAACAGCATCTGTTTTGTCATTTTCGACAAATTAACTAAAATTTCTTTTTCATATGATGATAAATTTTGCCTCCGGCTTTTCTATGACATTGCAAATTATCACTCTTTTCATCACTTATACTCAAGTTGAACACAATTTATGTCAATAAATGGATAACACGATTTTGACAGGTTACACCGAAGTGAACTAAAATGAAAGCTTTTTGTGTGCCAAATCTATGCAATCAATAATATATAAAATTTGGTCGCATTAGCTAAAAAGTGACGTATCGAGGGATACATACGATCAAAAGATAAAATGGTGCATTGTAGCAAACACGTTGTATTAAACGTCGTTACTTCAATTTGGTCGTCTTATAACAAGAACGAATAATTTGGTAGCCGGTCATTTAACATGACATTTAAAAACACGTTGTTATTTTTCAACGTTGAACGCAAATATTTTGACAATTAGATTTTTGATGGTCCGTATATGCCTCGATGAGTTCTAACAAACTTAACAAGATAGATGATTTTAATTTATATTGTTTTTCAAACTGAGTCTTAAATTACAATATATATTCAAACCCTTAATTTTGTAAGCTAAATTAAAAGTAACAATTGTAAAAAACAAAACATTCTCAAGTTTTTATATAATAATGTTTTATTATATTTTGTTTATTTCTTAGATTTTTCTCAATTTTCTTTTTTCAGTTGTTTTAAAAATATTAAGTAAGATTAGCTGGTTTCCCCAGCACTATAAAACATATATATGGACCTGGTGTGACAAATACGCGATGTTATCGTTTCTACGAAATTACTTTTTTCCCTTCAACACTGATTTAGGAAATTGCAGATTCTCTTTGATAAAGAGATCGTTTTAACTTAATATTCTTAGATGTCGTAATTGTTTAATAAGTATGGTTCCACGTTAATGTTGAAAAAACATGTTCATGCATTGTATTTGCAGCACATTTCCCTCAACTTTTGAATAAGCTTATAGTCCCCACTGACTTTACAACCGTAGTTTGATCTAGTTGTCTTAAAGTATACAGATGAATCGTTTCTAAAGGTTGAAAACTGAAAAGCCATACATCTTAATTTTGTAGACTTGTTTATTTGTAATAGTATTTTAAAAATTAAAGGACTTTTTTTTGTTTTAGATAATTCTTGTTTATTTATATTTCAATATAAAATCACACATTCTTTTTGTAGCAACACCTCACTCACTTTTTGTTTTTAAGGCCAAGGATTGCTCTGTCGGGATTATAGAAAAATAATATGTACCCAATTATTACAAATGTGTATTCTTAGCAGTTTTTAGTTAAAATTCATAAAAAAAGAATTAAAAAATAAATAAGCTTCTATTATTTCAGGCAAGTTGGATCCAAATATTTACGAGTCACAGACGATAAACAAAGTAATGTTAGCTAGTATATTCTGTAGGAATGTCCTTGATGCATGAATTGTAAATTTATTGTTGCTTACTTGAATAATATACACTGTTACATATCAGTGTCAAAGATTATACAAGTAAATGCAATTTGACTACCAATTGTATTAATACAATCGTTTCAACTACGAACGATACATTATTGTAAACAATGACATTTGTAGAACGCAATTGTCAATTCTATTAGTCTCATAGAACCGTTGAGCGTTTGAATTTTTTTTTTACAATTTATTATATACCTATTATTAAATTAACTATTGCATATGACTGAACTATCGTTCAACTATAGATAGTTTACTGTACGCCGCAGATAAAGGCATCTTCTATAAGAGTCTTTGCAACTATTGCACTTTATGGGGTTATTAATATTTAAATTTTATAAGAATATTGTAGTTGAAAATTGCCTTCATACAAAATGATGACATCAAATTTACCTTTATAGAATATTTTATGGTACTCTGTGTGTTACTTATCTTAGGTATCTAACGTCTGAATTAGTTAATAATCTGTTTTAATGATAATTATAATGAGTGTTATCCTTTCGATGCCAATTAATTTTAATAATAAATTAATTAGGTACGTATTTTGGTTTGAAGAAAACATGTCACGCTGTTAGTGTTCCATACAACGTAATGATTTGTATATAGATTTTAATTAGATTTTTTTTAAGTATATTATGGAAATCACACTTACGTTTGAAAATATTGAAAGAATAGCGTGTTGAAATTCAATCCCGTAGCTCTGTTACTGCGCATGATTTTGAGTAATACGGATTCTTAAATGTATTCATATTGTGAGTTTAGTTCACTGAGATATGAAAGCACAATGGAAGGAAATCTATTCACTTATCTATATAGCTAGATGTCGATATACATGACTGTGTTATGATAATTTTGTCTAGACAGCGTTTGTTAGGCGTGTAACGACGATGTTAGACGTCAGGTGACTTCTGCAAAAACGCAAATGCATGCATGTATCTTTTGCCTGGAAGATTTAATATGGACATTTGTCATTATTAAAAATGTTAATATTTTCCGCTTAATTCTAATTTAAATAGAGCATTTATTTATTTTTTGTCTCATAATAATATTCAATGGGTGGTAGTTTGTTGATCCAGCAGCGGTTTTTTTCTTGCCGTCATTCATAAAATTGAAGGTTATTTTAATTCCCAAGACGACGATACGTTTGAAAAGGTGTTTCACGAGATGTTTTTTGATAACATTGTATTTAAATAACAAATGCGATCTAAAGGGGTTAGTTTTTGTTTTACCCCAAAATATAAGCTTAAGCAACATAGCAACATTTAGCAAAAAAATATTGTACCAGTTTTTGAAAGACACAGAATGTAGTTACTAATAAAAATGAGGAATGAATTAAAATTATTCACTTCTGTTAACCCATCAAAATGGAAAAATGTTGTAATACAACACACTGCTTAAATAGTTGAAGGTCACTTTAATTTTAAAGATACAAATAAAAATAGTAAAAAAAGTAAAGTAGGAAGAAACTTATTTAAATGTAATTATCCACATTTGACGAAAATGCACAAAATATGGAACAAAGTAATTGTCTGGACGAATATTAAGCTCAGTCACTGTTATTCCGTTTTTGTGACAATGATTCCGGGACTAACTTTATCCTAGTAGGTACCTAACATTGTAGAAACTAGGATTTAATTGGAATATTAAATAATATTTGATAAAGCTAAAAATAGTTTAGATTCATCGTGTTCCTCCAGAAGACCAAAAAAATATAATAAAGCTCTCTCACGGACGGTTTTAATAACTATAATGAGATTATCCTTCAAGAACAATGCTATAAATCTAAATTATAAAAAAGCGTAGCAAGATGTAGTGATAGAGAATATAAATCAAGGTGTTCAGATAGCCCACCAGATTAGGAAAATATATAAAAATCCTTAATAGATGTCGATGTTTTAAAATATATTGTTAACATAATATTTAATATATGACATCAAGGTTATCATTATCATAGTGCAATAGTTCAAGCTAACAAACATTTTTAACAAAGGATTTTTTTACAAAAAAAAAAAATTATTTAATTAAGCAGTTAAGTAATTAGCTAATAATAATAATTTATCTGAAAATAATAGCACATTTTTAGATAACATTGGTAGGACCGTGTAAGAGAAACATTTCTATCGCAAATGTATGCAACTTTTTTGTCTTTTTATTTTAAGCACGCGTGAAATGGAAAAGCATTCATAATCCTTTGCATTTTAAAATATTTCCCAAGGAGCGATAATTGTGGGCTCGATATTTAAATTTCTGTAGATCAAAAAGCTGGTATGATAAATTTAATCACTTGAAGTATGAATTTTGCAAAACATTTTTGCTTTTATTACTTATTCGACAGTAATGAGTAAAATAATAAGTATTTCATTATCATATCCGTTGTAAATTTTATTGTTCATTTTGACATGATCACTACGAGGAATAAATTCTCGTAATATAATAGCTTTAAACGCTCCATAATACAAAAAAGAAAAGATATAAGATTCATTGACATACTGCCACCTAGAACATGGAAACTACATAAGCGATCATATACACTTGTATGATTCGCAGTAATGAATAGCAATCAAAGTAGAAGTCAAAGCCAGACGCATTGCAAAAAAAAATTTATCAGTGAATACAAAATTAAACTCATCGGTAAAGCCTTAGGTGGATCATTATTTAAAATATAGCTTATATATTTATAGGGACGTGATGGAATTTCTCGCAAGTTTCATGTTTATTGGACCTATTTTGATAACTCTCAATATTTTTGTTTTATGTTCCCTTTTAATTTTTTTATTTATTTTTTTTTAATAATGGGTTTTGGAAAAAGTCTTTTTGCATTATAGTACGTATGAACTTGAAATAAAATCTCTTTGGCTGTAGTATTTGTATCTGGCTGGTTTTGTTATCATTAAAAAGTTAAAATTTTAAAGAACATAATTTCAAATACAAATTAGGCAAATGTGTGATTTTCATTTGTTTTTCGTACTGTCAAGATGAGTAAATCTAATGAAGAAATTCGATACATTTTAAAATTTTACTACAAAAAAGGTAAAAATGCAACGCAAGCCGCGAAAAAAATTTGCGATGTTTATGGACCTAGTGCAGTGTCTGTGAGGGTAGCTCAAATTTGGTTTAGGCGTTTTCAATCCGGAAATTTTGATGTCAAAGATGCACCTCGCTCTGGACACCCTATTACGGATAAAATGGATGCCATTTTTGAAAAAGTGGAGCAAGATCGACATATCAGTAGTTACGACGTAGCTGAAGAACCGGGAATTGATCACAAAACAGTTTTGGCGCATTTGAAAAAAGCTGGGTACAAAAAAAGCTCGATATTTGGGTACCTCACGAGCTCACTGAAAGAAACCTAATGAACCGTGTACTCATTTGTGATTCTTTATTACGACGTAATGAAACCCAATCATTTTTGAAAAAGCTGATAACTGGTGATAAAAAGTGGATCATGTACGACAAGAACGTGCGAAAAAGGTCGTGGTCAAAGGCCGGTCAGGCTTCACAGACTGTGGCGAAACCCGGGTTAACTCGCAATACGCTGATGTTGTGTGTGTGGTGGGATTGGAAGGGCATTATTCATTATGAGCTATTACCACCAGGCAGGATTATCGATTCTGAACTCTACTGCGAACAACTGATGAGATTAAAGCAAGAAGTTGAGAGAAAGCGGCCGGAATTGATCAACAGAAGGGGTGTGGTGTTTCATCATGATAACGCTAGACCTCACACATAATATATAGCCACTCAGCAAAAATTAAGAGAGTTTGGCTGGGAGGTGTTAATGCATCCGCCGTATAGTCCTGACCTTGCACCTTCAGTTTTCCATCTGTTTCGGTCACTTCAGAATTCTTTAGGCAATGTTAGGTTAACATCACGAGAGGACTACCAAATCCACTAGTCGCGGTATTTTGATGAGAAGTCCCAAAATTTTTATAGCAATGGGATCATGTCCCTACCTACAAGATGGCAAAAGGTTATCGAACAAAACGGTACATACATACTTAAGTTAAATTTAAATGAACTATATTAAAAAAAATTTTGGAATTTTCTTAAAAAATGCGAAAAAACTTTTTTCCCAACCTTATATTTTAGGGAACGTCTTGTTTTTGATTTTGCACTAAATTAACGATATATATTTTGAGATACCGACAGTGTTCTATCAATTATTTGGAATTTATCATATCAAGATCTTTTTACGCTATCTTTGTTGTAAATGCAGTGTTTGATGTTTAATAGTGATGAAAACGAAAGTGATGGTAAGTCAGTGAACACGCGCCGTAAGCGAGCACGCGTCTCGCCCCTCACATATTGTAGCACGCTTTAGTCTGTATGTATGGGTTTGTACTTTCTCCGAGAGCATTACATCTCACCGGTTCCTTCGACCCTTCATTATAAACTACAATTATCACTGGTGCATAATGCTGGCACCGCGACCCTATAGTAACCGGTGGGCACGCGGACAATTTATATGTGGTTATTTTATAATTAGGTCGATTTTTTGATTTTTTTATAAATAGATCGCATAATTTCCTTGGGGTCGTCAACACTAGTCACTATTACCTGTTGCCTGTTGCCTGTTGCACAACCGTGCGTAGTATGTATTTCATAGCATCAATGCAAGAAGTTAACCAGTAATATTAAAAGTATATGGTTCTAGTTATATTTAGACATTATATGCTAGCTATATATTACATTAAAACCTAAAAGATGCAATCGAGTTCGTGATAAGTACCTAAATGAGATTTGTTTTGGGCTTTATTCTGTTTCAAAAAGAAACAACCCCGAGTTTCGACTCCATTCAAGTGTTCATCAATTCAATGCGACATACAACAAATCCATTTTATGAAAAGACCCTCGGCCCATCTATTGTGAAATGGTGAAAGTTAATTCAGAAACCGAAACGGGCGTATTCATCTCGCCAAAGTTTCAAGGCAGCAGAATGAACAGCACAGATCACTTTTGTATGGGGGCGGGGGGGGCGATTGCATGAACTTTGTTGGATGATATAACGATAATGGACTGAATTTAACCGAAACCAAAACCATCATAATACTTACCGGTAAACGTTAACTGAGTTAACCAAAACATGTCTATTCTTTCAAGACGATATTCGATATCTCGGCTAATATACTAACTATCGCAATACAATCTTCATGTTTAACTTTTTAGCGCTCAGACTTGTGTTGCCAAAATGCAAGAACAAGACGAGACTTGACCAGTCTTGGTCTTGGTCTTGTTTTTGCAGCAACGAGTTTAACTATTAACCTGTCACTATTTATTAAACATTGCTTTAGATATTAGAAGAACACAACGGAGTGGGTACATTTTCAGCTTGAATTAACATAGCCATTGTAAAGACCAACCAAAAAAATAAATGTCTATATATTTCATGAGACATTCAAAATATCAACTGACACCGGTTGTGGTTTGAACCCACGACCTAAGCGATCAGTGCCGATGCTCTAACTAACCAACTGAGATGTCAACTGCGTCCCTCGAGAATCAGTCTGTTTGTTAATGAACGTTTACATTTAATAACCTTAACTGTACTAAAATATGATTTAAACATATAGAAAACAAATTCTCTCATATATTATTATATTCGAACCCCCAAATAGTACATAAATCTTATCACGCTTTTTATTCGATTACTATTTAAGAAAATTTTTAAACGTTCGAAGGGTATTAAAAGTGTCTAAAATAATTATGAAATGGGCGATTTTGTATTTCAAGCCACACAGAACAGACCAGCATAATGTATTCATGTCCATTTCCGTTGTTCCGAAACTTTCATTCATACACATTCATGTTCGGAAAACTTATTTTATTCTTTCGTACACTTGTACTCTGTGGCGGCAATCAAATAATGTAAAATATTATACGCGTGTATCTTGACCTTGTACTTCGGAATAGTTGCAAAATTTCTATGAGAGGTCTACTGACCTAAGACGGTCGGCGACCCCCGATCTTTGATGATGCCAAGAAGGCACCGCTCCCTATCATACACAATGTCTCATAAACCGTATACCCCGAACTCGTTTACTTTCAAAGTCTTGGTATTGCTAAAATTACCCGGTCTTGGTCTTGTTCTTGCAAAAATGCAAGACCAAGGCCGATTTTGGGCAACACTAAGTCAGACATAACGTCATTAGCATTATAAAAAGGTCGAAGTATCAATAATATAACCCCAAAGGTTAACGTAACGTTCACAGGGAAAACCATTTTGACGTGATGTATTGATAAATATATATAAATAGTTTACTGTTTTTCCGGGAATTAGCCAAGTTTTACAATTATTATTCAATTTAAAAGTAATATATTTGTAGAAACGGCAAAAAAAAAGTTTTACTAGAAACACGCTATACGTATTAGGAACCGTTTAAAAGCATAGACGGTTGAACTTTAGTTTCGCATTCATACGAAAGCTTGAAATGAAATTAGTATATACAATACCAGAAAGCACACATATCCTATATTAATAAACGAGAAAGTTTGTTTGTATGGACGTATGGCTGGATGGAAAGTTACTGAAATGTGTTTTAATTTTTTAGAGTATAATTTTCGCCGTAATTTAGTATACTTTCTTCGAAAACAAGACTTAACATTTTTAAGTTATTAATTATTTGCTTAAGCAATTATATGTTATTTCTTTCTTTCTGTACCCGAGCCTGAAGTACATAGGCAGCTAAGGAAATGTGATCATTGTCAATCAGAAGTATTTCCGTATAATATGTACAGGACGGAGAATGTTGACGATTAAACTTTGTAATACGATTTTTGGACCTACGGCAACGTTCGACGGTGTGTACTCTTAAAAGAGCAGAGTACCGTATTGCTAGAAACGACATTTGATATACATTGTTTTCGGACACGAATTACATTGTTGATGAAGGCTCCCCCCCCCCCTCAAGACATAAAAGTTTCGTCATCATCGTGGAAGATCTCGGATGTCGAAATACAGTCGCAAACCGCCGAGACAAAAACTATTTGATAAAACAATTTTTTTTTTAAATTAATCTAGTAGGTGGTACCAATTTTAAGTTGGACGTCGTTTACAGTTTTAAGATTAAAAAATTAAAAAGATTTTTGGTATCTATCTCAGAATTGGTACGAACGTGTTGTTTTGATTCGTAGCCCCGCAAACTGGGCCGTGACCTGTTACATGTTATTTTTCGTTATAGTGCTCTCGAGGCACACACATACTACGTTCTCTTCAAATTAATTGAAGTAAGTATCTATGGTCTAGACATCCATTTCCTCCGAGCGTTCATTGACACCAGCTACATCTCTCGCCTCCCCCCACTCCTCTCCCCTCACTCGAGCCGATGACTCGTTCGTAACGAATGCCCGATGCCAACTGCCTACTGCGGAGCGCGGGCTCTGAACGTATCCGGAAGCTGCAGGGGCTAGTCACGCTCTCTGGTTTCCGTACTCGATTCGATGTCGTGTATAGCTGTAACCACAACTTCCTTTTTAAAATTGTGACTATCTAAAGTCAAACAGAAGTTATGTTGTTAAAATTTGTATCTTGACACTAAGTGTGGATAATGAATTTCCTACTTGACTGTTAAAAAAAAATAAGTTATTTAAAAAAAATTGATTAAACATTTTGGAATCAAAAAAAATCATTTCTGGAATACAAGAAAACGAGTCAATATAAATTTTGATTGAGTGGTTGGTTGGCAATGGATACATAGTAAATTCTAGTAGTTAATTATTTCGATAATAATATAAATAGATTGTCAGTACGTTGTTTGTGCGATTGTTTTGACTGTTGATATCATCATTTGTTTGTGTATCTCTCTGTGCGATGATTTGAAAGGCGGGGTAGGTCGGGATGTCGGCGTCGCGGCGGCGCGCTGCAAGCGGGTGGGGTACCTCGCCCATTGGACGCCTGGTACTATTGCAATGACAAATTCAACCCGCCTGCACTCCGCCCCTCAGCAGCCTCTGTGATAAGGACACATGACACGTGCTTCGCAGTGGAGATGCTCTGACCTGAGTACTCTATTCTAAATATGTCATAATTTAGAAACCAAATTTCAGAACGACAAAACCGTTAAACTGACTTCATTCATGCGTATAAACATCTCAAGCTTAAGAATTCAGTCGTTACGATTCATTTATATTTAATAAGTATTTTTAATCCCTTAAACGAGTTAGCCATTCGGGCTTTTATCGTTGTGAAAAATCTTGGCCTCTACTTCAATAACTCTCTAACCCTTTTTTAGTAAAAGAATGGTTTGAAAAAAAAAACTATTTCATAAAACCAGATCGGCAATTAATTCATAATACTTGTCAAGGGGTTCTCATTGGGAGCGGATGTCATCTAACGCTTATAAGATTTCAAGGTTTGCGAGGTCAACTCTCCCTGCTCATTCTAGTCCATAAACCCGTTTTTATTTTACAATAAACAAGACAGAAACTTCGTTTTTCTAACTTCGATAGGTCACATTTAGGATTACTCTTTCTCTAAATAAATAGTTCGTATGATAATAAATCTCGTGTTATCTTTTGCTAGTGAATTCTGAAAGATTCTGTCATTAGATTAATGTGAACATTACGTTGTCGTTTTGATTTTATAGTAGTTCTGTAGTGAGTTAGTGACGGCGGACGGCGCGCGCGGTGCGTTTATGAATGGCGTTGTGACGCAGCGCAGTTCCGGGCCGAGCAAGCGCGCGCGCTCGCGGCCACACTCACTCCGCTGCTCTCGTTCGCTGCGCTCGAATGGTACGCTCTGTGCGCCATTACAGCTTGCGCGTTTTAATTAACAGATATATTTAAGGTTTTGTTTTATATTGATTTGTTAAAAGTGATTGAATTGTGGTTTTCCTTTGATTTCTTATAAGACTTTACATACATAAGATCAGACGTGTATGATCAGGACCGTTGGAAGGGCGTTTTCTCCGTGAGCAGCGGCTGTCCCGTGCTGTTGTAGTTCTAAGATGTAGCGGGATACGAAGCGGGTGACGCCTGTACCGGACGAAGTAGGCGGTATCGGGCGACCGCCCTCCGCGGGCCCCGGACGGGTGCCGTGGAAAAGACTGCGCGGGGCGCTGCCACACGGACCCACTAACGAATATACTTCACGAACTTTATCGTTAGTGAATAGCATGATCGACTTTATATCGACAAAAAATATTGCTTCATATTCAGTTTAAATCTTAATATAATATTCTAATAATTGTTATCTAAACCGGGCTTCCGTTGTTACGATATTATTAATTCATCTTATATTTTCGTTTTTCTTAGATGATTTAATTCTCAAGCCTTTTTATTCGTATATGCATCGAATAATATTTTTAATTCTAAAACTAAATAGCGCAAAAATACAGATATTCGATAAGTTGAATCGATACTAGCACCTCACTACAACAGCGCGCTCCCCGCGGGCCCCGATTCCGCCACGCCCAGCGCGCGCATTCTCAACAAAATATACAAAATGGATGCAAGGAGAACGGAGTCGCGTCGGTGTCGCTCGTAGCTCGCGCGGTTCAGTCACGCACGTCACATCAGTCAGTCGAGTACTGATCTCGATAGCCTGCGAACAGTACGCACAGCGCACACGTGCCATTGCGCCCGGACCTAACCGCCGCACTCCGCGCGACCACCGCACCTCTTGCCAGCACCGTTCCGACCAGTGCCTCACTCGCTTTCGACCTATTATGTAATACGAAAATAAACACCGCGCCTTTAACAGCGAGCACGTGTGCGCACAGGCTGCCGTACTTCGCTGACCGCCGTCCACATCTTACCGCCATCATATTATACATTAATATTACTGCCAAAGCTTAGACTTTCCACCTTTCAATCAATCTTTCGCCGATTCAAAGTTATTTTTTGCCAGTGTCACAAATTGCGGGTTATACGTCAACATATACTTCGGTTTAGAAGTTTTTTCTGAATTGTTATACTTAAATTCTTATAAAAATTATAGTGATTGTTTTAGTGGATTGTTTTATATATAACACAGTGCAAAATGTCTAATTCCCTGGAACAACAATTTGGGGACCTTAACTTGTCACAGGAAGATCATGATCAAATTTTTGAACAAGAAGATCATCAAGATCAAAGGTTGGTTATCAAGAATTTATATGGTTATTCATTTATTTACTTATATAAAAATTATTCTATTTTGGTTTATATTATATTAATCTCGTTTTTTTTACCAAATAGATGTTTGGTTTAATTTCGCGAATAAATTAGCACGAGGAGGAAGTTACTTATATCAATCAATACACAAATTCAAAATTATCATTTTGTTGAAATGACTCTATTATGATCATTATAATCTATCATCATCAAATCGGCTAACACAAACCACTGCGAATTAGGAGCTTTAGTTCTGGATTTGACGAACAACAATCCCGTATTACTTTTTAATATACTGAATTGCTTGTAACATCATAGCGATTAATAAGAGAAAAAAATCTTGAATTTCGAAATTCATATTAATCCAAGTCACATGCGCGTTATAATTTTACTAGTTTTTGCCCGTGACTCCTTCCGCGTTACTTTCTGAATTGGTAATATATGTGTAGCTGACCGGGCGAACTCTTTTCCATCCTAGAGCTATATTGAAAATTTTTTTTTTATCAATCTAACCAAATTCAATAGCTTTTCTCCGACTTCTGTTTGTAAGATAGCTCTCCGCCAATTTTGCACAATATGCCCTACAGCCGTAGTTAAAAGATAAACAGTGTAACTAACACAACTTTTATATATATATAACTGTTTCATTGACTATTGTTACCAGCGACGATTGTGCTCACACTTAATGCATACATTAATGTTTCTTTTTTTTCTGCATATAAATTAACAGATATTCAACGCCTATTTTTCTGTACGTACTTTAATAATATTCACAAATAAAATGTGTAAACCGGTGAAAGAATATAAAATATTCCCATTATTGATTAAAACGTTAAGATTTAAATAATAATCCTACCATTTTCTAACGTAAGAAATGTTAAATATCACTGAATGTAATACCTGCCCCCCCCCTCTTTCTTTCTTTCTTTCTATATCTCTTTCTCCCTCTCTCACCCTGTCCCTTGCTGGTTTAGTCAAAATGGTTAATTATGAGTAATTGTTATTGCACATTCATATACCTAAGATCACACGCAATTACACAGTATTTTTACTTCTATAGGATTTTGTAAATTTTATTCTATAAATTTATTTATCTTAATAGCAATGTTATTTATTCATAGATTGTGTGTAAATATATTTGTAAATTGTAATTTATGTATTTCTCCTCATTGCATAAATTTTTGATATGATCACGTTTTTAAAATTAATGACACAAATTTAAGACAATTATATAAGACAACCTTATAAAAAAAATCTTCCTTCATCAGAATTACTAGATTTAGTGAATAAAACTGTTAATTTTACTTCTAAATACTATTTTAAATTACATATACATAATATATTACTCACTATAGTTAGTTATTGATTGCTTACAATACAATTTATTTTATTTCTTATCCTAAAAATAAAAATAGTTGTATTAAAATGTAATATTACTATCTTTATATTACATACTACATACTTTCCGCCTTTTTAATAAATCTTTATCATTTGTTCTTAGACACTTTCGTATAAAGAAATTATTTTATGAAATAAAAAAGTTCCTAAAAGAATTCAAACTCTAATAACATTGCCTTATTAATTAATAAAACTTTCATAACTGCGTCAACATCAATCGTTATAAACATTTATGTTATATTTAGGTCGTACGTAATTTCTTAACGTGCATAACTTCAGAATGGCGAAAATATGAACAAACTTAACAATATGACAAAGTTGAGCAAACTAGTAAATAACGCTGTCGTTATCGCTATGGTGTCGTTATACGCCGCTAATTATCAGGTGCATTCTATCCATTTCCTTTGACTACTTGCTTGCATATAGTTTCTAATAATAAAATAGATAACTTTCTTAGTACATACCGTGGACATGGTCTTACTGCCATTTGTAGTTACACTGTATTTGTGTTTTTTTGTCGTCTAAAGTAATAAGTTTTATTATAAATTAGTATTAATTTAAATAATTCCAAATAAAACAGTTTGATAATTATAACTTTCAGATTGTTAAAATTATGAATCGATATTTAACAGTAAAGATAAATTTATGACTGACCGAAATTTCGGGTTTAGCCAAAAATTGGCTGCCACAATCATTTAAATATTTAAGGAGTATGTAAAGTTTGATTTGCTCTTAATAATTTTTTTTATTAGAAAAATATAATTTAGAAATAATGTAAATGGATTCAATGAAATTTAATTAATATTTTATGAGCATAAAATACGAATGCCAATAATTTTATTTCTGTCAATTTACATATACATTTAAAACCATTTTACTATTTGTATGTATGTATTTGCTCATTAAAAAATATACGAAAAAAAATCAAATTACTAAAACCCGAGAGTTAAAGTTCAGTTTAAAGAAAAATGGTTTCGGTCGGACACAAAAAGAGACGTGCTGCTTACATAAAAAGTTTTAAAATGGTTCATAATTTAGTCGAGGTTGTTACTAACAACAATACTATTGCATATAAAATAAGGAATTAGCAAATATTGATAAAATATAAGGATTAACATTTATACAACTAGTGAATGACCCTAAATAATAACAGTACAGATAGTAATAATAATTATTATAATGTAGTTAAATATAGGAAAATATTTTTTGTCAGAAATTTTGAAAACATAAAGGTTCTTAACGGCAAAGTAATTATCGCAAATAATAATAAACCTGATATTTAATCCTGATATTAATCGTAAAACCTGAAAAACTTAACTTTAAATAAAAATGAAGATTTGAAAGTGTTTAAAAGACGTGCTCCTTGTTTTATATCACAAAATCACTTTCGACGTGTTTGTGAACGACAAGATTTTGCCCTAATCGCTGGCATGGGTATAGGTGCCAACATCCAAATACGCTGTTGACGGTTGCAAGTTTTCTAATGGTCTACTAGTCTAGTGTAAGAAAAATCCAACTGTTCTGTATCTATAATAATAATGAATATGATTTATTTAATCAAATATTTCATATGAGAAAGGGGAGAAGAGGTATACGTGGAATTTATATTTATGTACATCATTAAATGAATATGCGTGAAGCGACAGAAGCGTATACACCTGCCAACCGGCAGGTGGTAGTGGCAGCGCACGTGCGTTCGCAATCCGCCAGATTGTACTTGGGTTTTTATAACCATCAGCAGCATAACTAATGAATTTTCACAAATATCACTATCTTCATCGAAATATGCAATCTCAACATATCCCTTAGCAATTTGTCTCAAATTATTATTATAATGCAACATTGGAAACAAAATCTTTTTCTGGTTACTACGATTTTAATTTCTTCACTGTGCTCCTTTACATAAAGTATATGTAAGAGCAATTTGATATTTTTTTACCTGTTGCCTCCTTTTCAATCAAATAAATATTAATTTGAAAGAAAAATTTTGCTGTAAAAATTTTTTTTTTCTTTTGGGAGGAACAAACGACACGAAATAATATTATTACTTAACGGAATTGTTTATATTACAATATTCTTTGTAGTATAGAAACTGTTTTTGGGAGCATGTTTCACATACATATCTCGTTTTCTAATAAACTTTATTTGGTTTTTTACTCCTCAGTACTCACAATTTCTGCAAAAGCTGCATTTATAAAGTATATAAATTATTAGTTGTAAAGCAGCAGCACACCTGTATTCGATGTGTATGATGTTATGAGCTAACCTACGCGGGCAGGTGTTCCTGCAAGCTCTTTGTTTTTTTCAGCGATTTTTTATACTCATTAAGTTAATCAGTGTTAAGATAAAAGATATGCCATGGAAGAGGAATTACCACTATTTCTTTTCCGGATCATTAATCATATCAGTAAAAGATGCCTTCGGAATTCAATTTTATTTACCGAAGATTTATTGAACGTTAGTCGTTTATTACAATAGTTAGGTAATTTGTTTAATTGATATTCTTATAAATAATCATAATTTACAACTGTATTGTTGTATAACAATACATCTGTTATTGATTTGCGTATTGTGGTAAAATATGCCTTATATTTGGTCTGACTAATAATAGAATGACTTAGTACTTGCACATTATTAAGTTAATAGATGTTTATAGTGCACATAAAGTTGACGGAATTGTTAAAAAAAACTAGTACTTACTTAAATTGTATAAAGCAAGTTGAGTGTAGAGAAATTACGATTGAGTGGGGTGAATGGATTGTTAGTTTTGATCACAGGTAGATGGAGGGTAAGGTGTGCGGGTGTAGGGGGTGCCTTCAGCGGTGGTCGTTTTGCATTGCACGTCCGTTGTGACCGAGGCCCGCGCCCGCACCTCGTACGTCCGCCGCATCGTACCGCGCGCGCTCAGTCAATCGGCGACGCTCGCGCTGGCGATACAGCGCGTTTTCGTACTGACTTTATATATTTTTTTATTTACATACTGTTAGTGCCTTATAATATTTGTTTCTCATTGTTACCTATAATTATTTATGAACATAGTTCGCCTTTATTCAAAATAACACTAATATTGCAACGTTCGTGCAACCGAATATTGTCATCCGCGTCAGTAACGCAGTCTACATATGGACACTATGGCGAAATACCTCAGGTATGCTTACGCGAGGCGCCTTAGATTGTCCTAGCGGGGATTGGTAGTAGCGGTAGTCACAATGTCTAACGTTCAATACTAAAAAGTACAAAGGTTAACTACAAAACTTTCTTGCTATCCAGTTATAAATTGTTAATATAACAATTGTTTAACAAATGAATTGCTCATGAGCACGTGGTGCGTAAAGTAAAATGGCGGCGCCGGCGGCGGCGCGACCGGATTCGCATGAGTCATTCTGCAAAACGCCAAACGGCTTGCTGATAAAACAGAGCTCCGTTATCTGAGCAAAGACCAACAATTGAATAATAATGCTCTTGATCTACTTAATCAAATCGTCCCATTCACTTTTAAACCTACTCAAATATATATATACATATATAAGCACATATAATACATATTGTAGTACAAGTACCTTTACTGAGATACTGTTGTTTACATAAAACAAAATGATTTTAATATATTTTAGATAAGAAAGAAGAAATCTGCAGAAAAACCAGTGAATCAAAAAAAAACATAATAAATACTAAGCTAAGAACATATAAAAGAAAATGTTATAAATTAACATTTCATAAGAAAAATAGTAGTGGGGAAATATTTAGAATTGTTTAGGTTTTAGTTAAGCTAATTATTCAATTAACTTATTTATTATTTTAATGTAAAAAAATATATTTTTATTAGTACTACTTAGACTACATCAAATAATTTTTTAAAGTTCACAATATGACAATCGGATCCTTATAGATAACTTTATTGAATAAAATATATACATATTTGAAGAAAAAAAAACATCATTTAATCTTGCAAGTTATTATTTTTTTTTTAATACTAAACTGGTGACATTGAATTTACGCTGTGCAAATAATAGCTTTCTCAAAACGTGGTCAATTTTGTTATTGTTAGTTAAGTTTTTATTTAATTGGGGAGCAGTGATTTTGGTTTTAAATAATCTAATGTACTATGATAATAACAACTTATAAAATCATTATTACGTTTTATTTTATTTCATCATGTGAAGATAGTTTGTAAATTCACAAAATCTACAGCAATTTCTTTGAGTCATATTAAAAGTATAAAAAATAAGATCAAGTACTAAAAACAAAAAAGTGGAAAAAGTCTCTTATGATTTATTTATTAATTATAACTAAAAATACACAAATACAAATGTCATTCTATAGAAAACCTAATTTATCGATTCTACAAAAACTAACCTACCATATACGTAATACAATTCTTTAATTATATAATATTTACAAAAGTTAATATAAAAATATGAATTACTAACATAGTGTTTATAAACATGCCGATATTTGCCCATGAACGTAGTGGTTTTACTAGGTAAATGTACTATAAGGGGTCATAAGATGGATGAGAGAATGCAATAGAACTACTTATTTGTGAATGGTGTAGAGCGCACAAGGAGCGGGAGGGGTCGGATTATTCTGCGGCCGGATGATGTCATCTCCGCTCCGCCATTTTGTATTGAGGGTCGCTAACCGCTTTTATTACTACTGTCATAGAAAATAGTGAAATACCGTTTATTTTGTTTATTTTTGTTTTAATTAAATTTCGTAACAAAATTATTAATTAAAAAAAAAAGATTTTTTGTATTATAATTCTTGGTATAAAAGATTTTTTATTACAATTAGTGAATTCGGTTATATCGATCTCACAGCCGGTCAAGGATTCTCATCAGTGGGCTATCAATGCACGCTCGCTTCGACACCATCGAGCCACTACTATTACAGTATGGCAACGTGCAACAATGCGACAAAATCAACTCACGCGATGCCAACACCCAAGCGGTGTACATTACATTCGAGACCCCGGAGCAGGCGCAGCAGTGAGTATCTCGTTAATTAGGATGTTGGTCACTCTTCGCTCTATTTTGTATTCAGATTTTTCTTCTTCTTCTTCTTCTCACTTTCTTACTGCATGTTTTGATTTCTTTTCATAGATTTTTTTATATTATCCAACATTTCCAGGAGTTGATACAGGATTTTAAGATTTTCATTTTTTTTAATTTTATATTTGTCGTAGTCTCAACACTTCATGTGTTCTTTACATATAATTGTCACTTTAAAAAAAATCGCTTGAAATGACATATTACAAAGAAAGCATGCCACTTTTTATATGAAATTGTTTGTTATTAAAGATATTCTTTTTTGTCTTTGCTTTTTGATTAATATATTTTATACCATTATCTCAACAGAGCCATTAACGGTCTGAACGGATGCGAAGTAGAGGGCGCTCGTATAAAAGTAGAGGCGGCGGATGGTATGGCGAGGGGTGGACGGCGTGGTCGACCAGGCGGCGGTCGCGGCGGTGGCGGAGCTCTCGGAGGCGGCTCGCGTCCTACTGATTTTCCTCTTCGTCTCCTTGTTCAGAGTGACATGGTTGGAGCCATCATCGGCCGTCAGGGAAGCACTATTCGCCTCATCACTCAGCAGAGCCGTGCCCGCGTTGACGTCCATCGTAAAGATAACGTTGGCTCCCTAGAGAAAGCCATCACCATATATGGCAATCCAGATAATTGCACGAATGCCTGCAAAAGGATACTTGAAGTTATGCAACAGGAAGCCAACAACACTAATAAGGGGTAGGTTATCATAATTGCTATGAAATACCGGTATCACTGTTGATGTAGGTACACTAATGAAACTTTTTCTATCCCAGTGAAATATGCCTTAAAATATTGGCTCATAATAACTTGATTGGTCGCATAATCGGCAAGGGTGGCAATACAATCAAGCGAATAATGCAAGAAACTGATACCAAGATTACTGTATCGTCCATAAATGATATAAACAGTTTTAATTTGGAGCGAATCATAACTGTGAAGGGTACCATTGAGAACATGGCTAAAGCGGAGTCACAAATTTCGGCCAAACTGCGTCAAAGTTACGAAAACGATCTGCAGGTAATTTTCAATTGTTACTTGATGAAAGATTATATAATTTTTTTGTTAACTAAGAAAAGTTCAAACTTAGGACAAGCTCAATTTCGTATTCGAAATTTTAGGTGCTGGCGCCGCAGAGCATAATGTTCCCTGGGTTACACCCAATGGCAATGATGTCGACGGGGCGCGGATTTTGTGGTGCGCCGCCTCCTTTCCCACCGCCTATATATGCGCCGCTGGCCGGCCAGGGCGGCGCGCAACAAGGTGCTGGCGACTCGCAAGAAACAACCTATCTTTATATTCCGAATAATGCTGTGGGTGCAATAATTGGCACAAAGGGATCACATATACGCAACATAATTAGATTCAGCAATGCGTCTGTAAAGATTGCTCCTCTTGAGCAAGATAAGGTTATTGAGGGTGTGCCAGGAGCTGGTGCAGTTGCAGCTCCAGGTAGTGTGGCCGCACAGCAGGAGAGAAAAGTGACTATCGTAGGAAGTCCAGAAGCACAGTGGAAGGTATGTGAACCACAATAACTTATTAGTGAATATAAAGAAAATAAATTTATTAGGTACTCAAAGAATTAAACACAAAATTACAATTTTTTCCCCTTAAAACAATGGTTGTCTAATGTTATTACACATGATGACAATAAATATAAGATTTTTTTATTGATAAGTTATATACTTAATGAAAACCCCTATGTTTATATACCAATACGATGAATTACAGGCGCAGTATTTGATCTTCGAGAAGATGCGTGAGGAGGGATTCATGTCTGGCTCTGATGATGTGCGGCTAACTGTGGCAATAGTGGTGGCGTCGTCGCAGGTCGGCCGCATCATCGGGAAGGGAGGGCAGAATGTGCGTGAGCTGCAGCGCGTCACCGGGTCGCTCATCAAGCTTCCTGAGCAGCCGCAGCCGCCGACCGCCGCTGGTAACGACCACGAGACTACCGTACACATCGTCGGCCACTTCTACAGTGTCCAGGTTTGTTGACATACATATAATCTTAATTAATAAGATAAATTAAAATCTTAAAAAAAAAATACAATTTAGGTAGTATCGTTCGATGGTGGTGGACGCAATATTAATTATACCCGAAATAAAAACCATTCGTATAGAATACGTTATTAATTATCGAAATCATTTTCATGAAAATACGGGATGCGTGTGAATCGTTTCGTGAATTTAACTATCATTTGTTCCATATTTTTTCTTGTCTATTTGATAGAAATCTTGTGAATAATATTTTGTTCACTTGTGATATTGGCGGACAGGACACATCACAGGATATTTTATTGCGTGCGTTAGGATACATTAGTGCGTTAAAATAAATATATAAATCATGCTTGTAACTAACGTTGTACTCGTAATTCAATTGGATACGTGTTTACCTCTACCATTCTGCCGAACACATACTGCAGGAGATGACTAGGAATTAACACGAGCTGTACCTAAATTTTCCATTTTGAATGTAGGTCTTAATATCCTTGTTTAGATTCCAGTAATATTACCAATATATAATAAAAAAATTAAAATGGTAATAATTAAAATATAGTGACAGAATTCTACACAAATTTCGTTTTTATCAATGTTCGTAAAACTGACTCCTTGCATTTTTAAAGGTAAGACAGACGGATATTAATACTCCTGCAAAGGTTTTATCTTGATATAAGTTTGTTATGACTTCAATCTCGCAATGAATGGCGGCCTATATTGTTAAATATTGATTTGTTGTCACATGAAAGCTTTCTCCTTCTATATAGTTTGTCACTATTTCAAAAAGAATAAACTATTACATTTTGTCATCATATTAATATTTAAGTCCAATAATAACACGACGACTGATATTCTAAATGTTTGTGTTATCTGTAAATATTTTTTAATCTGTTCCAATTTTTATTTATTGCAAAGCGATGTTTTTGGTATTTGAGGAAAATATTCAATGGTAATTGTGTAACGCGTGTGTGCTTGTGTGTGTGTAAGAGAGAGAGTGAGAGATAGAAAGAGGAGAGAATGTGATGTATGCATGATGTAGGTGGTTTTCGTCACTAACTCCTTTTATTAGTAAATAACATGGAATAGTTGTGTACATGTAGTTACAAGTTCAGTGTATCGTGGTTGCGGGTGTCGGAGAATTCTGCTGTTTAAGATAAGTACTTCGTTTTTAAATAAATAGCTGCTGGCGCAATGCGATGGTTGATGACGTTATTGGCGACTCACTGCGGCATAATAAATGTTTAAATGTTGTAGCGGTCACCCGAAGCGGGATGAGTGCATTATGGCGAACAACGTACAACTCTCGCAGCCTCTGTGTGCACAGAGAAAATATGCCCACGCTCACCATATAGCGGCTCATATTATCTTAACTCTTTGATAGGTGAGTTTTTCTCTCTACTTATACCATCATCTGGCGAATGTACAACGGCTGTAATGTATATATTTTTTTAAATATAATATCTACTTCATAAAATTAACTTTTAAGGTGATCCTTATTTTTCGGTTGATTCCGGACTTTGTCATCTTGTAACTACATGTACACTGATATTCAAAGTATGTATTAAGTGACAATTTTATCGTGTTAAAGGTATGTTTAATTTGAAGGGGATAGCGTGATTGGTGACTATTTTATGTTGTGTTATATTAATCTAGCGTAAGTTAAAAGCGTATCTGGCCAAAATTTTTGGCGTGTGCTGCAATTATGTTTCGGATGCTCTGCTAAATGAGAAATGTATTTTATAAAACTGAATGTGACGTGTGGGGTTGGTTCCGTTGCAGTCCGCGCAGCGACGCATCCGCTCGATGGTAGCGCAGGCGTCGGCTCCGGGTCGCCACCGACGCGCTGCCCCGCCGCCGCCACCACCCGCGCAGCAGTAGGCTGTTACCTCGTCACCACCACCCGCCGCCACAACTCTGCCGCCACCGCATCGTGTCACCTCGCCAACTGTCACCTGCCACCTGCCACTTCGCCGACCCTACCCCGCTTCGCCCCTGCTACACCCCCCCTATCGCACGAACGGTACAGTTAAATACGGTTCGGTACTTTGGCGCCGCGACCGTCCCCAGACCCTTAACCTGCTGCGCAACTTCGACCGCTTCGATTTGTTGGCAGCGTGTCTATATTGTTGTTGAAGTATTATAGTAACGTAGTGAATTGTAATAATTAAATACTATTGACGAATTTTATCCCAGGATTAATGTTGATGAATAATTAATTGGATATATATATATAATATATATATATATGTATATATATATTTTATGTATTTTATATATTATTCATATACACTATTTTTTTTAACGATAGTGACAGTTATATGAATTAGCCGGAATATATTTAATTGTTATTGTTTTCAATTTTCATACCATGTTATATTTATGAAGCATTGTAAAGAGTTCACCTAAGGCAATAGTTAACGATTATGTTCTCATATACACATGTTAGTAGCAATAGGTTAGAATACAGCACCATTATTATACAAACGAGATAACACATATTTTGTTTTGTTATAAAGTAATAGATTAATCTGTTAATACACAACAATACGCTGTTAATATTATTCAGTAGAGGGTGTGTGGGTTGCGAACACCGCTAAGAATGGAAAAAATACGACATCGCTTTATTGATGAGGCTCAACAAAAATAAATGGAAAGCTTTGCAACTTCGATGTAAGGATATATACTAATAACAAGACGGATAAGATGTGTGTAAGCCGATTAGCGCTCGGCTGACGTCGTCCGCGGGCTGCCGGCCCCCAGATGACTGAACACTAAACACGAGACTGACCGACCATTCGACAGACTGACAGACTAGTCGACGTCGCCGGACCGCCCGCGGCCGACGCACTACGCCGCGGCGCTCAATTGCTATTCACCAGCGAATGATATAAATATTTTTGATAGATAAGTCATCGTTGGTCAGTAAGGTCTTTAATGGTACGAGTTTTAATTTGTAAGTGACATTTGTTGATCGTTTTCTTTGTAATTTGTCTTTGTTAGCTTTATTACGGTTTTCCTGTATCGACGCGGCCGTGAGCGATCTCCACGGTAGCGAGCTGCGCTGGCAGAGCTAGCGCACAGCGAAACGGCGGAGTCGTTCAGTTTCACGTCCCGATACAGTTTTATGCGTGTACGATTTGCGTTATAATTGTGCCAAGTGAGATATTTAAATATGATCTATTAAGAATAAGTGAAGAAAATATCAAAATTAATGAAAGCTTAGATATTTATATTTATAATAATTGTGATAATAATATATGGAAGTTTTGGCAAAACAGGAATGTTTTACATTCTTATACCCTTATTTCGACAAGAGACTAGTGTATAATATAGTATGTCCGCTCCCGGGTGCATAAGATAATTATATAGCCATTGGCCCGACGCTGCTCCTTTGCCTACATCAGAGCGCGAAATATTTGCTTGCCGACACTGTCTGGATACTTCCACATATTATTGAAAATTATCTCGCTCTTGGCATTCAATTCACCGAATGTACCGTAACCGAACTATATGTTATACCAATGTATGCTTTGTCTGAAACAACTGAGAAAGATTTGAATGGAGTAAAAGACAGCAGATGCTAGAAAGATGTGCTGGTTCTAAGCACATGTTGTCCATAAATGTAATAAATGTATTGGGTAATATTTAAAAGCACTTTAAAATAGATGTTTAAATAAATGAGTCTTGTGTCGATATTGTAACGAAAACAACTTAAATTGCAAAATACTGAAGCTTTAAAATTTTCGTAATGTTATATATGATGGATAGTTTGCTCTAAAATTACCGATGTACTTACTAACAACCAACTTTATACGTGTATACTTTATGTAAACATTTAAGGATAAGATAGAGAAAAGCAGTTTGTTTTTAGTACCACTGTTCGGTGTTCTATACTTACCTTATCTATGATAAGTTATTAAAGCCATAATCTATGTGTATAGGTTAAGAATGAATAATTTAAATGTTGATCCTGTGAAATGAGAAAGTTAGAGCGAGTGCCAACTATCAATTTCAAAGTGTTTAAGACAATGTCCGATTATCTTTTTCAAAGTGCGATTATGTATTTCCCCGTATGTATTATTGTCTGATTACTGTACTTTTAAGTAAATGCATGAATGTACGTGTTCGCATGTATAAATGTATACAATAAGATACAATAAAGTTGTGAATGTATCATAATCTATCTATTGGAAATGAACCGTCGAATACTGAAATATAACGTTTGCCATTCCATGACAATCGTGAACGACGAGCTAACTGTAAAATATAAAGTTTTACCATAAATGGATCAGTGTTAAGTTGACACAAGTCATACTGAAACTTAAGTGTTTTTAATAAACTCTTATTTGAAAAGTACTTACAGAACGCTGTTTAAAAGAGCGCCCCCGCTTATCACGCTAACTGCATTAATAGAGAAACTTAATTAATTTGGATATTAAATGTATTACTGCATTATTTAACTTTAACATTCCACGTTTAGAGTTAATTAAATTAAACGTGTCAGTGTCGCGATGATTATGTCGAATAGAACTATTTTAAAGAAAACATCAAGTATCGAATAATTGTTTAGGATTTGAAACTTCAATGCGTGGGGCATGATAACTGATAAAATTATTATGGCACTAAACTGAGAATACGGTCATTTGATTACCTGAACGGTTTTTTTATATAAATAACCTTTAGCTTTTAAGTATGCTTGTACACAGATGCTATATCATGTTAGTTTCTATACTATAGTTGTCTGGTTGAAATAACCAAGTTACACGTGATATGGCGTCTCATCTTATTTAGCTGCTTTGTTACAGCGTTTTTAAACTACTGTAACTGTGCGGCAAATAAAGCGAGTTTTTTCAAAATCACTGCTTACAAGTCTCCTGCACAACAGATTTGTTGTAATGTTAAAAGCTTAACCTCCGGTCAGTTCTTTATTAAATATACATTAATACATTTTAACTGTTTAACAACTATGACTCCCATTGTATTTTAAAAATCGCTATGCGAAGGCAAAACATGAGCGCGTCTACCGTTCCTTTCAGTTTTTATCGGTGTGAACGGTTGCTCGACTGCGACTGGAGGAGTGTACATAAAATATATAGGCATGTCGTTTATTCCTTCCAATTGTAAGCGAGAGTATCGTGATGTGGTTATCATTGCGACGTGTAACGTGTTGGGAAGCAGAAATTAATAGTTTTAGTTGATTATTGTATCGTTGTGAAGTAGGGTTAAGTTGAGGCAGGTTACGGGGACGCGGCCCGAGACTGAACTACATCGCCGCGTCGCCTGTGCCTCGCCGTCTACATGTCATTCTCGCTGATAATATGTACTTTATCATTCTTGTTTGATGGTTCTACTGTTATAGATTACATTATAATATTCATTTCTCATGTGTGTAATCAAGAATTTGTGTATTTGGCGTGTGATCGACTGGATTTATCGATTTCATATTTGTGCATGGATTGTATTTTTTAAATAGTTTCTAAATCATAAAAAAGGAATATTACGATTTAAATATTGAGTTATTTGGTTATTTTATAATTGAGAGCGCGGTCGAGCACACTGTATACGGCGCAGAGAGCGCAGTGCCCGAGGGTCATGTATTGAGGAGCTGTTGTTGTTGCTTCTCATCTGAACATTAAGGTCCAATTTACATTTTACAAGGTTAATTTTTTATTCATTGTCTTTATGCTGAACATTCACATATTCCACCAAAATTTTCTTTCAATTATGCTGTTAATTTTAGAACCATTTTATAATTGGTATAAGTTCAGAAACTAATAACTACCTCAATATTACTAAATGAATATGATAATTATCTTTGTGCATGTTTTTGGGAACTGAATTTAAAAGATTACAAAATTCAATATTGTATAAGAATGCTATTTTAAACAGTAATGAAATTGTCAAATTTAGGTTTCTTAACGTAATAAAATTGAAATTAAAATTGTTTTATTTCACTCAACAGCTACCCGTAATCCCCTTTATCCTCATACCTTCACCAGTTAAAATAAGATTCTGACCACCATTGTTGTAAGAACCGTAATTACCGTAGTGTATTCATTAGCTGTTGTCTCTTCAAATTTGACTTAAATACGATTTTATTACTATTTAGTAGTTCTACATGTATTATGTAAAATTGTTGCGCTATAATTGCCTACAGAGCACTATTTTTAGGTGACTGCCTACCTTGCTCGTACGACTACATCAAGACTTGCATATTTTAATCAAACTTTACGAAGTACGAATGTTTACAGATTTTTAAAGTGACATTTGATTCACGATTTGTTAAAAGTGCCATCTATAAACATAAAACGAAACATTTTCGATCGACCGCTGCTAATTGCTAGCACCGCTATAAAGTCAAAGAGGCGGTATGCACACAGGCGCTTATTTTACATATAAAAACTTAAGGGCGATCAAGTGTGCAAAAAAATTATTGTGTGTTAGGTTTCGAAAGGCACTGCTTCCTTAACCTTACTGGGTAATGTAACTCTTGTATTCTACCTATATAGCTTACCCATTTTTCCTGTACCATTTGGATGCTATCCCGAAAAATTGTTTGTCCTTTGATCAAAACCATTCATTAAGCCATTTTCTTTTGGGAATTTTCTCAACAATTGATCACTTTCGTAGTTTTAACATTTTTATAACACTATAATTTACATATTGTTAACACTAACATGTATAAACACAAAAGTGTTGGTCCCGTGCGCTCGTATGTTACACGTATGTACGTAATGACAACTAGGTGTACCTACATATGTCCATAAAGAAAGGCATGATGATATTCGTGGTCAATTCATTCATCTTCAAAAATATATAACGCATGGATTCAATAAAATAACTGTTTTTCTCCGCTAATTTATGGGTGATACTGTCAAGTTAATTATTTTCATACTATTTTCATTACTAATTAATGATAATTTTTGTTTTAGTTTATTATTAACTTAATGATCTTACTAAACTTGACTATTTTTTGTTTCAAATATTATAAAATGTTTGACTTTATTTGGATTGTTACTGACATATATTTACCCTTAGTTTGTTAATACATATATGAATAAAAATCTAAAATTTATCAGGGCAAAATGTACCTATGTTATTGACACCCATCCTTTATTAATGTTTTTTAAGAGACCAGTAGTTACTCACACATTTCATGACATTTATTTATATCTTACCTTTTTCCGTTTTAGAATGTACATTTCAAGAGACAAGACCAGCTCTGGGATCCTGGTCTCCTTTTGAGGTTCTCCTTATAAGAAGAATTGACCTAATAATTTGAAAGACATCATAATAGTATAAATATGTCACAAATCGACACTTTTAAAAACTCGAATGCTAGCCGAAAATACCTACAGTTTCATTTAAATTGAAACTCGTGGAAATAATGGAAAGCATAACACAGACATTACGAGCCTAGGGTTAAATTATTTTTTTATTAATCATTTATTAACCTAACATCGCTACATTACTGACGATGATTTAAAAAAATATAAGGTATGTAATGTAATATGTAAGGATACTGGGGCTAGTGTATACTGAAATTAAAGTCCCTGTATTGTATTAAAAAATATAGTATTAAATATATAACATCCTCATTGTTTAAACAACAGATATAATTTTTAAGGAGAGCCTCAAGATTGTGTTTAGAAAAAGTCTTTATAGGACATTTCGGTAAATATGTAGTATTTAATGGATAATTAAAGTAAGGAAGCTTAAGTAGGACTAAATGATTTTACGTTATTCTATAAAATAGCACGTCTGAGGGAAAGAACAAATACAACAATTCGATGAGTTGTGTAAAATACAGTTAAGATATTCTAAAAAAATATCATTTTTAATAACTATATAATCAATCTAGATTCGTACTTATGAAAAAATATTGTAATCATAATTGATATAATGATATCAAAAACATAGTTTCAGTATTAGAACACAAATTCACGTAAGTATTTTATTTATACAACTGGGTGAAAATAATGAGAATATTATTCAAAATATAAATGTCAAACGTAGGGTTAAAAAATTAGAAGACACATTCATTTTGTTCTTCTGTTATTTTTTCATTTATGACCTTACCCATCGCCCAAAAAAAAAAATATTCTTATTGCGGGAATACCAATTTAAAATAAAATTATAGATTTATAATGGTATTCATTTTCGTTTCCTCTGTATTTTGTTTACTTCAAAGAATATAATATTTTTAATGTTTTTTGTTTTTTTTGTTTTATGACTATACCTATTATCTTTGAGTGTCATAGAGTCAACCCCTCAATAAAATACCCGCGTCAGGCACAGCAACGACAAAGGCTGAACTTATTGAAAAATATAAATCCCTGTATGCTTTATGTATCAGACAACTATCGACTTCTAACTGTCCATTAACCGAGGTTCCACAACATTACTTAAAGTAATTACGTTAGTTTTAATTAAAAAATTATTTTGCTGTGTATTTAATTAGAATGAAATTGGCATATATAACACGCAAACTACTGATTGGAATACGTTTAATGTATGTAGGTAAATATTTAACTACTTCAATACTTCCATATATGTTTTTTATTATTATTTTATTTGATAAACGTCCGACACAAAGGGCTTTCAGGGTTGCTATAACAGAAAGCGTGGTTTACAGGTAGTGGTATAGGATATCGAGTGCTGCCGGCTAAATGTATTCTAATGGTGGGCCGCCATGTCATATGCCACCGAGACGATGGTGATAATGAACTAGAAGAATTTACTACCACAGATTCAAGTTCTTGTTCAAGTTCTGATACTACTTGTGCTTGTTCAGGATCGGTCATTTGAACCGGGCTTGTTACCTCGTCTATATTTAATTGTAGTTTCTTTGATTCCGACCCTTTAGTATCTAAAATTGTTTGTTATAATGAGTGTTTTACCTTGCAATTTGGCAATAAAAATAAATGATAGCACATTTGATAAAAGGAGTCACCTTTTTTTTGATATTTCGCGAGTGCCTTTGTACTTTTCGATTTATTTTTAATTTTGGATGTCAGTAATATGGTTTTGTGTGTTGTAAGCACCGTAGCTGAAGATATCGTCGTTAGGGGTGATGGGGACGACACAGATTTTTGTTTTGCCAAAGTGGGGGGTTTTGAGGTGGACAGAGACTGCGTATCAAGTTCTTTGGTGGTGGTGGATATAGAGCTTGGCGTTGTCACGTTAGTAGAAATATAAGGTTTCATGGTACTGAAGTCGGTTGAAGAATCAGAGTGTGAGACTGTAGTTTTGTCGGTGGCTAGTGCAGTAGAAGTAGTTTCGTTTGGTTGCGGTCCAAAAACGTTTTCGTAATCCATCCTGCGCCACATTTGAGGTGGTTTATAATTTCCTGCAAATTATTAAAATTATGCCACAAAGTTTCTAAAATCTAAAGACTTTATGTTTGAAACAAGTTAATATACCGTAATAATCTCGAAAGCCATTGAATCTTCTCCTTTGAAAGTCTGCGAATAATTAACAGTGATTATATAATAATCATCTCGCTTTGTCTATAATTAATATATATAGGAAATATAGCTATACTGACCTCGATTAATCGATTTTCTTTCGGGTAAAACTTTATTATTGACTTAAAGCATTTTAAAATAAGTTCTTATGAAATAATGTATAACAATATAAGCAGAGAAATAACGTAAAATATATTGCCACGGTTTTTAACTGTACTTATTTATGTTAGGTATAGTAAAATAAACTAGAACTTATAATGACAGCTATAGCTATTTGAGTATTATTTTTCATATATGTTAAGTATTTATTAAATCGCTTCAACCTAGACAAAAGTAAACATGTAACATAGTATTTTTAAAACATTCCTTTGCGTTAAAAATAATGCTTTTAAGCAACGATTGTTAATAAATCACACTTCATTAATATTCACTAAATTCTATCTAAATTATAAAATACATAGGTATATTTGAAATTTACTCGATGCTCACAACTAGGTTGAGATTGCAAAAATCCGTAGGCACTGAAAGGTTTCGGGCTGGAAGATTCTATCTAAAAAACATAAAGAATAAATGTTAATTTGACAGAAATATATTACTGTATATATAACTTGTGATCTTCGGTTTTAGAAATCTTGATTTATTATGACAATTTGTGACTTGGATCAACAATGAAACGCAGTCATTTTAAGTTATAAAATATTCATGGCAATATCTGTCTTCCATTCATTAACGATGATTTGTTTTTTTAAATTAACATATTTTGACGGTGTGACTGTAACTTATTTAAGATTTCACTCTGCGATTTTCATTTTATTAATTTTTGAATCTATTTTGAAATCAACTAGGAATAATTAACTGATACCTTCCATCCACCATCAAAACATTATGGAATGCGATAAAATACTTGAATTTATATATTTTTATTTTAAAAGATTGTAATAAGTTGTTTTAAATAAATAAAGAAAACACTAACCAAACCTTAATGATAGAGACTTACCAAAGAACAAATAATGTATCAAGTACTAAATTAAAGTTACTTTACGTCCTGCATTTTCTGTCAGTGGAGACACTGCCTCCGTGGCGGAATTTGTCATTACTGTTGTTCCACACGTTTCAAGATCCTTTCCATCGACATCAATTTCATTTCTAAGAGGTTGGTTTCTTTCTCGTAGTATTTTAGAATATTCTTTTTTGTATAGAACAAACGATTAATAATTTAATTATGTAAGTAAATATTCATGTTATTATACGATGAGAAACAGTACCTGACTTTAAAAGTTCAACCAATAGTAATGCTTCATGTAAAGCTGTCTCATCTGATTCCTTAGCATTTACAGTTTTGGGTGTTTTTATATCATGATACGTAACAACAAGTAAGGAAACTAGAAAATGCACAATCTTAATTTCCATTTGGTTTTACAATGGTCTCATTTTCAAATACTTTTTGAAAGTAGCAAGTAAACAGCGCATGTATAAAATGTAACATATTACAATTTCAACATTTAAAAAATTTATGCTCAGAAAATATAACACTTATCCGGTCGATTGCAATAAAACAAACATGTAAAAGCAAACTATAGTTTTTATTGATTATGTGATAAGAAAAATCGCATACTTTAGTAGGAAATATATAGGTACACTTTTCATTCGTAGGTAAGTTCAGTGTGCCGTTAATTCATATTATATCTTCGAACACATGCTGATACGATATTTAATAAAGGAACTTTCAATGCTACATTATTATTGATGATGATGATGATGATGCAATTAAGCGAACTTATAAAAGATTTATATTAGACGATTACGAAAATTTTCTATCATACAGGTAGGTATGTATTTGAAAATAAACCACTATTTTTTCTGGTTACTGTCTATTATGTAGGTCTATAGATTGTCTTAACTGAACTTTACGACATTAAGCAACGTTTCTATTGAATAAGACCGACAGAGTTATTGGAAGTAACAAAAAACTTTCAGCATTAATATTGAGAGTACATACGTCACATTAAACAAATTTTGTAAGGATTCTTTGCATATTTAATATCATGTAATAATTTTACAGTACAGTAAAATTTTAATTGCCTGAATATTTCAGGAAGCTTAGGCACTTTGTGGTATAAACGAATGTATTCTCTTGTTGCAGCATTCGCTAGAATTTTTTTTCCAGTCAGGTTTTCTGCTACTTTAAATAAACGTAGACACTAGTAGGTATCCTTAATACAAATTTGCATCTTTAAAATGGAGATGGGGCATTTTTAGTCACCAATCATATTTTTCACGTATAGTATTGATGTAGGTTTATGGATAAAAAACTTATAACGCTCTGTATTCAGTTTGACAGTGTAAACTTTTTGTACAAAATTTTAATTAAAAATGAGTTCCATTTTTCTATAAAACAATATTTAAAAAAAATTAAGATCTTAAAATACAGCAGCTTCTTAAGTCTTTAAAAACACAGATTTGATTCAAATTATTAATATATTTGTGCGATTAATTTTTTGTCGTGTTATGAGTTTTAAACATTATATTATTATTTCCCTAAATAAAGGCGCCGTCTCTTTAAAAGGAACACAGTGTAACGGGATCTGTCATCTCCTAATAAGAATATAAAGTTAAAGTTAGTTTCATGATCGATTATAATAATTTTAGGTCAACATAGGTTAGACGTTACTGAAATAAATGCCAGTATAAGTGTTCGTTTTATCAAGTATGTGAGCAATCACATTCTATTTGGAAACGAAAACTAGGTCTTATTTGATTCGAAATAGTTTTATTTTCTTTTAGCATATATATATATATATATATATATATATATATATATCTCGTATATCTTCAATTTGTTGAATAATAAAAATGTAATTATATTTGAATGTTTTTTTTATTTTCAGTAATTAGTATTAAAAATTAATAATGCATTTGGTCTGTTCCTTTGAGGCAATTAGTCAGTATATCTACAGAAGGGACGCAAAACTTTCGTATTAATTCTATTCGAAAAAACATGTTAAATTATGAACTTACATTGAAAACAAGTTTTCGGTAAACTTCCTAAAAAAATCGCGATATTACATTATTGTGTAATGTGCTTGAGTCGATATCTAGAAAAAAAAAATCTGGTAAAACAGCATAGAGAGAGATTATTTGAATTTCAATATAAAACAGTAAGCTTTATACAGTTTTATATTTAAAAATCTTTACATTTTTTCTATGAGCGACCGTCTCTAAGATAAAGCAAGGGAAGGAGCCATAATCATACCTATTATTACTAATGGTTCTCAGTATTGGCCAACTCTCCCGATGATGCTGTCAAAGCATGAGGGCTAACAGCAATACTTATTAAAAAAAATAATAATATGTGTAGTGAATCTACAATGACGTCCAAAATTGGGAAGAAAAGAAGTGCTTAAGGCTATTTTTTTTGTCTAAAATCTAACAACTATGACTTTCACAAACACAATAATTATTCGGTAAGTGAGTCATATAGAATCAAAGGCGGCAATCTGCAAATTTTGTCAAAATAAAGATTTTTATATGGGCACATAGGAAATTCAAAATAACGTTACGTACTTAATTTACTCAATATCAAAAACGGCTATCTCGCAGTGGAATCCTCCTTTGAAAATCAGCTTTAGCATCAAATCCGGCAATCTTCAACAACGTGAAAATCAAACCCGGCCTTCTAACTCATTTCACCAATCACAAGCGTTCGTGTGGTCACGTGTCTGTTCGAAGTTTCTAACGACTTTGTGTCCGTGTTTTTATTGAATTATTGCTGTTTTTGTGATTACTGTTACAAAATATATATATAAATTGAATCATGGATGCACATCCTAAGCCTGTAATAAATAAGTTTGCCCGGAAACGACAAAGAAACTCAGAAAAATGGAAACGAAACTTGGCGAAGAAACTCAAGTAAGTTTATGTATATTTTTATTTAGGGCTGTCACGTCACGACTAGACAACGTGTATTATATTTTTTTTAACCCCAACAAAAGAGAAGTGTTATAAATTTGACCACTATATGTGTGAATGGCTTTGCATGCGCTTCTTTTAATATTCCTAAGCAAAATCAGTTACAAAGTTTTAAATTATAATTGTCAGCTTTTTAAAATTAGTTTAAGTAAATTAGTTTAAGCTAATGACGAGATATTTTGTAAGTTAGATGCTTAGTTGTAAGTTTTAAAAATTGTCATTTTGCAATAACTTTTTGTTTGTACCATTTTTTGTTGTTGTGCATGCACCGTGTAGTTTCATTAATACCATTTGATTTATACAAAAAAAAAATCCTTAAAACAAATTTATAACATTTTTTATATCCTTTTTGACAACCCTGAACGAGTTTAATTTTTGGTAAGTTTCATAAACGGCAATCTTAACACAATTTAGTATCAAATACGGCATTCTCAGATTTTTGGTTTCAAATCTGGCATTCTGCAAAATTCTTTTCTAAATTTCTTCAAATTGTTAATGTTATAGTACACAGTGAGAGTTTAATATTAAGCGCATCAATACTTACATCACTTAAAAAAAGTAACGTAATATTATTTTTTAATTCGACGACACAAACCAAAAATGTTCAATTCTCTGATTTCAGTCCAAGTGCAGATTGCCGATTTTGATTCTATACGACTCAAGTATTACTCAAAGTGTGTTGCCACAATATGGGATAGGCAAGGACATTTTTTAAGCTATTATTGAAGTAAACTAGTGTTCTAAGCTAGTATTGAATCTAGTCGAGTATTGTCCGTTCCATTCGATATCTAGTCTTATTTTGTATACTTGTGTTTAACCATAACCAACCTCTGTCTTCTAATCATAACAGTTTTTAATTTGATAAATACAACTATTATTTTAGGTAAAGATGCATAAAGATACATACTCGTATTGAACACTGCTCATATGTTTATATAGAATTTTATCTACACTTGCTAACTGTGAAAACAGCAATAATTATTGTATTTGTCGGCGCGATTACTTTTTGAATAATTAATAATTGAGGGTAGTTGAAATTATCAGGTGTCACCCGCATAATCGCCTGCATAGCCAGCTGTGCAAGTGTAGTAATAATAATGAGTATTGGTTGGTATAAATGCCGGCGAGAGTGCCGACTAAAGATAGTCTCGCTCGAGCCGTCAGAGGGATCGGACGTCTTCGAAGTGAGATATTCGTCCAGCCGGCAGTGAGGTTACCTTCGATAGCCTCAGGGCCTGACGATAATCAAGACGAAAGGCATAAGTGAAGTCAGTTAGGCTGACGTTACTCTCTTTTAAAACAACGAATTCGCGTCTTCTCCGACAAATTTTATGCGACATCGGCTTTCAGGAAGGGTGAAAGAAAAGCTTTTAAAATGAGTTATTAAATTCTACAAGAAAGCGTCAACCAAACTCACATTTTCCTCTCTATGTTTGGTCCTTCGAAAAAATTTGCTTACATGGGTTAGGTTTTAGTTTGCATGTTTCGTAAAAAATATTCAAAATAAAAAACATACGATTGTCTTTATATATTATGTTTCTCTATCCTATACTTTAGTAGTTCAAGTGTGATTTCATTGGAGTTTGAAGTTGGTCGACAGTAAATTAGAACCTATTTTAGACTTTCCTCCTAACTGTATCCCGTAAACTACGAAGCAAAAATTTTAGTAGTGAAAAATGTTGTTGAAAAAGTTAGACTATATTGTTCTTTAAGACATACGAATTGTCAAGGTCATCATTAGAGAATGTTTATCAGTAACAGTTGAGTATTTGTTTAATCACTTAAAGTCATTGAGTCATCTATTCGAATTATTCTATTGAAGCAATTTCTCAATAGGACAAAGAAAGACGAAACCATTTTAAAAATATCCCGTTAAATACACTAAATCAAACTTACCTAAATTAAACTCTTAGCTCATGGAACAGTTTTATCTAAAAAACTTTGCGGCTTAGAAAACAAAGTATTTTGTTATTTATTACAAATAATCCTCACATAAAACTTATCATTGTGCTTAAAATAGTGATAAAAAGTGTTTTTGCGACCTTTTAACAAATTAAATTTTATTACTTTGTGTTTTTATTACTCGTCAGATCTGAAAGAAACATTCTTTCTTGCTTTTCGGGTATGATTTTTTTTATATTACAAAATGTCTTTATTTTAAGCAATAGAAAATACTAGCTTCTGATCTCAATCCTGGAAATTGTATTGAAAGAAATATAAGACACTAAACAGTTTCATCAAATTGCTTTTTCCTTATTTATATATAGTCTTTCCTTAAAATGTAAAAAAGGCAAATTGATTTATAGTCATGAAAGAAACAGAAAGAAACATTTTGTATAAACGTTATAGTTTTTATTATTATACAAGTGTCAGGAGCAAACAGCAAAATTGGTTTTATCGACCTAAGTAATCTAAGTGTTATTAGCAAAACCAGAATTTGTATTTTATTGTATTTATTCCTTTATAGAGTAAACGACTAACTGACTTGGGTCGCCAAAAATTTTAAAATTATAAAATTCATCATCCAAACATTAGATGGCCACTATTACGTGCGAAGACCAATGTGCTACTCTACAGTGCCATCTCAGTGCCATCTATTTCTCAATCGAGTAAACCTCTTTTTAAGGTCAGCTGAATCTCAAATGATTTCATAGATGGCGTTCTTGACAATGACCTTACTCTTTAGTAACTAAATGTTATATAAAAGGAAGTTTATGTCGATTGTCTCATTTTTGTTTACACAATTTTATTCATTGGTCATAACAGTACACTCATTTATACTGGTTGTTTAGTTTAGTTGTCCCCAAACTTACATGTCACTTGGTCAAACAATTGTTTAATGTAGCAGTTTTCTACAACTTTTGTAGATGGCATTACCGAGAGAAAGTTTGATAGCTACGTAAAAGTTCTAAAAGTATTTCCATGTATATGTTTCATTTTAAATTTAAACTCATCTTAAATTATGATAAACTCTGATTGTCTCCGGAAGGGTGCATAAGAAAAAACTCCTGTTCTACAATTTTAGCTGGTTTTCGTCATATTTTTTTAATGTTCCTTTTATTTAATATACAAAAAGCTTTCGACATGCCGTGTAAAACTAGTTAGGGCCGATCCTCAATATAAAGCCGTTCACAGTTCGTTCTCGGTCCAATTTCGGTTTAATAAAATATTATGAAGTAAAAAATATATGTGTACATTCATACTATACGTAGCAGTCAAGCTCGCGCCAGTCCCAGTGTAATCACGATCAGGTTTAAAGAAATTTTGTTTAAGCGAGTTCGAACTTGTCACGACATGTACCGATAGTGTGAATATTGTTTCGGGTTAGGTTAGCTATTAATACATAAGCGATGAATACATCAAATTCAACTTCAATATTTTAAGGATTTTTTGCTTTTAATTAAATTTTAATTTTATTTGAATTATTTTATTGCAGTTAAAGTATTCTAGGTTTTTAGATAGTATTATCTTCTATACAAAGAACAAGAACTATAATTGCTAATCCTTCAATCGAAAAGTTTAATAAAAAAATTCTCTGCAAATATTATAATAATTTTCTAAGGTTATTAATTATCTGTGAGCCACATACTATACATCCTACCTTGATTATTAACAATTCAAGACTGAATTGTGGCCTGAGTCAGATCGTATAATGTGAACAAAATACGACTATACCAAAGCGAAATCGAATCGAGAACCAACTGTGGAGGGCTTTATAGTGAGGATTGGCCCTTAATTTGCAACTTTTATTTTCGATTCAGATTTGAACGTCTTTTAATTGCCGACCTATTTGAATTTTTGTAAACCCACTACTTGTGATTATAGTTTTCTTTTATTTTTTAAGTGAAATAAATTATGTAAAAAACATATTAAGCAATAAAATTAGTATAAGTCTGCCACATTGTGAATAATTCTTATTTTATTAAATAACAAAAGTCAAAATGTGTGTAGTATATTTATTTACTGGTATTTATAATAGAGTATTTTTATAATAGTTATTGGTTTTATTTTGTGGGACTTAGGGATTGGTGGGTAGGAAAATTAAATACACCTCGAGTACAGTAGTGTTTATTTGTAAGAAAAAAAAATCAAAGCACTTAAATAAATCTACGTGTTATTACAATAATACATAAATTATTTGGAACTCATTTAAATTCAAACACCTTGTTGAAAACGTAATACTTAATGGAAAACGTAAACATTGATGTAAATTTTAAATAATATTGTCATCAATCATCTATATTTATCATTATGAAGAAAAAGATATTTTAAGTAATTGTCAGTATCATTGTCAGTGTTGGAATTGAACAGGACAATTTTTGTTATATTACGTCCTCAAGGAAAGTGTTTGTAAAAATGAAAATATTTGTGCATATGCTTTAATATTTCAGCAATGTTTTCATAATGTATATCGCTACATGGTTGGCTATATGCGGCTCATGGCCAAGCTTTTATGAAAATTAAACATGGTCTACGAGACTACGCATGGACCCTAGGTACTTAAAGTTATAATTGTTGGTGTTAATTCGATTAATAGGAAACATAAATTATCTGAACATTCTCGTTGATATATTCAAATGTTATTCTTTACAATCGGGGTATTTTTACTCACAGTAAATGTTAAAGTAAGTAAAATCTATTTAAACTATAGTAAACACGTTCCGGTTGTTTTGGTTCTTATTAATAAGGTACTGTTAACTAATCTTATTATATATAATCCATGCAATTCACTTAATTTATAAATTAGTAGGTACATCAGGTATTAATAATTGATTATTAGGAAGGATTTAATTGAAAAAATTGACACACTACCATTGAAATGATCAAGATACACTACAAGCTAGGACAAAGAGGACTAGGATACAAATTGACATTAAAATAAACGTATTTATAATTCATAAGAAATAAGAAAATAACTTAACATAGCTAAAATTATTTGCTTATTCAATGTATTATATTATTTAAATGGTGAATGGATATCTGACATTTATTTTTTATCTTTTACTTTCTTGTATTAATATACTGAAAAAGACATGTTGTTATGAAGCTATTGCATATTATTGTACTTTTCTTCTTAATGTAGATTCTAATAATATTGATGCTAATGGACATTTGATGGTATTTTCACACTAGCGGTTTTTGTGTTGTATGATATTTTTTGACGCCAGTTTAATCAAGCGGTTACCACCATCGGTTGCCACGAGACGGCAGAATACAAAAAAAAACCGCTGGTGTCAAAAGATACTTATTTTTATTATTTGCGCAGACACGATATTTTTTAATATTTACAGTTACGGTTATTTAACAATTATGAACCAGTTAATAATTTTCATACAAAATAAACTTAGTCAAAATTATTTTAGAATGCAAGCATAATGACATCACGGCAAAATTTTATTAGTCTTATCCGAGACATAAATGTAAAAGTAACAATGATATAGGTGGACGATATGGTAGCAAAGAAATGGTCTAATTTTGATGATCTGTCTTAGGCTGCCTTAATCAAAGAAACATATTAATTCCTTTCCATTACGCCAAATATTTAAATCGTACTTAACTTACATTTCTAATCATATTCACATACTAATACGAATCACTTAAGTGACCAATACTAGAACTATCATTATGATGTCTGTGATTGTAACTAATAGCAACAGTTCTTCTTGATTTCAAATCTTCATTTATTCACATTATGTGTTTCTAGGGCATCAATTTTACTGTTTCCACAACAATGCGTACTATATTCAATCGAATTTAATTAATTACTCGCCACACTCTTTATTTAAACACCTAATTGACATAACTGATGTCTTTTTATATATAAGTTTTAAAATATTTTATATATAAATTCTAAATAATTATTAGGAAAATAATCAGGTTGTCAATATAATACTGCATCGACGAAAGACAAAATAATGTTTCGCGATATTTTATTTTGTTGATATTAATTTTTGTCTATATAATAAAATAAATTTTACCTTCCCCAAAGGGGCCAAATGATTCGTTGTCATCTTCGTTATTATTGCTCTCGTTGTTTTAATGCCTTACAAACTACGTAAATAATTAAATAAAATTTTAGCTTCTCTCCTAATCAATAAATATCCGGTGAGTAATAATTACTACGGAAATTTTATTATAAAATCAGATAATTAAGTATACAGCCAAAGATGTCTTAACAAATGTTGTAGATGACACTAACTCGAACAGACAATTAATATTCAATTCAAACAAAATTCAATTACAATCAAGTAAATAATCATTATTATAAAAAATACATTTTGCAATAAAAATATCACCTTGCTAATGACCTTATGGGTTATAAATTACTGACGTTAAAACAAGACCTATACTATCTTAACATTGCTTTGTTATTTGACATTATACTAGACCTAGAGTTTTATTGCTATAGGTATTATTATTGCTTGAATATTGCTAATTTGGACAATCTTATTTAAAATATATCACTGTATGTGTTAATGCTAATAGATTAAAGTTACATTCGACATGTTGTTCATTGTACAATCATCTTTGTCATATTGAAGTAAGAATGTTCGATTCCGTTTCATTACTAATACAGTAATGGTAGACCGCCTCTGAGCTTTGTAATTAAATTATTCAGATATCAAAAATGGAGCATGTTGTACCTTTAAGTTTTATAAATGTTTTGATATAATAAAATAAATGATAAAGTCATTCTAGAAGGAGAAGCTAACGATTTGGCAGATTAATTATTTTATTTCTATAATGTTATGATCGTTTTTGTTTTTCTAATATATTTTTTTAAATATTTTCAGCAAGATTATCAAAGTTTCCGTCATCACACTAGAAACTTCACGTTAACAGTTTTTCAAGCTTGAATCTTCGCACATTATATCATACTCGTTGTTTATTGATGAAGGAGAAACGAGAACGCTTAGTATGGAGTGTGTAGACACAAACTTGTGGTAAACAAACTGATCGATTTACATTAATCACTAAACCGCTACATTATTTCAATGGGTTTTATTTTAATTTAGCATTCATTCCGTTTCCACTTTACGACTTCAACTGTTTAATAGTAAACTCAAACTTCTACTTATAACTAAGATCTACTGAATACATCTACATCTACTAAGTTTGAGTAAACTTTATAGATAAGGCAATCTTGATGAACATTATTTCGCATTATTTTTTTATTTCAATTAAACGAACCGAAAGATAATACTTCGGAAGGGAATGACATGTTTATAGCATACCGTATTTACAGAGTTATCAATGAATGTATCCTATTCGTCCCATTAGGTGAGAAAAATAATTTTAATAATCTTAATATTAATAACTACTATAAATAGTCCTAATACTACCGCTATTATTGTAAAGAAGGAAATTTGGTACACGATGAAATATTTACATTAAAATATTGGTATATATTTTTGTATATAAATTGGTTTCAATATTAATTGTTCGCTAATACTATCTTAAATGTAGACTTTCTACAACTACAATAACGTTAGTATAAATATTTGAATAAAATATCTGGATTAAGATTTTTTTTAAAAGCCAATACTTTTAGCATAATCTACAAAGACAAAAGGGGTGACTAGATAATATATGAAGGTACAGGGTACTTTGAAGGATTACGTTAAAGAGTTTAAAAACTATTCTACTAAATTGGCTTAGAGTTTCAACAGAAACGAGTATACGAAGGAGATGAGATATAGAAGAAGTAACTTAAGAAGACAATAAGTAACATATAATAATAAAATTTTGAAAAACAATATCACATTTTTGTAATGTATTACAATATTCGATGTTAATTTCGATTTTTAGTTTTCGTATATAAAGTACATCAAAGCACCAAAAATATCTACCGAATATTTTTAAATAATGAATATAAACTAAGTTTCTATATTAATATTGCTTATACATTATCATTATATTGCTTTTGACGCGCCACCTTTGTTCGAAATCCTATAGTTAAGAAAAGTACCTACCTGACTATGAAGAAATTTTAGTGAATGAAATAGTGGCATTTCTGTTAAATGATCTAATACGGATCGCTTTGGTATGTGTGACTATGTGTGGAAAGAAATACGAACCTTTTAACAACTGCTACTTGGATGTTTGTTAAAAATACAGGAACTTTTCTTTAAGAGGAATGTTATTTATAATTGACAGGATTAAATTAAAATCACGGGTAAACAATTGACTCGCAAGGCTTCTAATACTCTAATGTCAATCTCGGCTATGTAGAGATATTCTATGTGTGGTCACCAAACCTACTGTGCATCTAAAAGATGTATTTCTGTTCAATCCCTACGTAGCCGGCGATCCTCTTCTACGAGACCTACGGAACACTACGGGGATAATATAAGTCTGCTGCGTCATTTCGACGGCGGTGCGCGACTTAATAACTACATTATTATTGCTTTTCGAATACCCATTTCTTCCGAGCACCTCGTGCTCCTCATTAACCTAACATTATTGCTATCTTAATCTAAACTAGTTTATTGCCAGTTACATTAGACTTGACCCTAATAACACACTCAATCTAAAGGCATGCTCGCTGAATGACGCGGCAAAGTCCGTCTCTGTCGCCGTCGTGTAACCTTCGCCGCCCGTCCATAACCATTTCTATCAATTTTATGAAATTTAAATTAACAATGTCGTTTTCAATACATCATAATATGTTACCAGGTTCAGCAAAATGAATTGCTTTCTAATGAATCAGACGTGCCAAAATGAAGAAGGAGCGTGATGTACAAAATTTATTAATATAGAGAAAATGTGGATGAAGTTTAGGGTATTGGAATGGGGACGGGAAGTGAGGGTGGGTGGGTGTGGAAAGGCGCAGATGGTGCGGCGCGTGGTCGCCGCTAAGGCACTGACGCGGGCGGCGTTCGAGCGACGGTCGTGAGGAGCTTCGGACGGAAAGTTTTGGCAAGTTCCTCACCGGGATGGACGACGCGGCGCCGACAACGGGTGCTCGGTCCACGTACTACGACGAGCTCGTACGCGAGACTATTCAAGTTTCACCACTTTTTTCCTTACATTCTAAAACTCTCTAACCTACATCGCGGTTTGTAAAAATCACCTACAAAAGATATTAGTTTCATCCGTATTTTATTAATTCTATGTATATAGGGGTATATTTTATCGACAATTATATACATAATTCAATGTTAACGTTAACAGGACGTTTGTCGCTATCTATCGCCTATCACCGCATCGCGGTACTACGGGGTCGTACATGATTCGTTGTTTGCGAAACGTTGCTCGTTTGCAACACGACACGGAGCGGCCGGTCGTGCGCCTCTACCTATTTTAGAATTTTGTATATTTATAATAATTACGCTAATAAACTAAATTCATAATCATTAATACTTTAGGTTAATGTGTAAATCTTACAGCACGAATACGGTCCCTGGTTGCATTCAGCTTTTCCGTGCGTTAGCCGATGGCTATGACGGAGGTGGTGATGGCGGGATCGGTGGTGGGTTCGGTGGTAGGTTCAGTGGTGGGAGGCGAGCCTGAAAGAGATTCGGGCGGTGGTGATTCCCCGTCGCGCACACAGGCTGACTCCTGATGTTTATTGAGATAACTCTTGAGCGCAAAAGTTTTGTGGCATCGCAAACATTCGAAGTTCTTATCGGCAGAGTGCGTTTGCATGTGTGCACGTAAATTCGAACGGTCTGCAAATGCCTTGCCGCAGTGTGCGCACCCATAAGGCTTCTCGCCGGTATGAGAACGGAGGTGACCTTGCAGCAACCATGGCCTAGAAAATAATTTTCCGCAAACACCGCACACGTGTGAGAGTTGATGAGTAAGCACGTGCATAGCGAGTGCTGGCATCGATACGTAAGCCTTGCCGCACTCTCCGCAGCGCTTGGCTGCGACCGAATCGAGGCTGCGATGAGTTTGCTTGTGTCTTGATAAGTTCGATGACGTGGCATAACGCTTGCCGCACTCGCTACAAGTGTATTTTGATTTTTGTTCAGGCTGTTGAGCACTTTCAACGGGAGCGTTTGCATAGTTTCGACGCTTAGATCGGCCGTCGCTTACAAAAAAAGCATCGTAGGTGTAAGCTACGGTCTCTTTAGGCCGCTCTGTCGGCTCCTGCTGTGGTTCAGGTGGTGGTGGTGGCGGTTGCTCGGGAGGTGCTTGGGGTTCGATGCGCGGTGGAGTTGTAAGGAAAACGGCGTGCTGGCTCAAATCAAGGATGGCGTGGGCAGCATTGAGGTCCTCCTCCGCTCGATGAAGGTATGCGCGTTCGTCAAGACAGTAAGGGCGGTAAATATCCTTCTTCTTCGGTGGTAGAGATAGAACAGCGCCCGTGCTGGTATAGCACATAGAGTTGGATTTGCCGCTCGCCGGTGGCGGAGGAGGGGAGACAGGTGAAGACTGGAGTTGTACTTGGAGGAAGGGTGGATCTGTCGAGTCGGAGGAGAGGTGCAGAAGTGCGTAGGAGACAGGCTGAGGCGCCGGCTGAGAGGGGCCGGAGAGAGCCGGGCTCACCTCGCTCGGCAGCTGCGCGGTGAATTGTGTGGAAGGCTGCTCCTCAGTGTAGCCTGCACAAACAATACAAATTATTAGACAGCTATTACAAAATATGTAAATGAAATAATTTTAGGAATGTTATATACATTTCTATACATTAATCATAATAGGTACTTATTTATTTATATAGAAAAAAAGGAGTAAAAATTAAAATATTTTAAAAGAAATGTGATATACAAAGTGTAACTTAATACAGATCTCTGCTGAAAAAACATGTAATAAAGGAAATACGTGAAAAAATTCCATTGTAGCTACGTACCAAGAAAAGAAAAAAAAGAGAGATATACTTATATAAGGACAAATTAAAATAAAAAAAGAAAATTAAATATATATACGCACATAAATATATTCATAAACACACACCATATATAATATCAATTTCATGCCAAATAGAGTAAAAAAGTATATAACTAGAAGACAACAGTGAGGGAAGATATTTCTAAGTCGAAGTTTAATGGAAGTGTACTTCTTAATAGAAAATTCGAATGAATTCCAAAGTTGCGCACTTCGGATAGAGAAGGTTTACAAAAAAAATTGAGTCTAAGTAGAGTATGAAAGTAATAATATCTATTACTATTACTATATACTATTTTACGCAGCGTAAGAGCGTTTAGTCAGGATTCTAGGGGCTGAAAAATTATAACGCTCACGTGAGTATGGGGCAGAGGAATTTTGGAATAATATTGTACATTAGCTTTAGAATACGCATATTCCGGCCGAAGCGAACTGGAAGCCCCTTTTACTCACGACGGAATTTTAAAATATGTTAAAATGAATTTAAATTCTGAAGCCGATATAATTTATCAAGCGGCTCACAAGCGGCATCTAAGTAGTAAACATCACTGTAGTCACTGTAGTCGAGTAAGGAAATAAGAGATTGCACCAGAATTATTTTTGTTTTGACAGGGAAGGAAGTTGGGCAGACGTTTAAAAGAATGTAGGGTAATATAAAAATGGTTTACTTACTTCATTCACTTGAACTGTCCAAGACAAATGAAAAAGCATAATAAACCAACATTTGCATTTTAATAGGCACAAAAAAAGTTTTTTAAATTTTAGATGAATTTCCTATCAAATAGGAAAGAATACATTGAAATAGAGAAATAGAATAATAAAGAGCGGAAAAGTTAAATCCGTGGCATCATTAACCGACAAGTGCGAAAAGGACATTTGAAAATAATAGAGATGAAAGGTGTGTGCGGTTACCCGCTTGTTAGGATGTAATTCCTTTGTTTGAAACAGATAGTAAAAGTGTGTAAAATGGATTTGATTTTTCTGTACTATACAAAAAGGACAAATGGAGACGAAAGTTTTGTACAAAGCCTTTATCTAGTGCACAGGAAGTAAATTGAATAAACTGCTCTAAACGTCAAATCTGTATATTTTACTCATAACAATATAGACAAACTTGTGTCAACAGAACAATGAGTTTGCTTTGAGGCCAGTTGTGAAGTTATTTTGGTTTGTTAATAACTTATGCAGGCAACCTGTGGCTTTTGTAGATCGACCTGTACGTAATATTTTGTAACATATAATTTAGTGTGGGCTTAAAATACGTATTTCAATTTTGTGGGGTGTTGGAAATTACAAAATTTATGGAAATTATGCGTTACTATTTGTTCGTGCCTAGTTATTAAAATATAATAATGATTTTAGTAAACATTATATGTTAGTTGAAGTTTTAGTTAGCTAGGGTTTTTTTTAAATAATATTTAACACATTACGTTAGTATTTTTATTCCAGTGCTGAAAAGTAAAGAGAATAAAAACATTTTTGTATCGGAATAAATAACTATTAATTATAGTTTACTGTTCGGGGGTCAGAACAAATTTTATATAGTCAGAAAAGTTATTATAACAAATGATATCATATTTAACAATTAATCATAACGAATAAAAAATCTTTGAAGAATATTATCCGAAGAATATATAGCGAAGGGAACTGATACATATGCAGGCCAATGTGGTAAATGTCAAAAAAGATGACTATCCGTTACGTAATATAACAAAACCGCTTTGTGGGCGAATTGGGTTCAGAGCAGAAACACACATGGAAATATATAAATAAACAGTGAAGCGGCGCAGCATAAGCTTTGAGGATTGAAAGGCTTAACATTGGACAAGTGAAGTAAATGAAACTTGCGCAGAGACGGGATCAGCTTGCGAATACCATCTCGTACCTATTACATTAGGAGATATTATAAACACATTTAAGATACATTTAACATACTGCAACGTGAAATTATTCCTTATATTTTGTATACTTTTCTTATCATAACACATTATTTGATATTTTTTATAAGCACTTACTATTTACTTCAAACTTCTTAGACAAACTTTAGGACAAATGTAAAAACGTAGAAATCATTCATTGATTTCACTAAAATTCAGAATATTGCAACTTCAAATTGCAACGATAATTTTTTATAGTAAATGAAATAAAGAAATAAAAGAATCATATTAATTCTTGATTAATAAATTATATTTCTTTGACATTTCAAACTAAAATTAATAACTGAGTTTTGTATTTAAAGCCATTTCAAAAATATTGTTATTTGGACGGAATCAACGCTAAAAGTTATAAAGAATTTATCAAATAAAATATTATTCTAACTTTATTGGTTGTTCTCACTTGAGCAATCAATCAAGTTGTTATATGTAGAAAACCTCTAACAACGACCGATCTATCACAGCTCCACCCGTCTCCTCTGTTATCCTGGTGATCTCACTTCTAACATAATACACGGTTAAGAATGTTATCAGATATTCTCGGTTACAGATTGAAGCCAAAAGTAAAAAATACTGCTTTTGAAATGGAAAATCTTAATCTGTTTAAAATGTAACTAAGGGAAGCCTGATGTTATCTAATGCTTTTTTCTGTATATACCCGTAGAGTGTAAGTGATACTTTTGGCCACAGTTTTATTTTTAGTTTCAAATGCATTTGAACTGTCAAACGACCCTATGTACTCTTTGAAACGGAATGTATATTTTATTTTTCGTTAGATATTTATGCTATATGCTGAACATTGCTTAAATAATGTTGTTTGATTTTTTTTTCAATTAAAAAAAATTAATCCTTTTAAAACTAAAAGCCTTTAATCAAAAAATCTATTGAAAAAACAAATCAATAACATAGAATAAACGTTTAAATATTTTTTTTGGGTTTAAAAAATTGATTAACGTTTTAAATAGTTCTTATCAATACATTTTTATCATTGAAAAGCAATGAAAAGCACAACTGGCCGGCTTTTGGAGCAATATCCACCAAATTGAAGTAGCATCATTCAATAAAACTTGACTGCTGGCATAGAGTATCTGCAGATACATATACTGAATATCACAGGTCGGTTTTAATAAATCGAATAGTTACATAAAATCAAGTTTCGCCACTCAATTTATTCAAACGTTACACTAACAAGTTGCTGAATCGATTTTCCAACAAACAATTGTCAAATAGTCATAGCCAGAGCAGCTCGTTTACAACAGCTCTGTTGTTTGTTTAATTTGTAAGGATCCTCGCAGCATCGTTTACTTTGATTCTGGGATCTTGTCTGTTTAAATCAAAAGGTTAAAGTAAGAAGTAGTTTGATACTATTTGAGTCGAAACATAAATTTATATGGGGTTAGAACAAGGAAATGTTAAAGGTATTAAACTACGATAAACTTACTTATTCCTTCCCTATTTTAAACTTACTTATTCGGTCCCATTGTAAATGTTCGTAACTTTATTTGATAAATTAAATGCGTAACTTTCATAAATACGTCCGCAAAGAAGATGAGAGAAGTTTATAAATTTGTATGAACAAGTTTCAGAATCTCAATTTCACAAAGCCACTTTCTACAACGCAAAGTGAATGTCATGTAGAATTCTAAAGGATTACTACATAGCTACTTTTCTTACGTCACGTAGTATCAAAACGTGGCTTAGGCGGATTAAGAGTTTCAACTGCGATTATTTACTAAGCATGTTATATTTTATTTATTTTTGTTTCATTCAGGTTATTTGTAAGGAACAAATATGAATATATTTTTATATTCGATTGTATTTAAAACTAAATAGCAATAAATGAACAATAAATATTGTTTCAGGAGGTTCCTCCTGATTAATGATAAATTACTTACAAAATAAAACCACTCCAGCTTACCCGTTAACGCGAAGTACTGGTTTTCTGATTAAAATGTGAATACCGTATAATTTTATAGTAGTACACATGTTTCAATTTCCCTAGCATTCTGTGCTTAATAAATGGATGACTGGTTTCGCAAAATAATTGAGTCAGTTTGGTTGGGATGCTTTAATTGGTTTATGTGACCGTTTTTCACTAATCTGCTAATATGACGAATACACTAAATATTCATCTAATTTAAATGTAAATATATATGATGATAAATAAACTATTATTTAAGACCAAAGTATGTATTTTATTCACATTTTGTTAAGTAGTTTTATAGTGTTGGTAGATCGTCAGTAAGTTTTCATCTACATAGTAAAATTTAAATAAAAAATGTTTAGAAGGCATTGACTATAAGAAAAGTCATGTTAGCAAATAACATCAAATACGCTTTAATTATTTATTAACTTATAATATCATCAAGAAAGTCGGACTTTTCAGGTTCCATTATTTAGTTTAAATGAAGCAAATCATTTACAATGTTAACCTTCATATATTTTAAACGACTATATTCCGTGTTATTTAAAACCGAATGTGTTACATGTGTAATGTTGCCAGCTTTACAAAAGTTTTGAGATCGTTCACTCGTCTGCTTGCCCTGGCCGCCACAATGGCGCCAACCATTCTTTCATTTTATAATATCGAAGCAAATATTTTAAGAACCACTTACATAATATTTACAACATATTTATCAAGTTTTATATAACTTCAGTTCTTAGTAATCAGGTGATATTAAAAATTCTTTATCAATGTATAACAACACTTAAAATTGTCGGATGAAAATTATATAACACGATGTGAAAGAATAGAGTATATTCATATTATGTAAATTGAAAAACATCGCACCACTGCAATGCTGTGTTGATGCGATTCTTTCGTCTACTTTATATAATATAAAATAATATAAAACAATTATTAGAATTTATTGGGTTGTATCATAATATCTCTTCTAACCAGTTTGAACGTTGAGTTTCATTTTTCATTTATAAAAAAAAAATGTTTTAGCAAAAATATTGTTATTTGATAAATTTCACGTTAAAATGGTATTTCTGTTGCACGGTAAGTGGTCAGTTGTTCGATTTAATCAATTCTGGAAGCATGAATGATTTAACAGGAATCCGTGCTCTCAGTTAACGTTTTGTCCTAAAATTGGCTGCGCCAAACCCAATAACGTTTTTTTTAAATTAATTGGAAAGTTTCATCCGCCGTTTAGATTTTCATTATATGTCATTTGTATCTAAAAATATATAAAACAAAAAATAAAAAAAAATGGATGGAGTTAATATAAATAATAATGATTAAAGAGAGTAGTACAACAAGATTTTAATAATAAACAATAGAATGTTACTATGTGAAAGTTAGGTGTCTAGTTTTCAAGAAGTAAAAATTCAAACTGAAATGTAATTTTTCCGACGGTATGCGAATAATGAGAACTAATAAATTGAATTAGCATTTTCATCGACTCACTCTCGGATTCTTAATTGAAAGAAATTGAAAAGAATCAAACGGAATGTAAACGGCTTTTGAGACAAGATTTCTTCATCGTAGACTTGTTATTTACCCTCAATGAAATATCTTAATTACAGCAGGTTCACTTATTAAAGCATCGCTACCAGCATAGCAAATGGAAAAAATAAAACGATGGCATCTCGCCCTCATTTAAGGCGCTGATACAAAACAAACGCAACAAAATCAACGCTTAGCGTGCCAACTGAGTGCCGCAGATACAATGGCAAAAACTAACCCGGACAGTGGGATGAGTGAGGGGTTCGCCGCATTGCACCAGTTGAATCTCGACCCCTTGAACGCCCTAAGGGTGCAAAACTCCCTCTACCCTCCCCCCGCAACCCTCCCCCGCACTCAATTCAGGAGGGAGCACAATGTACTTGTTGACGCACGTTCATGCAAGATCGGGATGCTCACAGGATTGATTTTGAAGAAACTCTAGTGGAAAAATCGACGTCGAGTCTAGTGACATAAGCTCAATTTAGTCAATAAAGTTTTTCTACAAATAATTATTCTCTCGGGAAGCGTGCCTATATTTTTTTTATAACAATGGCAATTATTATAAAACATCCTCCAATTAAAATTATGACGTGTATTAAATAAAGCTTAAACAAAAAATGTCTGTTCGAATGTACGTAAATTATATACCTATTATATTATTGCTTACCTACTAAGTTAATAAATTAATTATTTTAATAAACGTTTAGTTATAATATAATCTTTAAAGAAAGTCTTGATGTAAGAAATAATGTAAGTAAAGGAAAATTTGCACTAAAAATAGGTTCCATTTTTTTACTGTCATAAGGTGCTTTTTCCTGTAACTAACCGATAGGTTTATAATGTCCGCATTTTCCAGACCCTTCCTTTTATAAAGAACTTATAAGGGATTGCCGTCTCGCCTCTTGTTGACTTACTAATTAGCCTGTAGTAAAATGTCGAGACCATTACTAAAATTTTCACAGCAGAAGTTCTTTGAAGTGATCACGTCTTGATGGCTAATTATATATCTAAAGTGTTCAAACTAATGCTATGCATTATATTAATATGACTTGATTAGTAAGGTATTTTCAAAACCAGATAATAGTGATGTGTCGAAGATAGAAGTTTTATTTTGGTAATGTTCTTAGTGGAAGAGTGTTTTAGAGTTGAGCCGTTATAAAATACCTGGAGAGGTGGACTTGTTCTCGGCTACAGTTTCTTTGGATGTTAAATAGTTTTATAATCCCCTCGTTATATTCAAACATATTTCCAAAAAATTGAATGGATATTAATCGTCTGTGTTCAATTTAATGTTACTAAAGTGTCATGTTATATTGCTATATTGACTATTTGGCTGGAGTTAACTGGACCGGACTAGACATTGACTGGTTTAATATCGACGACATAGATGGTACGCAGCTGTCTCCAACCTCAATGTTCTCACGAATTCACTCTGGTTTCATGTTACTAACAGACCGTATATTTTGCTTTACTTTAACAGAAACAAAAGACTTTAATACAGGATTAATATATCCACCATTAAAATATAAAGTAAAACTGAATAACCTTTTTATTTTATAAATTAAATGCATTAAAACTAGACCATAACTTAGAGTTTTATGCTCCTCGAGTCACTCGGGTACTGCGTTTCATAGACTCTGTATTTATTTAAAGCGCTGCGGTAATTTAAATCACAATAAAATGCAACTGAAGCTATAAAAGCTAGATCCAAGCTGTTAAGTAATAGCTTAAGCTTAGTAAGTTCTATTCGAAACTAGCCAGTCAGAATGGTTCCGTCCAGCAGTGAACACTATACGTTATAGACATATTCAATATAAAAAATAGAAACAATGAATAGATTAATTCCAGTTGCCTTACTTATATTTTATGTCAAGAGAAAAAACATTGCTTTTATTTTTCCTACACGCTTTCGAAGGGCTTGGCTTTAGTTTTCTAGGTCAACGGGTAGCGAACAAATATACCGTTACTATAAGCCGGCGTGCCAGACGCCTCGCCTTAGTATTTGTTTTGAAAAATATTAAAGTTTCCTTGAATTCTTGGAGTGTGAAGTTAAAATTATTTTGCTTGTGTATTAATTCTAGCATAAGTTTTATTTTGAAGACCGAACAATAAGGATTAGAAATTACGTACAGTAGAATTGTAATTTTACCTTGTACGAATGTTCGCTATAAAAGCGCCACTATAAAAAACGAAGGCTTTTAAGGACTTTATAGTTACGTAAGCTGGGTAGCAACAGTGGCTAAGCGTAATGTACTGTGGCCCCGTTTGAAAGTAATGGATTTTCAATTAGCTCAAACGCATTGACGGAATGTACATAGCTGCTCTTTGGTCATAAATAATTCACAATCTGGAAATTGTATTGTATGAAAAATATATAAAAGAGGAACAGATATCAAAGCACATTACAGATAAGGATGTTAGTTTCGACTAGAAACAGAATCCTACCAAAGAAGTACGAAGCTCGTGGGTTCATAAAATAGCAGCGTTTCTAAAAATGTATTTAAAGTGAAAACAAGGTCGCGTAATTATTTTTCGCTGAGACGGGCGAGGGACCACTGTCGGATATTAAACGGCGACTAGGCTAGACTCAACACACGGAATTTGCTTTTTGTCTATTTTGTTCAATATTTTAAAACACGCACTTATTAATTTATACAGTAAAAATATTTCTCTTTTAAATTCATAATTTACTTTTTGTTTTATTGTCCTTTTATTTCTCATACAGTTTTATAAACTTACACTAAAAGTCTAACATCTAAGAGATTTGCATAGTATAATTATTTAAACTAAACAAGCCTTTAAGCTTTTTACGGTTTATGTTTTTAAGCGTCGTCTAAAGCGGATAAGAAATTTAAATGCGTCTCCGTAGTGTGGCACGAAAAGTTTTGTCTGGCTGATACAACATTAAAGAGTTTTAACAGTAGGTAAGTCAGTAGACCGACAACTATATAGTTTTGTATCCAAAAAAAAGTCTGGTGCAAAAATTAACTTAATTAGAAAATTATTCATTTATTTACTAAGAAAAATGGTAATTCCACTTTTCTTTGCTAACTAAAATGTTGAAGGTATAAAAAAAATAACACTCGCTCTATGATACGAACCGTTTACTAAAGCTGTAAAAATATAACTTTTTCAGGCTATTAGAAATACTGCAAAATAATAGAGTGTCACATATATTTTGAACGAGACTAGACGAAATAATAACAGAAAACAAAAGTAGTAAAATTTTGAATGAATCCTTTTCACGGTAAATGGCAAACCTTTCTATCCCCGAAGCCGGGAGCCCCTATCAAAGCAGACATGTAAAAGCAATTTGTTTTTTTACGAGTGCACGTTGCTTTTCAACATTTTCATTATAACTCCTACTTTTGTAATGAAAATCAACATTTCAGTTATACAGCAAACAAAAGCGGAATGACAATTTTTCTCAATTACAAAATTTCTTAAGCTTATTCTCATAATAATTTCATAATTTACACTGTCTTAACGTTATAGTTAATTAAAAAAATCACATAATATAAAATTTATGTGTATTGTATTTTTAAATGCTGTTGGTGAAAAAAAACTGGATTTTATAGGGGCACGTAAAGCTCGGCATTCCTAAATATAACATACAAGGTTCCTTAAACGTTAAGAATAATCCTTTGAAAAAAATTGAAATATTTATTCTTTAAACAATAAGTTATGTTAATTTTTTTTTGGCATTTCTTCATCATTGCTTTTTTAAACATAAATTGTTAGATGTGACAAAAAACAATGTATTTATTATTTATTTTTTTTACTTTAAGCTAAGCTACGTTTTTAGAACAGAAAGTAACCATCATAGTATTTGCGTCAGTGTCCTTCTTCTTTCTTTCTCTGTTCTTCTTCAGTGTCCTACATCTGTCCGTCAGGTTACTCGGCTTAGAAAATGAGGCATCGTCATGATTCTTGATGTTTCATTTAAACATCAAAGTTATCGAACTTCACAACGAAGATAAAAGATAAATAACATTTATGTGAAATATTTCAGATATTTCTCTCTGTTAAAATTACGTGTCATGAAAAAGATGGAAAATTAAAGCCAATATTTTTTTGACTCAAAAACAAACGTTTGAGTTTGGAATGTTGGCTGTTTAAAATATTTTACCAACTTGTTTTTGCGTATTCGTTTTTCAACCCGTTAACCCTATGTCCGGCTCTTCTATAGTTCATGAAATACAAATACCAAAGACAAAACATTTCAGTTCTATTTTCCCAACCATCAGTCAATCAGGATATTTTTTTTGTTTGTTAGGTATTGGGATTTAGTTTTATCCGTAAATATTGGTAGAATTAGAATATTTTTTTTGCGAATGCCGCCAAACTTTGATTAGTTTGTTCAATGTAGATTATCTACAGGAACATGTTTGTTTGAAATAGTTATGCAGTTTTACTTAAATATAAAAATTGTTACGCTTACGTTTATTCAGTTTTATTCAATTGCAAAAATTGTATTTGTAAAATGAAATTAGAAGAATTCCATATAATATTTACAATACATAAAATATAAAGATTTAAATAATGAGTTTGCTAACCTTAGACTTATTTATAATTGTACGATATTTAAAATTATATGTATAAGGGCTTCTTAAAATTTTAAGTCTAATTAGACTAGTTTATAATTTTTCTACGTTAAAATTACCGTTGGAATAAATAGTAATGCTTAACAAAAATAATATGAATATTGAGGGAACCCTTATATAAAACGCCATTAACTATAATAACTATATTGTATACTTGAGTAAAGTTTGCCTTCCCTCCCCCAGGATATTGAGAGGCTCTCAGCAGCTCTGCTTTGTGTGACGTTCGATATAAAGCTCGCCGCAGCCTCTACCGTTATTATCACGTCTTTCATTTAACATGACAGTTTTAAATTATATAATAACGAACTTGCTGCACCATCGCTGTCAAACGTGTAAATTGAAATGGCTTTCATTAACCTAGCTTAATTAGTTAAGCTGACGTTCTCTCGCTTGATAAAGAACTTATTATAATATGAAGCGCTTGTTGTGAAAATTATCACGTCTACTTTTTTAATTGACAGTCTTTATAGGGAAACAAAACTAGTCGATATATTTTATTTAACAAATTCGGTAAACATTATGTATATTTGATAAAATTATCTGCGCGAAAAAATCAATCCAGTGTTTTGGCAGCTTTGTGAATGTATTTTCGGAAAGCGATAAAGCTAAAGTCTTCTTTTGTTAAAATTCCTCATATTTGGGAACTCACTGATGGTATTCGATAACACCGCAGAATGTTAAACGTTAAAGCACCAGTGTATTTTGCAAAAGAACATCTCAAAAATTTGGATACGGTTTTTGTATTAATACTTTAATTATATTAAGTACATATAAAGTAAATATAAAATACCTCTTTCAACTTTAAATCCAAATAGTGATATAAAATAACATTTATTTTGTTTAATAAAGGGAAACTTTTGTAAACAGGGCGTATACGATTATGTTTACAGACTCGTGAAAGGACTTTAAATTTAATTGTAAACAAATGTACGCAACAAATAATTCACTAAACAATTAATGTTCAGCAAATACAGATTATAAAATGGAATGTTGTAAACTTCGTTACTTCAAAGCTATTAAATGTTTGGCTGTATTAGGTATAGGACTTTCTTTATGTCATTTAAATTTTAAATGTGAGGTTATTAAAGAACCTTCAGTATATTTATCGGACCGATAAATTATTTACTCTCTATCGGTTCATAGGTATATTTTTCAAACGAATGTAAGAGCTGTGATCACATTCCTGCGTTATGTGACAAATAAATAACCTAGCCGTTTTATAAGTTTCAGAATGACTAATGGACATGATTTGTATATGTAGATGTATAATTATTGTAATAAAACGAAAAGTCGACATATAATTATGACTCCACCAGTTACGAACGAACGAACGCAGCGTAGAAAGGATAGCAATATACAATTACAATGATCGATGCACCATGTTTAACAGAGAGCAAACATGTTATTTGGTTAGTTATTAAACGGGTTTATTTGTTTGTGTATATCGTGAATTTCTGGCTACTAATAATATTTTTGGTAGCCTCCTTTATCACTTATTCAGTTACGATACGATATCTAATAATTTAAATAAAATTCATAACAACAACAAAAAAATGTAGTTAAAAACATTATTTTTGCTTAAAATATTCTTAAATATAAAATATTTACTTCTCACCATTTTTCTATTTTTTAATCTTCGAATGCAATTTTTTAGAAAATATTTTGCTTTATATTGAATAGTGAAAATATATTATTTAAATTATACCACGTTTAAAGAATTTAGTTAAGCCTTGGAAAGACTCTTATTTCAAAATATTGTTGTCATTTTATGATTAATTATTTTGCAGACCCGTGGAATATTACTCTGGCATTGTAAAAACATCAGTGGATATTTAGGGACTTTTATTAGTCTTTAATCATCATTTTTTAACATTATATTACTTTAATACTAACAATAGTGATACTATAAAAGAAGTGTAACACGTTTAAATCAGTTTCTATTTATTCCTCACCTTTCTATAGTTTTATTCTTGTTTTTTGTCTCTCTTCAATTTAAGTGAAAACGGATTGCAGCAACGTCTCTTTCAGAATAGTTACAAACTACTCCATTATTTCAGTACTAATTCAAGCTTTGTAATTCATCCCCTTAATGTGCGAACTGTACTTGTGAGTATAACTATAACTAGCAATAACTAGACGTTTTCAACTTAGATGTTGGAAACCTTAAAGATGAGTTACTAAGTAAAATTGTGGATCACCGGAATAGCTTATATTTCAATTTTACTCTTAATGGTTCACAATAACTTGAATTCAGCTTTAGCACTTATTTTAACAGTTATATCTTCAGAAATCAATAAATCAAAATACTTTGAAATATATGAAAACTAGCAGAAGTAGCCTCACTAGAAGAGTTTTAAAACTCTCTAACTAAGAAAAAACTGATAATTAATTTTTGGAATGGAACTGACGTAGTGTATACTTAAATAAAATCCAAGTATCTTAAAACACTTTATTTTTGAATGACGATTTTATGTGCACTGTGTTGAAATCCAGGAAATTTCTCTGAAAGTGAATAGAAACAGAGATAAACCATATGTCTTAGCACTAGTTGTGGAATATGGCATTGTAATTCAGTTATGATACTTAAAAAAAATTCCTACCGTTGATCAATTTACATTACTTTGGGCAGACCCTGGCTAAAGCTGGGAAATTGCCAGGAAGAAGAAGAAGAAGATCAATTTACATTACTGGATAATTTGGATTTGTTATTTTGTATTACTTACAATCGTGTTCGAATTAAGTGGAAATATAACGATCTTGATGATTGAAACTGAAGAAATGTTGTCCGAATTATATTTCATTGGAATAATATCAAGAGATTCATGTGAAACACAAAATCCTAATTTTAATAAAATTTTAAAAGAAATATTTATACAATATATTGATATTTTAGTCAAAGATGTAAGATATATTTCACTTAAATATTACTTCAAACCATAATATTGATATATATTAGTAGCAACTTGGAAAAGAGAAGAATTTACAAGTTTGGAGAAATACGTTTCAACTTGGAGGGAAAACTTTGGAGGGTAAATGACTTGAGAAATTTTATTAATATATAAAATGTAACGTATTTATGATAACGCAGATTACTGATGTTAAATATGTTTTTACTGTTTCAGTCTCCTTTTTTCAATGGTACTAGGGCGTTATACTATTGACATATTACATTGAGATGTGAGTTAGAAACTAAAACGTCCCTTCGTATGTAATTGGCTACAAACGGTGTATGAAACAGAAAATCAATAAGTGACCCTCGTTGTATGCTTCGCCGCCCGGGCGATTGCTTATCTGAACATTTACAAAACTACTTATTATATTTATTTTAAGGTATTTTATAAACTCTTTTCAATTATTTATATTTATAATTATTAGCTTTCCTTGTTGTAATTATTTTATAACTGATTTTATCAACACTCTTGCTACGTGAGCAAACACTTGATTACTAAAGATGAGACACTACGCCTCTTTTAAACGACTTTCCAGTAGTATAGTATTAAAAGTGTGTTTGTAACGTATTTTATTTTTTATTCAAAATCCCTAATATCGTTACTTAGTAGGGACACCTTTAAAAGAAGTGTAACTTGATAGTGAAGATACATTTCCCCTTCATCAATTAACTTCTAAGTCTTGAATGATATGATCATTTCAGGTGTCTTTTACGAGCTATTTTAAGTTATGAATACGTTAACAATTTATAAGAAGTATTATTAGGTAACGTTAACAAATGAGGTTAACCGGCGAGTCGCTTGGAGAACGTAATAGAATTTCTAATCTAATTGTCACCCGGTCTTGTTACGTTAAATTCTCGCTCCATAAACGAAACGGTTATTTGAAATGGGTCATAAATTTAGCTAAATGTATGCGATAGAATAAAAAGAAAATTATAAATATTCTCTATTTGAGAAAACTGAAGTCACACATCATGCATGAAAGGTTATATAAGCGTGAAGACTGAAGAGTAAATGTCGTTTCCACTTTATTTGCGTCACAGCTCCTGTCAATTGGAATTGCTCACTCGTTCCTACCTCCATGGCATAAAAATCCGCTTCACGAAGCACATGTGCAATGTTCCTTCAACCTTGACAATGTTACCAAGATAATTACATCTGAGTTTCAATGCAAGCCAATTAAATTGTATTTCCAAATCGCTTATGATTTTTATATACTTTATCGGTTTAAGATTTGAATGCCATGTTGAATTGGTTGCAACTCTATAGAAAAGGTCTAGATTTCCAAAGTAAAAAAAAAGCTAAGCATTAGGTAAAATAGGCGTTTAATGACTTTATACCACTTATGGCTACTAAGACGTTAATAATAATTGTATAAAATTAATCAGATCATTAGACTTTTTAATAGAAACTCTTGTAATATTTTTTTTTTGAAATTTGATTTTTATTTAAGTGATTTAGAATCTTTTTTTTTTCAATTCATAATATGCAAGATAAAGACTGACATAGTGTGACTATTTTTTCTTATTTTTATTCGAACGGAGCAATTTTATCACCCCTCTATGACTGAAAGTCTAAATTACTTTTACCGTAATTTAATAATTGGATAGTAATATCTTTAATGAAATAGGATTTAAACACTTAGACTCTCGGAATGTGTCCATACTATCCAGCTAGTTAAATTTCCAATATTTCATTATAATGTTCAAAGAGAAATTAAATTTCGAGATTGTGGTTCCCACATGAATTGAATTTTGAAATTTGTATTGCTACTTTCTGAAGCCGTCTCCTTTGAAACGTATAGAACGTTTGAAATTTGTTCCTATTTCATTTCGTTCTTCGTATTACGTCTAAGAATTTATATTGAATTCAGAGACAGTACAGAATGAAGGTGAACAATATAAGATCGTCAAACAATAAAAATTTTAAATGTTTTTGAATATTTTTGTATATTTTATAAACCATAAACTCGTTTCTATTGTTGCCGATGTGTGGATGTATTGATAGTATACGTCCGTCGGGAGTATTATGCGGTCAACTAGATTGTGTTAGAAAAAAAATATCTTGCATGAAAATTCATGAAGCGATATCCAAAGCCTGAAATTTAGATGTTTTATAATATTATTTCTAGTGCATCAAACGTTGGGGAATTGCGTTTTTGTTGAGCTGTAGTCTGTAATAATACTAAGTAAATATAAAAGAGATATTTCTGTCTAGGTAGACCGAGTAACTTGGCATTTAACGATCTGTTATAACATATAAATAAGTCTTGTATGTCCTTATCCCATTTTATCATCACACTCTGGTATTATAAAAAATGATAAAATAATTCCAAAATTGTGAATAGTTATTCCAGATACAAGGTGGATCATTTGCTTTAAACAAATTTTGTGCCGATTGAGTATGGCGAAAGCTTTACATTTCTGTCCCATTATTCCTAAGATCTTGAAACAAATTGTACTCTCATATTCATATAAAAACATTCTGAGAAAATTGGAGTCCTGGAAAATCTTATTTAAAATAAAGAGACAAAATTATTTTCAGAGATAAACATTTTACAAAGATATATTTAATACAAGTCTTAGTATCTTTAAGTAGGTTTTTCCGCCGCTTTGTTACTTATTTTAAATACAGTTCCATTCAATGTTTTCATGGCCTTCCTCCAATTAAAATGTGCAAAGTTTATTCCGCCACCGGCACTTAGAATGGAGAACATGATAAAATACTTTTTTTTTTTAATTCATGATCATTTATTTTTATTTGAAAATGCTTATACTTGAAATAACGTTACAATAATTTTTACAAAAAAATTTAAACAAAACCAAAATATAGTGGATAGAACTTTAATACGGACTTATATTTTTTTCCTAACAAATAGCTGCGATTTAACTAGGAATATGAGAACGGGTAACTTACGATTTTATATCAAAAGTCATGAATTTGAAATGATTTCATGAATGTTAAGTTTTTGTGATAATAAACTATTCTAAGATGTAAATTTAATGCTTCATAATGACGATAGTAGCATATTAAATATCTATATATTATGTTAAAGTTATTATATTATTATGAAAAGCATTAAAAGCGTTTAAAAATATGCTAAAAAAAACAAATGTTGAAAAGCTTACTTCTGTGAATTTGGGATCAACAAACACATACTCACACATATTTTCATTGGTAATAGCTTATATCAATGATCAAAAAAACATTTATTACAATATTAGGATATGAAAGTTTATTTGCTTGTTATTCAGACCCCAAAAACTACTGGCTTAATTTTTTGTATGTAGGTAGCAGCAGTTCTGGAGCAACAAATACTTATGTCCTGATATTCCCGTGGGATCTGAAGCGAAGGGTAACAGCCACAAAATTTATATCTCCAAAATATCTTCTTGATCTCGGGACAGATACCGTTCGCCGTTTTACTTAAGTTAAATCTCTTGAACTTTAAGCAGGACGAATAAAAAACGTATAACCATTATAAAACCATATACTTATATATATATGTGTATAACTAAATACACATATATTATATTTTCTTTACTGCAATTGACTATATTAAATAAGTATTATGGTAATCTTTTTTTTTTTTTACATTATTTCTTATTATCTCATTGAATATATTAACTGTCATATTTTGTATATAAAAAATTAAATCTTTTAACTAAAAGAATAGAATATTATGTCACCATTTTGTGAAGGTATATAGATTTCTATGTATTTCTTACGCTCAAGCACCGTCGACATATTTTTCAAATGTTGCAATACCACGGATATCTCAGTTTCATTTTATTTATTCCATATCCATCCGGAACTTCAATTTTTATTATTGTTTTCATTAGATGCAAATTGGTTGAACGTTATTAAAATATTCTGAATTATTTATTTATGATAAAGTATATATGGACTAGTCTCTTTACATATGTTCTCTCATTGTTCAAATCTAATGAAATCGTTTATAAGCTACACACAAAAGGCATTTACTTTCATTTCATTCTTTATCCTGATCCCATTATTACTATTTCAATAAAATCTTTGTATAATTTTTATTTCTTTTGACTTTTTTAAAAAGTAGAACATATAATTATATATACATATAAATTAAAAGAAGTAAGTTCTAGGGAACATATCCTCGAAATACATAATTAACTTCATTTTTATAACCAATTCAATAATTGTCCATAAAATGAAATTGTTTCCCATAAAAAATATGTCCGCGCTATAACCGCTTTATGTGATAAATTATATTTTAATACAATATCGTTAATTTTACGGAGATGACATAAACTTTTTATGAAGACTCGCGAACAATTCTGTTTACGAATGTTTTAAAATTGTCATGGAATTATTAAAATTATTATTAGGTATTTTTTGAACCAAAAATTAGTGTAAATTATTGGCAATGGATAAAAATTTTACAAAAGTATTTTTCGATATGTATAGTCTAGTTTAGTCAATTAGTTTATGCATCATTTGAGTATGTCGCATGCGCATTAACAACAAAATATAATATTAAAAATTCGCGTAAAAAGCAATCGCAAATAGCAGCGCTACTACAATACATAGTGATGAGGTGATTCTGGCTTTAACTAATTACCTCTTCATACTTTACCGTCTCCACTGTTTTTTGTAGACTCTGTCATATAGAGTTTCACCGTTTACTGTTGTCTTTTATGATGAAACGAGCCAAATGAAAAGTATTTGTAAAGTGAAAGTAAAAGTGCTCACCGTTGTAGAGTAGCGTGGGCTCGGGATCGCGGGGCGAAGGTCCCGGCGCGGTAGCAGCGGGCGCGGGGCTGCGGCCGCGCCCCTCACCGACCACGTCGATCTCCTCGTCGGAGTCGTCGGCCAGCTCAGTCGTCGGAGCCACCTTCCACTTCTTGGCCATGAGGCAGCGCGGCATGGCGGCGCCCGCATCGGCCTCAGCGCGGCCGCATCAGCGAGAAACAGACGAACAGAGAAAAAGAGAGAAAAGAGAAAGAGCGGCGCCCCGGGCGAGCGGCGTAGCGGGCAATCGCGCGCGTCCTCTTGCGTTGTGGCGCTCTGTCCGTCGACACTCGGTATATATTGGAGGCGGGGTGGTGCGCGCGCTGCCACTTCGATCGATGGGCGGCGGGTGCTCCACGCCGCACAAACTTTGCCTGCCAACTTGGAGCGATACTTACGAAGCTGGTGCGGGCTGGAGCGACGAACCGCGACCTAACTTGCTACTTGCAATCAATCAGTGGAAATACTGCCGACCTTACGAGTCAGGCACGCAACGGCTCTCTGTTTATAATTGACGGCCACCAACACGTAGGCTTGTAATTAGTTTCCTGTAAGGATGTTTTGTTGACAATAAAGTTTATTTTATAGGAAAACAAGATGTTATCAATATCTTCGAAAATTATAACGATTCGAATTAGCTCGTTTTCATTGAAATCTCAATAATAAGTATTTTATACAATCAATACATCAGCAGTATGAAATTTGATCTTTACCATTACGGTTTGCAGTGATGGCCACCCTCCGTTCTATGAGTCGCAAATTATATTTGTATTTGGCGATTGCACATTGCACAGCCTACGGCGAAGGCACGCATTCAATTAATGATTCCAATTAGCTTTGAGATTTAAATTTCATGTAAAACGGATACACAATCCGTAGTTTTTAGCAATTTACTAAATAAAATGTACAGGGTTTAAATTTCATGTTTCGAAATTAAGGGAGGCATGGGATGCAAACACAGATTTCTTTTTTATGGCCCCTTAGTGAAACGTAAAGATACAGCGTCAGATGTACCGTGAGTAGAACTGAATGCTTTCCATTTAGACTCACTTTCCTAACAAATAATGTAAGAGTTTGTTGTCTGCTTCTCTTGTTACAATTTATTTACTTTAGATTTTTTTGTGATTTAAACATATAGTCGCTCTGTGAATGTTCCCGATTAATTTCTAAAAATGGACGGAACTCAAACTTTAAAATACGCCCACTATTTCTTTACAATTCATCGGTTTAAAACGTCTTAAGAAATTAAGTTTCGAAGCAGAAGAATTTAATCCGGAACCGTCCTATTCACTATTGTGTAAGTTAGAAATTGCAAAGTTTTAAAGATATAGTATGTTATCCATTACTATAACCAAGCAATATTTTTTTTTTATTAAATCATCAAGTACAGTAATAAAGTACAATTAAGATGTTAGTGAAAAAAATCAAATATACAAGTCAATAAAAAAGGACGTTTGTTTAGAAAACTTGACTTTAATGTCGTTTGAAATTGTTTTTGTTGATTTTGTACAGGGACTGTATATACAGTTGTTAGCAATTTTGCATGTTCGATAATAACCACAAAACTATTTTAAAGTGAACCATCTGAGATGCGTAATTACTTTTTATCTCTGAATTACAAAGCACCACAATTCGCTCGCAAAAACATGGTTATTAACATTTTTATAACTATCAATAAAAGAGTAATATTTTTATTAACAATTAACAGTGACTGTTACTGTACTATTTTGTTTTTGACATTACATGTGACTACGTTCATATGTGTTATATTAGGTTTCTTTGGAAAACATATTCGGCCGTTTTCCTATTACTGGTCAATTAATACTAATTATCATTATTTGTACTTATTTCTTCTTTACGATTATAAGACAAAATTTAACAAAAACAACCACTATAAAAAAAAATATCTTGTCTTTTATTAGTGACTTTTAAAAGCCCATTCTGTTTATGACTGCTTCATGTGGTGTAAGAAATAAAAGTATCTTTTACTATACTAGTTTTCGACGAAGCTTTAAACATTTTAACAAATTTATATTTTTTAACTAAATATCCCTGATAGATGTTTCACCATACTAGGGTTTTACCAAAAAAAACAATAGGTTGTATAAATAATACAACATTCAGATTACTACATGTTATTTAATGATGTTCCTCTAATTAGCGTTTATTGAGTTAAGCGAAAGACTACACAAACATTTTTTTTGTATCTGGCTAAGTTTACAATTTATAACAAAGTTACTTAGGTACACGATCCAAATTACACTACGTTTTGTGTCCAGAACATTTTACATTCATTGATGTTACGTACGTTTAAAGTTATGATTACAAGTCTTTATTACGAAGATAACTTGAACCATCTAATTCTAAACTATTTGTAGTTTATAGAAAATTTCCAATAACGCACAGTAAGCCTTATTGATTCAAAATTACAAGAGAAGCATTACACATACCAATGTACTTAGATGTTAAAGATATTTAAGGTTTACCAGAGGCTTTGAACCGTTTTGTTGCTGAACCGTTCGCCTCCAGCGATAAACCTATATAACTACAGAAAAGCACAAACTCGTCTGCAGACGAAATTATGTGCTTTGATCGCTAAATGCATTCTGCATAACGTCCTTGTTGCAGGGCTTTTTAATCTCCACTTTTCACGTTTATGCACTTAATACTATGAGAACGTTTGCTTGCACTACATTTGCATATCTTATATGTTGCTCGCGTAGAGATATTGACGTCAATAACATCTTATATCTAAGTATATGTGACATTGGTATGACTAGTTAATGTACTTACATATCTATACTAAGTACTATAAATGTGTAAATAATATTAAACGTAGCTTAAATCTAACAGGTTTGCATTACATGATTACCTGAAACATAATAACATCTAGAGCAAAGACGAAAAACGTTATCGTTGTACAACGGTATTTTTTTTATTTATAATTACTTATAATACGTCACTATTAAATAGTCTGACAACTTTGGATATACACTCAAATTTATTGTTTTTAAGAGACTGAAAAGTTACATTTACCTTACAATAGTCACAAGGTGATTCCTTGTTTTACGTTTCTATATAATTGTTAATTAATTATTATTAAAGATCAATGTCGTTGTATTTCACCTGCTAGTATCCGCTGTATAGACAAACGGTAACTATAATTATTAATAAATATATTTTATAATACTTGTATTATGTATTGGAATTCGCAAAAATTCGTTGTAAATGTGTGCAATGTAAAGAGGACTCATAATTAAGTTTTCATTTATAATGATCAATCTTTGGTGATTTTTTTGTCTCCCCACGTTTTTCTACCAGAATAAGAATAAACAAATAGGTGCTATTCCAACAGTTGCGCTCGTTTTACTTAAATTAAAACAATAATATCATAAAAAAAACTTATACTTAAAAAAAAAGTTACAAATGTGTTTTTAACTTAGTATATACTCAATCGCCTACTTGCTAATTTGAATTTTACAGGTTGCTTTAATATCAAGCTTAGAAGCTAAGCCTTAGGATAGCGACAAAAAAGTGGAGGTATAATTATAACAGAAAGACTATTTTTTAAAAATTTACAAATATTCTTAAAAATTATATTCTTAAAGATCCTACTCTTAAATATTATATTGAGTATATAAATTACTAAACGCTCTTATTTACTATAGAAAACAATATTCTTTTGTAAACACCTAATCTATGAATTATGATTAAAGTGAGATTGTTCCAAACAACATATTGCTTTGGTTAACCTTAGAATTATAATTTTTACACTTACATTCATTGTACAATGATACCCCGGAGATAGAATTAAAATACTTTTTAATACTCGCAATACATAGAAATTTGCAACTTGACAGTGATAGTTTAGTCAACGCTTAAAAGGGAAACTTATAGTTAATATGTTAAGTTATTAAATTATGAATTATTTTATATTTGTCTTTGGTTAATACTAAACATAGTGACTCGCTATTTATAAACAATTCATTAATAATAAACATTAAATATTCAGACAGTTTAATACTTGTATTGCGAAATATTTTAATAAGTACAATCATAGGTAGCAAACCTTAATGAACAGAGGTTTTACAAATTAAAAGGAATTGATCATAGAATGTAATAATATACAATAGAGTTAATCCTTACGCCAGTCTTTTGACGTCTCTGTCGCCGGCAAATACAAGGTTCCAAACTTTGAATCAAAACTACTTACTAAAAAAGTCGGAGACGAGTTTTCTTTACTAACAGGATTTAACGTTCAATTAAAATTCCTCGTATCTTACTTTATTTTTATGTATAAATGCCAATATCATTTTGTTTTATAAAGAAAATGTTATGCTTAAGATTTTAAAATTGTAATTGACAGTAATCATTTAATTCAAAGAGTGATAAACTCGTATCAAGCGACTTCACAAATAGGCCGAGTGACTCTGAGCCGGTGAATCCTGTTGAACTGTGGTAAACTTGTCTTATTTATTCCTCAACATAACCTTCCATATCTCGACTTATTTTTACCAACAACACAGCTATCAGTCTTTTCAAGCTTCGTTCCGAAACCGCACATTTATCTTACAATTATATGTTGTGTTTAACATTTAATTAACTGTTTTTAAATTGACATCATTCGAAACTTATAATTTAGGCAACACTAAATTTAAACAATTTATAAATTACAACTCTACAGTACTTAAGTAAAATTATTATAAAATATTTTATCCCAGAATTGACAAAGAGTAAGAAAATTGACTGATGTTAACAACACAAAATTTGTATACGATGGGTAGCTTTATCTTAAAAAATTAACATAACATATGTAAGTGAAAATATTTCATTAAAATATGAATAAAAAAACTTGAAGAGTCACATCATCAAAAAATAATAGTTTAGTTAAAAAAACGTTAAAAGTATCTTCATCAAATACTAATCACTTCCTTTTAATTAAAAAATAATAACGTTACCGACGCTCTGAATCTCTGTTACTCATTCCTTTTGTTTTACAATATTAAAAAAGCTTAAAATACGTATATTGAATCTTAAAAATAATATACACTTCACGCTTCTTTTCCCGTAATATTTGGTATTAATCATTTCATGTTTTTCAATTCTTTGTAACGTTAATATTTCATGTACTTATTTTTGTACATGAGAAGCATCCTAAGATTTCATGATAGTGCTGTGACTTATAATTTAACATAATTTGATATGTGCCTAAAATATTACCAGAAAAATCATGAACGTAAAATTTGCAAAAGCCTTGTGATTAAAAATACAGATATCCGTCTATAATTGTTTACTTTCATACTTCGATCAAATTTTAGAGACGCTTTTGAATAATGTTTTCGTTTTTTCGTAAATGTTTTCGACGTCTGGAGTTTTATATATCGAAACTAGGTTGCATTTAATTAAGCTTTCTTTTCTTTCTTTCATATATAATTTAAAAGCACTTTTATTTTAACGTTCTTTCATATTTTGTTTTAATAAAAGGTACATCATTTTTATTTGAATCATTCTTTGTTATATATACACTTTTTATGTTTTTGATTACTAAAGAAATTTGAATGTTGTAAAAGTTGTTCTAGAAAATAAGTATATCGAATTCACTTAATATCCAAATTTTTACTCTGAACTTGAGTAAAATAACTGTGTAAGTAAGTATACAATTAAAATGTTATGTTTACATACAAATAAAGTTTTGTCCACGTCAGCTTATATTAAATTATTACGTGATTTATATTACCTTCTCTCTGTAAACTTGTATTTAAAAGTTAAGAAGATAACGTAGACTACGTGAAGCCCACGGATTTCGTCGTTCCGTTCTTTAAAACAAAAACCAGTAATTATTATTTAATTCATGACTGCTATCTTAATATTAACAATTTTAATTATTCCATATACTGACTAGACACCCTAAGCTTGCTGCTATAAAAATATATTTTCAAAATTGCACTTTATTGTGACTATCTCCAAAAAATTATTCAAGTAATAACGTGTAATAACTATTCTTACCTATATTCAAGTTTCATAATTTCAAATGACTTTTGTAAACTTATTCTATTGTGGACTACAATCTATTTGCCTAAATTTTATAACTAAGCAAGACGAATAATCTCAAAGGACTATTTTATTATTTTTAATTGAACCCAAAAAAGATCTTTGTTTTCCTTTGGTATAAAACAAACTAGAGGTTATTATTTTTTTGTACAATAATGTATTGATGTCGTTGTTTCAATATATGTAAAATGTAAGTAATATATTACAGTATATTCTTGTCATAGGCATGTTAAAAGAATCGCATGACAAAAGGTGGTAGCCGCAAGTGACAGTGATTCAATATATTATTAATAGCGAGATAGTGGCAAAAGTGGCAACAATTTGGTCCTTCCACAGCGGGTCGCTAATTACTACACATTGCACGCTACTCGTGCGCCTACCCTTTTCTTTTATTCACATAACTTTATTGCTCTCTTTGTACCACAGCTCGACGGTTTCATTAAGTCTCTACGTATCACTGTATCTACTACCTAATCGTCACATGAACGCTCCTAACGTCATGTAACAGTACAATAATTAAATTACTACGTATAATTAATTATAATAACTTTAAAACATAGCGGGCTCCTGTCATAAATTGACATAATTGAATCCGTCGAAGCCGACTAATGTATTATTGACAAAATACATTTTAAATTATTATTAGAAAGAGCCATATAATTATTAGGTACACAATTATTGCTTATCATGTTTCTTACGCCGCCGCCGTCGGAGTAATCGATTCTTATCAATATTTTATGGATTCAATATACAGATGTAGAGAAGTTTATAGAGAAGATTTTCGTTGCAATATTTCTCAGCTCTGATATTTTTATTCTGCGAACACAGGCACCAGACTCATCGTATCGTATCGTATAATTTCTGGCTCGGGTAAAACGCAAGACGGATCAAAACGTATCACTGCTGGTTGCGGAGGATCTTCTAATTCCAGTGACAATGGTTCCAAATCAGAGCGTATACCGATGGGACGTAGAGGCTCATACCGTCTTACTGTTGTTTCAGCATGGATACCTTCAGTCGGAGAATCTGTATACAGAGTTTGATCAATAATCTCTTTAGTTCCAAGCTGAATACAATCTGAGTCTGTTCGACCTTCACCTTCAAACGGAGCCTGAAGACAGGGAGAGTTTTGTTGGTTAGAAGATGTCTCAGGCTGTTCAAATCCCATAGAGGAAGCATTAGGCTGCTCTGACGGCTTGTCAGCCTGTATACCCGATGTTTCAGGCATTGCAGGTCGAATTAACTCCGGATCACAAGCAATCTCATCTCGAAAGCACACCGTTTCCTCATGCTTGGCCAAGTAACTTTTTAGGGCAAAAGTTTTGTGGCACTTCGAGCATTCAAATTTTTTGTCACCTGTATGAGTCTGCAGATGTGCACGTAAATTTGAGCGATCTGCAAACGCCTTAGGGCATCCTTCGTATGGACAGTCATAAGGCTTTTCTCCCGTGTGGGAACGTAAATGACCACGTAACAGCCAGGGTCTTGAAAATTGTTTTCCACATATACCGCAAACGTGGCCCATTCTATGAGTCAGAACGTGCATCGCAAGTGCTGGCATTGACACATATACTTTGCCACAATCCTCGCAGCGTTTCGCTGCTACGGAATCAAGGCTGCGATGTGTTTGCTTATGGCGTGACAGGTTTGAGGATGTTGCATACCGCTTGCCACATTCTTTACAATCATATTTAGCATTTTTCCCTCTTGGAGCATTAATCGGTTTGATTTTTGGAGGTTCGGGCTCCATTAAACAAGGGAGCCTGCTTGGTGGCTCCACTACATCAGTGACACGGCTTGGTTCTGGTCGATTATTATTAGGTATAATTTCTGCTGCTGGTACCAATATATGTCCGACTGGCATGACCGCCTCCGGCACATGCTGATAAGCAAGATAGCTTAATTGAGGTTCAATTGTATATTCGATGCCACAAGGAATCGGTGTTATTGTTGGCACAGAGTTATTATACGTGGGGTCACGCGATTCTTCAGCTATTATGTATATATTAGTAGGATGTATGGTATAGGTGTAAATTGGGACGACAGGTTCATTTGGCGGCAGCACGGAGACGAGAGGAACAGATGGCAGTGCAGATAGCGATGACAATGGTGATATTGATGGCAGTGACGGAAGAGAAGGCAGCGGAGGTAGCTGCGGCAGCGGTGGCAGAGACGGCAGCGATGGGAATTGCGGCAACGCGGGTACGGGTGTTATTGGTGGTAAGGGTGGGACTGGCGGCACGGGCGGCAGGGGTGGCAAGCTGTGCGCGAGAGACAATAATTCATGAGCTGCCTCTGTCTCTTCAGCAGTTCGCTCAGTAATGGGTGTGCTTCCTATCTCCTCATAGTTGACTGCTGGTGATTCTGGCTCTGTAACAAGAAATCAAATAATGTAAAAATAAAATGAATATTCATTAGTCATATAAAATAGTAAAAATTAATAATTAGCAGCTGTTCATATAATTGTGAGGTTAGGAAATTTATGTCTAGAAATTCAGCATGCTATGTAAATGTTCTTAGAAAATAATTTGTAATTTGACAAAGGAAATAATACAAAGTATTTATACGTATCCTTTCATTATAATGTTGTTTTTCCAATTATTATCAAGTGTTTAACATGATTAAAACGTTGACATTTAAAAATATGAGGTCAAAAAACAATTATTGTATTAACTTGTTAAGTTTAATTTCCACGAGTGTCGCAAATAATCACACAAAAACGTAGCAAAAGAATCATTATATTACTGGTAAAGCACACTTTAATTCTGAAAAGATGGAATAGGGAGTAAACAAAACAAGACGTGACATAAATTTAACCATGAACTCAACTTAAAAAGGACTCTCTGAGGCTTAACTATCTGTACAAGGACGACAGTCAACGTACGCTCCCACATGAATGATTAAATAAAAAAAAACAAAATTCTTGTGTAATCGGAGCAACCCATAAATAGTAAATTATTTATTTAAGCCTTCAGGATTAAAGTAAATCTTCAAATTTTGTGGTTCAATATAACGGTCTATTTTAAATTATAGGTACATGTTTAAAACTTTCTCGTTTAATTTAAATTACATGATACAGTACACTCAAGCGGGCAAGCTTTCACTTCAATAAGTTGCAATTATCTCATAGTGTGGGATATTCGTTAATTTTAATATAAATCGTTATCTGTTGAACGTTAATAGAGGTATGAGTATTCCCTTGCACCAGAAAATCATCTTTTCCATTAATTGCCTGTCCAATGTTTGTGGATGTACTGATTACAGTGAGGTACGTTTAACCGCTACTACATTTTCTAAAGTTTTACTTACGTTATAATGTTTACTATAACTGTATTTCATATAAATTACTTTCACATTGCCGTCACACATTATCTCTTGCTAGTTGGCATATTTATGTTTAGCAAATAGCATTCATAACAACTGGACGAATACGTCAACGGTTATTACAAAATGATTTATTAAAAAAATATTATTTATATCTTTATTGATATATATTTCATTACAATGGGGATGTTGTACTGTAATTCTGCTCGAGGAGCACGGTTTCAGATAGTATCTCTGACTCGTTCAATGAAGAATTGAATTAAGCATGTAAATGGAATAAAATATTATATTTCATTGAATACTTATCATATTTATCAAAATGTAATGTTGTCGCGAAAATGTATCAAAGAAACCAAATTGAAATCTGTACTACGTTGAAACATTTTGCTCATCGGCTTAATACTCATTTTGTAGTTATTATAAGATGATATTTGATACAACGATAAAACAAATGTAAATTTTATTTCAGCACTTCATAATGTCTTTAACTTTATAGGTTCAGTTTTAACCGGGCTTTTAATAATCATACAACAACGTTGAAAACAAAAAAAGACACGTACTTACGTGTCTCTTCTTGACACATGTCTACATTTTTATTTTATAGGTGATGTCAAATACCTAAAAAAAATTGGTGTATTACTTAAATCAAATAATATATTAGATTACTTTACAATTAATAAACTTGGTAACCGACTAAAAGACGTCAGTGTATTAAAAAATACATATTTTTTCTTAAATATCCTTAACCGGTTTATTTACATAAAATACATATATATATTGCACACAAATAAATTTATCTTCATTTGCTACGGTGAACGTATGATGATATGTACAATCGATGTAGCTAACGGCTGGGATGTCTACGGACGTAGCCATTGGCTACGACGTCAGCTACGTAGCCACATTATCTTTGTGAGTATTAAATCCTATAAATGTCACAAGGAGTCTGTTTGTAATATTCGACGCATTGATTATTATAACCAAACAAATCCAATTCTTTACTCCTTTGAAGAATAAAACAATTATTCCATAAACATTAATAAATAATCATATAAAATTAAAGTTATTCAACTGAAACCATATTTTGGTTTTAGTAGTCACTAATATTCTGATTTAAAACTGTATTCTAATATTAATATTAATATTTAATTCACATGTATCAATGTCAGCCAATTAAATATTATTTTTCTCAAAACTATTTAGACAATATTGTTCTTCTTATATTTCATAAAAGCTATTATAATATAAAATGAAAAGATTTTAATAACATTTTGTATGTAAAATACTGAATGTATATTTCTTTTAAAAGTATGGCGTTTTATTTTCGGTTGAATTGATACAACACAAAATATAGTATTGAGAGCTTTGAATTGAAGGCTGCTGTTTTATTGTTTTAATAGTGGAGGATTTTTTTGGAGGATGTTGGAGGAGTTTCTGTTTAAAATCAAAGTTAAATATAAGATAAAAAAATAATTGAATTCATTAGTAATAGTAACTTTATATTACGGAAATCAATTATGTTCTGATGAAATCATTTCAATCTATATAAATGCTTTGATATTTCATTATTAAATCCTGTCTCCCCTTTCCCCTCTCCACCACAAACCAAACCAAAGTTCTAAGGCGGATTCATTAACTATTCCGAACTGTATTGTCTCCGTTTATACTGAAGTAACACAAATCTAATGATTCAAAAACAATTTATAATAAATAAATATTCTAATTAATGAATAAAATTAATAAACCTATGTATGCAGACATTAAAGGTGAAATATTTTATATTTTGAAATTTAAACCTAAATTTTTTTTAACAGTCATTATGTATAGCCAACTTGATATTGCAATCAAATAAGTTCACATCACTGAGAGTGAGTTACTTTATAATCTTAATCTAAACATGACTATTAAGGCTTGTAACTTGTAAGTAATCAACAGTCTGATACAAAGAAGCCCGCTTTCCTAACACATAACGTCTCATAATGATGTTTTAACACTAAACCTTGCACGGACATTCGATGTTTATGATTATCAAAGATATCTTCTTTAAACTTTATTCCCCTGTGAATAATTATTTGACACGTTTACATAATGATAATATTAATTTTTTTCAGTTTTAACAAAATTATTTTAAAACAGTAAATTTTGCCGATGACATAAATAATTTCATTTTGGTATCACATAAATACAACCTTTTAAAATCCATTTATGTTTATACGGAACTGTACAAGCGACACACGTTCGTAACGAACTTAGAACAAAGAATAACAACTGTATGGTGAAGAGTGTTGTGCCGAAAATGAATTACACTGAGTATTTTAAACCGATTTTCTCAGACGGAAATATATCCAAGTAAGTAAAGTGGCTTGTTGAAATGAAAAGAGTTTTAAGACTTTCTTGTTATAACTCATCTAAGGTTTAAGTATGTATTCAAGTAAGCGTCTAGATTATTAATGTCGTATAAAAATACAAGAAGCCGATGGTTAATATTGAACACAAATTTTCTTTTTATAATAAATATCACGTAAGTTTTTATTTTTGTTGCAGAAGCACAAATTTATAATTTTTTTTTTATTTATAAAAACGATAAAAGTGATTATAAACGAAATCCTGCTGCAAATTTACAATATTTGAATAGAGAACGGTCACGAAATATGATTCTCTTCAACGTCTGAATATCGGGTTCATACGACGCAACCATGTGTTAAGTGTGCCCGTTAAAGGCTGTTAGTCAATGCATCTGAATTTCTCTTCAATTTTATGATATTCGTTCCTTATATTTATACTACATGAAACAAAAGCTATATTTATAAATGATTTAATATTAAAATAGGCTGAAGTTTAACAAGCGTTATGAAAACAATATCAAAATCACCTTAATATTTACATATATAATATAACGGCAAACGACTAATTCAATCTCCATAGAATGGAGCATGGAGCATGAAACATATGCGACGAATAATTACAAAAAGACTTTCTGTTGTGTTAATGAAGGTATTATTATTATAACTAACAATATTAAATTGAATATAATATTAATAACGCACCGTGGTACATAGGACAATACTTTATACATTTGTCAAAGGATAAATGATATTAGAGCACTTCGGATGGATATTGCCTATCGCGGTACTCAGACACCCCGAACAGGTTTAGAGCCGGCATTGTGATAGGTTTAGGAAACTGAATGAGAAATGGGATAAGAAAATTGAGGAAAGGGATTATTACAGCTTCCAACTTTCAAAGTAATCGAACGAAATTCAGAAGGAGACTGCTAACCGGCCCGACGGACAACTTTAGCTAAATGAAAACTATTACTTTAAAATATGATATGTTGGGAATATATTTTGTGAGCATGTTTTGATTTTAACTATAATTATCTAAGCTACTCATTAACATTACTCATTCTGATATTGTTAACTTATTCAAATTATTATTAAAAACTGAAATTTTGATTGTAATTAACTATTACCCGACTCAGACTTCATCAACCTTAATAAGTATTCGATTAAAACAACTTGACTGTATCTTGAATATACTCGGACATACGAATAAACAAACGAAATCTCATTATCAATAATATTGTTACAATTCCGTTTACAAATTGTACTCACTGCCTTTAAGTACTCAGGCTAACTGTAATAACGTTTTGAAAGCAATGTTTGTATTGTGTGGGATATAGAATTCCAAATTTCAGGCAACCCAGAACGTAGAGGATTTGTCGGTCTTACAATTTCAGGGAATATGCACATTTCATACGTATGTAGACGTGTGAATGTGGGCGAAATATATTTATAATATACCTATGAGTACACGTGTGAGTATATATGTAATTATGTAGAGATTTTCCCGCCCCCAATAATTGACTACTCCCTAAGCCAGACAGAGCTTATAGACCGGCTTTAAGCCTTCCGTTCAGATCAAATTTTTATAATCATAGTTACTGTTATAAAACTATTGTCATGTTAAATTTCTATCATGCGGTAGCTTTTGTGACGCTTGCATTGTTATCATAAAATTCTAAAAGTATCTTCGTTGAAATTAATATCAATATGGATATTAAATTTAAAATTAAAACTTAAAGATCTTAAAACTTACACAATATATTAAATCTAGATTATAATAAAAACCATATTATAAATTAATAAATTTTCTATATCATTTCATAAGATATGTATGTATATTGAAGATTTTTTTAAATTATTATTAATGGCAAGATTACACGTTATATTTTAAATTATATGAGTAACAGTCTGTATGCAGTGTAAGAATTTATTTTCCAATATATATAAATTACAAATACATTAAAATCCATGGATTAAAATACTTTGCACGTGATTTCGTCGACATTTAATTTAACAAAAACGTTATTCCGTCGTTGGCTAGTGGCTCCCGTCTTGACGGTGTAGGGATGGTTACCGTGTGAGCTGCGCTTGGCACTCGCAGTACTGCGACTATTACAACATTATTTTATTTTATAATTGTATTGTATTAAGTTTCCTAAAAATTAAAGTGAATATATACGTCTTATGTACTGCCTTCATACTGAATAGTTATAGTTTTATATAACAAAACTAAAAAAAGTGATTAATTCCTTAAAAAAAATAAGTGAGTCATACTGAACCTTCATATTAAATTTATCTGAAGTACTTGTATACGAGGCACGACTGCGGAGATTATTTAATTGAGATACTAACAGGTATTAACCTGCTTAATTATAAATATGTCTCAAATTCAAATCGACAGATCACTGAATAAGTCTTTGTGTTTAGTTATATAATCTTTTATTATCTTTTAATCTTTTCTTTATTGTAAGCTAAAATTTCAAGAAGTCAGTAACTAAAATTAGTTAGCAATAAAAAAACAACCTTGTTCTCTTTTTAAAAACTTATTATTTTAACGTTTTCATTTTTAAAGTAAGCAACATTGACGAATTTTCAAATATATGAATCAATAGAAAATATTTAACGGAAGTAAAAAAAGTATGGACTAACATTTGGGTGCCGCTCAAAACCTCCATCGGTTTTAAGCGGCCGAAAATACAAGCAAACAACAGCGAAAATTTTTATTTGCCTCCATGCGGAGACAAAAATTTTATGCAAACAAAATATTCATACCTGAATGTTATATATTTTTAGTTAACTTACATATTGTCATAGCTCCAACACCCTTTTTCATTAATAACAATACTTGTCACTGGAATTTAAATTTAAGATATAATAATGTTTTTCATAACTCTCCTAGCTATTAATAAAATACCGTAGTCCTTTGATAACAACACAGCTTTAAATTGTTGAGTTTTTATTTGTGAGAATGTTTAAATATGTAATTGAACAATTTGTTTCAGGAATGTAAAACATAAAGCTTAAATGTTAATATTTCATTTATTATGACATAATAAACTTTATACCATTCCTTTAAAATTAAGCCAAGTGTAAAGTATCATGAAACAAGGTTATGTTGACTTCGCGTCAAATAAAAAATAATATCATTGTGACTTCTTCTGCTGAGTAACATGTGTTTATACTGAAATATTAGTGTTAAGCTAGTTACGCCTGTATACAAAGGGTATGTGTTTTATAATTCGAATCTAATAAGGACATTTAATCTATGTACATATTCATGGACATTCCTGATTTCTTATTCAAATTAGCATTGTATATAAATACATAATTAAGAGAAAAAAATACATATTAGAGAAATTAAATTCATCAAATAGAATTACTTGGCTTCGTGACAAATTAAGAGGTAGAAATTAAACTAATAAAAAAACATAGTAGGTATACGAAAATTCTTTTAAAAAGCAGCTAGCTCACTTTAAAATATAACGCGGATGTTATAACCATTTAATGTTAGAATATTTCCTTTATTCGCGGAGAATATATAATGTAAGATTAAAAAAATAAATAAATAAATTGAAGCCTATCAGAGCCCACTGCTGAGCACAGGCCTCTTCTCACATGGAGAAGGTTTGAGCGTTAATCACCACGCTTGCTCAAGACGGGTTGGTTTTTCAAACTTATAATTGTGAAATTATAAGTCCAGGTTTCCTCAAGATGTTTTCCTTCACCGTATGTCAGTGGTGGCTAAATACTCATAGAAAGTACATATGACTCGGAAAAATCACATTGGTACTTGCCGGGATTTGAACCCGCACCCTCACGCATGAGAGGCGGGCCTTAAACCACTAGGCCACCACTGACTTATGTAAGATTATATTTTTTTATTTCGATTACAAGGAATAATCATATTACCTCAATTATTATAAAAAAGTGTGCGATGAAAGTACTTAATTCCTAGTATTATACTTTACATTTTTAATAACATTCCAGTTATTCACGGATGAAACGTTTGAAAAGAATTTAAATCAAAACAGCTCTGAATAAAACAATATTTTATCTAGATGATATTCAAACCGGATTATCGAAGAATTCATTTTGAATGTTGATTTTTATAAAGATAGCAGATTGCAATGAAAAAAATAACAAACATTTCGATTTTATAGCTTTAAGTTTATTTTATGTTACATTCAATTAGCCAGATAGCCAGAGGCAGGTTGTTTGTTAACTTTATACTTGAATTTAATCATCTGGATATTGAAAGTCTGAAATGGTGTCTATGTTTGTTTTTTATTGCTTACTTATAAAATTACCTCTGTTCAACTTCCCTGAAGCTCTAATGTTTTGCTTAATTGTTTGTACATTCGCTTATTTCTTATTGAGTAAATTTAAAGTATGTAAACATTTATTTTTTAATCAAACGGTATATTTTTATACAAAAAAGATTCTCAGAAATGTAAAAATATCAATAGAGTTAAAGCTGTGAAGCCATAATTTTGTTTGATGAGATACTTCACTTCTCCGACGTTCATAAGACGAGTTCCTGCAGTTATTATAATAAGGAAGCTTGACAACTGCTTTAGATCGTTGACTTTTTTTATAGTTCTTTAATTTCTATCAAACCACACGTTCACTTATTCCACTGTCAGACAGTGTCGCCATTAAAGTACGTATACTATTATAACTTTCAACAGATTTCGATAAAGCTTCAAAATGCAAATGTGAATGTTACTCATAAAGCTATTCATACAAATATCCAAATTAAATTTTTAAGAATGGAAAAACCATTTCATAATTTCTAAACACTAAAAATTCAATCGTGGCCCAGTCAGTTTACAAAAGTTAATTTTGATTCGAAATTTCTCTGTGTACTCATAAAACACACAGCGAAATTAAAAAGTAAAAATGTTATGCAAATGTTGTTTTAAACTGAGTTGTTAGTGCGGATACCGCTTCAGTAATAATTTCTTTTTGATTCTCCTGTAAACCAATAGACTGCTTGCAGTTTGATACGGAGATAATTAAATATCCTACTTAATCCCAAGAGCAGTGGGACTGCGTCAATAATCTGTGGCTGCTCTATTTTTATACATCTCAGTATAGTTTACTGATTTAATCAACAATACTTCAATTTTGTTTTTACTTATTGCTGGTTTATAAACTTAACCCAATGTTTTATTTAAATTAAAAACACTTTAAAAGACATTAACGTGTTTACGTTAAGGTTTTGAAATTATAAGAATATTTTGAAATTACATTTAAACCTTTTATTGCTAAATGATTTTAGCGTTTTAAAAAACCGTTATGTTGTAAAAATAACTGGCAGTCTTATGTAACAAAACTCCAATTTCGATTGACAACTGTGGTTTAAAAATGTGACGACTAAATGTTCGTTTTATTGCCCATACAGCTTACCAAAAGGTTCACCTCTGGATACAAATTCAAATCAAATATTTAACTTCTTTGTTCACTCAATCTATATTTGTCTCCGTCCCCTGTCTGAAAATTTTCATCAATATTTTTATGATTTTAGGATATTACTTTTTATTATTTTATTATATTTATGCGCTATAATTTGTAGGCATTTTCATTAATTAATGATAAAATGATTTTAATTTTTTTAAGCTTTATGAAATAGCGATATAATAAATTATTATTTTAACGAGACGTCTCAGAAAAATATTTTTTTATTAAAATGTCTTTTCGTTTTGAAATGTAAGTAACTACATATGTTTACATACGTCAGGGTAATTAAAATGCAATCCTATTTTTCTTAGGAATCTCTAAGATTCAACGGTAATTGATACTTAAAATATTATTTTTATCTTATTTAAAACAAATGTTGCTTTAGTCTTTTTAATTATTTACTCTCTAATGGATAAGACATAGCTATTGTACTGTATAATTAATTCAATCAAAGCTTTTGATTAAAAATAAGAATGAATCTCTGAAATGCAACTGCAAGTTAAATAAAAAGTCGAAAGATTCTGAACGCTGTTATCAGTGCATAGATTTAATAAGCTTTAAATAAACAAGGAGAGTCAGTGAAAAGTCTTTATTCTTTATGTCGTTTATATAAGTCACTGTATGCTCATCATCAAAGGAAGTGAACTGTGAACGTTGTTCTGAGAAAACAAAACGATGAAGCGATTAAGCTAATTTATTTTTCGAACTTCCAAGTTTATCGGGACGTGTAAATGTAAATATTGGCATAACCGTGTGCTCTGCTCTATAGTAAATATGAACCTCTTTGAAATATTAAAGTTTCAAATTTATTCACTAACATTTCTATTTAATTACTTACGTCTTGGCTGTTATTAATGGTTGAAAGAATCACATACTGTCTAAATATCAATATCATATATTTAATCTTCAATGTTAATAAAGTTTATTTTAAATATAAACGAAAAAATTCCAATCATTATATATAAAAAAAAATAATTAATAAGTGTGGAAGTGAGCATATAAAAGGCAATATGATTAAAAGTTTCAATGTATTTGATGCTATCCGAATGCCAGTAATTATCCATGTTATGATAAATTATCGACAGTACTATTGATTAAAATCATTATGAATACGGATTTTGCATTTATAATTAAATTATATTTGCGGCTTCCCATTAGGATTATTAATAATTAAAAGGCGTGTGCTAGGTAGTTGATAGTACTTATAAAAGTCCTTGAGATGAAAGGTGCGCTTATCATTGTTTTATTTAAGAAATTGTTAGCTTTTATATATTTATATACGATAATAAAATCACAAACATTACTCATAAATTTACCTCTTATTAAGGACTTAAAAAAGGGTTAAAATTTAAAACGTTCACATCTTTAAATAGAAATAGAGAAAGGAATCAAAAACGAGGAATTAAGAGACGGCAATGTTGTAGGTATAGGTTTTAATGTTGTTGTATAGGTCGATGAAGCCAGACAAAACCCTGCAGCAATATGCAGTTAGCTACATGTATCCAACGCTCTGATTTGAGCCCCCACGGAAAACTGTTTCGCCGCCGCGGGCTTTACCATCAAAGGGCTAGCGTTCGATCGGCTTGTTAATGCGAAAATACAAATTAAATGAGAGGGTATTAATTAAAAATGTTATCGAATTAGTTTCACATTACAAGCTTTAATTGTCGCATTTCAGATTTATTCATACATGTTATTAAAAAGTTTTTGTTACGCAAATATTTTTTATTTCATCATCGCAAAAGAATAAAAATTACGAACTAAACTGCTTCCACGTATTATAAGTATTAAGTATTATATGTAACTAATCAAAGCAAATTAGAAAGAGCAGATTTCCTTATAAATTAGAACGCATACATATCATATATCAGTTTTATACTTTGAATTATAATACTGTTGGTACGCATATTTTCTATGTCATAATATAATTTAGTAACAAAAGCACAGGTTTATTTTAGCCTTAAGGAATTAGTTAGCATTGTTATTCAGAGAGAAAATGCGGCTACCGTTGCCGCAACTCCCGGCGGGCATCACCTATTGAATAGCAACTGGTAAATTTTTATGTATCACAAAAGTTGCATTTTCTATTCCTTGGTTTTGAATAAATAGAAAACATCTTTTATTTGATAAATTGTGAAGGAAAATACTCTTTTTAGACAAACATTATATATTTATGTACTCTAGTAAATTATATTTGAATGGGAAATTAAAAGATAATTAATTATTTAATAAGTACTATCTGGGCCGTCTTTATAATTATTTTAATATAGAACGTAATTGCAGAGACAATAGGCCTTGCCAATTGTTGACCGCTTCGATTAATGGATTGGAAACCGCACACCAATTACATCGTCAATTTACGTATTGTCCTAAACTAAAGCTATTTTGGTGACAGCCTTCATAATATCCTTTCTATTAATTGATTGATACAATTAATAAGGGGGAGATATATATATATATATAATTTAAATATAAATTATTGTCAAAACAACTAGTAACATTAAGTCATTTCTTAATGAATTTTGATTACAATATAAATGTCAATGAAAAGCGTCATCGGAGACTAGTCCACTTCGATAATATTTATCTATTTTTTAACTGCCAAAACTAACCCATTTGTTTGCCTGATTATACTGCAGCCAGCTGCGTAATTAATTTTCCCTTGTAATACATGTCCATCAACAATATTTCGAGATATGTACTATGTATATATAATACACCATTCATATGATATGAAACAGAATTAAATTAGTTAATTATACGGAATTATTAAGATATTTTATTCGTTATCTACTATAGTATTTATTAAAAACCATATTGTAATAAAATATGATAATCCTGTTCAAATCTGCTTTAAGATACTTATTGCGAAACCCATTTCATAAAATACATTTCAGAATTTTCCATAAATGGATGATACTCTGTGATACAATATAAAACAATTTCTAGAGTCTTATGGTAAAATTCGATTCGCAAATAGTTTGTCTTATTCTGTTGTCCGGAATGTTGTATTGTTTTAATGCCGGGACTAACTTCATATTTTTTATTTTATTATTTAATAAATTACAGCTTTTGTAAATAGCTTTTATTGAATCATTGTATTCGTATTTTAGCACATTTTTGTACTTTAAATTCTGAAGATGTGATTTTTTTTTACATCCAAGACATTCTTTGTGCATCCTTTAATTCTTTTGATGTGAAATGGAAAATAATTGAAACAGTTGAACTTTTTCTAAATTCGCTTGCGTATACATATCTCATGACAACATTTTTTTATATTGAATTACATAAAAAAAATAAATTAATGTTTTTTAAAACATTAGATATTAAACAAAATATAATAGAAAGTAGTTCTAGCTTCTCACTGTATTTAGCTGTCTTAAGACTACGTGAGATCAATCGATGGGGGATCTATCTATCTAGGTATATTTCTATAGCCTATCCATAAATGCAGATCCATGGCTTTCAGGGTTTCAATCAGAACAGATTGAAAGCGACGGTTACTCGCATGTTCAAACACTTCAAACGCTCTAACATCCATTGAGGACTCCTGGAACTATAATTATATTGAATCTTATCTGCTTTACATTTTCAGTCTGCTAGCAATTTAGTTCGCTATGACCAATGCAATTTCCCATCAAATCGACGATAGAACTTAATTAATAACGTTATTATGTTTAAAACAAATATCTCATTTGCGAAATACATGAATTAACATGTTCAAAATGATTCATTTCATAAAACGTTTCAATAACCACAAATCTATTATTTATAAACGACTTTAAATAGAAATTATGATATTCATTACATATTATAATTTAAATCGAGATTTAATTCAATTTGATACATGTAAAATATTATGATTTGATTTGATTTTTTAGTAAAGTAAAGACGATAAGACATTAAAGAAGTAATGGTACATGTTGAATTTCATGACCGCAAATGAGGTTATTATAAACATTTTTGGATTTAACTCTTGTCTCTAAGTCATAGATATTTATTTGTCATGTACCACAATAATTTTCTAATTGATGCTTTTACGCATACCTGCATAACGAATGTTCCCAACTTCGCGGTCTCAGTGTATGAATATCAATTTCTGTTGAAAAAAGGACTCGAAGAATTATTTGTTTTATAGCATACGAATTTCTACGAAAAATAAATGTTAGAATTCCTATTGATTAATGAATATCAATGAATTTGAATGTATTCATAAACTCGTACTCGGTAATATTTACAAAAGCCTACTTCATGTTTACTCAGTGAGTATGCTACATTTCATACATTTATTTTAGAACTGAAATAAATAATTGTATTTTTTGAACCGTGATAAATAGTACGCTGTACCGTAACCGTGATGAATAATAGTGGTTGAATACTACGACGAAGAATTAACTGATATAAAATAAAATTAAAGGTTTTAAAGTCATTTGTAAACCTTTTTTTAATGAAATAAGTGTAAAAAATATCTTCTACGTGATAGAATGAAACCTCTGGTAGAATTAAACGGTTTCATCTCAACTATATTCGAAAAGACGTTTCTGATGACTTTGTACATTCATATTATTTAAATATCTAGTCACAATTTATTAAAATTCTTAAAGAGTTTGTAATTTAAAAATAATCCTGAATGTTATATGTAAGCAAAATTATTCTTCACAGATTTCCGGAAAATAATATCTTCTATAAATGTCAACTCGATTCCAACAAAGGAAAGAATGAATAATAAAATAAGACAAACGAAATCAGGATGGTACGCCACGTCGAATTAGTCGTATTACAAGCGGATGCTTAAACAATTACGGCAAAGTATAAAAAATACAACTCAAAAGGAATTTAGAAGAGGTATATACCGTTTAAGATATTTAATCTACATTCAAAAGCATGTTTTTTATTCTCATACATTATCATATCTGCATTTTTCAGCTACAGAGAATTTATATTAAACTCCGTTTTCACACCGCTTTTATTACCCTACCTACTTAAAGGTTGGTTTTTAATATTATTATTATTATTTATATAATTAGAAACTAAGTATATTATAGTTTTATTTTATTCCGAATTGCGAATATCTACTATTAATCACACCAACTGTAACTGTGTTCCACCTTCGTCAGTTTCAATAGAATCGGTCGAGGTATTAAACGTATCGATAACTTATTATTTGTCTTAAGTAATAACAAACTTTACCTGATATTAAACCAATATAAGCATGACGGTGTTGTTTAATTATACTAGTTTCATAATTACAAGCAATCATTCAAGTCTTGTTCTCAACAACCGTTTAAGCTATAGACTTAACAAGCACTTAAGACAAGTTATCAGTAAGTTTTGACTTAATGTCTGAATAGCTCATAAGACATACCTTGTATTGTGCATCACATCTTAAAAGCCTTCTCATAGTATTACTAGCAATATCTAACATTCTATTAAATTATAATTTAATGCAACTGTATATGATTAACATTAATTTGATTAATTCAATAAAGAAGCGACTTGATTAAAAAGTCAACACAAAATGAATTAAACTACGCAAACCTTTTGTTGACACTTTACATTTTATGATACCATAATAATCTGCTATAAATAAATAATTAGCTGCAGCAAATAGTCGGAAATAGTCCATTTGGATTGATCAAAAATGTTGGAATGAATTATAGGGAAATTATTATTTAATCGCACAAAGGATGGGTTCGTATGTAATGTATATAATAAAGACATGTATTTTAGATTAACCAAAAAATATTATTAACTTTTTGAATTTTAAGTCTTTTGTCTTTAGTCTTATATATATCTTAAAATGAAATCGCTACAATACAAATTTTATGAGCCTTTTTTCTTTACCTTTTTTAAGTCCACATGAAAACGTTTTGGAAGGTTAAAAGATGAGCTAATAAAACTTGACCACAGATATACGAAAAGGATAACAATTTCCTTTCATACCATGAAACAATTATAACTAGATTTATGAAAAAGTAGTTATATGTACATATATTCGATCACTAATAAATTTCATAATTGTTTTTTAGCGTGAACAGCTCATTAGACATATATTGTATTATATTATTTTAAGTTTACATACAAACAATATAAATATCAAACAAATTCATATAAAAAATCTTTACCTATGATCACGAGGTCGTCGGATGGGCTGTCTGCCCTAATCGGCGACTCGTCGCGGAGACCAGGAGGACTGCATGGCGGGTCGTCAAATCGAAGGCCTTTCTTCACCATATAACAGCGCGGCATTGCGGCCGACGCTGAAGGATGAACACATTAATATTACTTATAATAGTATTGCTTGCAATAAGAACAGCCTCCATCCTTATAATATTTATAAAAAGTATATTCCGTGCAAGTGAATGAAAAATTCACAAATTTCAAATAGGTCTAGATTTCGGATTGATAAGAATATAAAGAAAAAACTGTCTCCTTTATATTTAACTTTAATAAACAAATTATAATATTAAAGATTTCTACTTAACAAATAGGTTTATCTTTAATATACTTATAGGAATACAAGCCCAAGCCTGTTTACTTTATACTCACAAAGCACACTGTACAAGTCCGTTCATAAATACACAGTTCTTGTCGTACAATTAATGAATTCGCTTAGCAATGCTTAACAATGCTACTCCACTCATTTATAAACAATTCTGAGTTTCTAAAGAAAGTTATAGGAGTAATTGAAAGATTTTAAAATCATAATTATTTAAAAAATTATGCATTTATAAATCATAAAATAATGAAAATAATACAATAAAAATCATTTCATATCTTTTTACTGAGAGCACTCATATAAAACCATAGCACGTTTCATTTAATCCAGTCATTTGGAATATACTATTGGTTGATTGGTAGTTGAATAAAGAAATGTACATATATGTACATATATGTATATATATTTTTTATTTTTACAAATGGGCAATCGCTAGTCGTCGGGCAACTGTGGAGCGGTCAATGACAGCGCTTATTTTTTTGCATACTCAATTAGGTTTTCATATTTTCAAAGGAAAAATTGTGTAACGTAACCGGTACCAATTTTTTTTTAAACATAATGTTAATTTGAAAATATTTTACTGATATATATTTTTTTGTTTAGTAGTAATGAAAAGAGTCTGATCTGATCTCTTTAAACAGTAATTTTCTGTTGATTTTTATTTATATGACGAGTACACCGGCTTAACATAGCTCATGTAGTGTGAAAAGTACGAAACAAGAGCATTTACTCTTCTCAATATATACAAGTATTATTAAAAACCTACTAATTAATTATTTTTACTTCTTTTAAATTTTGTTTTATAAAAACATTTATTTAGGTATATTTTAAACTCACTTGAATAAAATAAATTGCTTATTAAGGACAGGGATAATTAAGAATTTTATTAATTTAATTAAGAATATATTGAATATAAAATGAAAAGTATTTATTTGTTATTGAAGTCAATTCTTAAATCTCATCTCCACTTAAATAACCGGATAAAATATTTTAGGCAGAGCAAACATTTCGTTTATCGCCTTACGTTCTACCTAATCTATTTACTATCTCTTCATTTACAATAATTTAAAAGTTAAATAATAAAAAAGAACTAAGTTTATAATAAACTGCATTAATAAAGATCAAGTTAAACTAACTAACTCACCTATTTATAAAACAAAATATTCTGAATCTGAAATATATCCTAACGAAGTTTTCAGTTGTTAATTAAAAGTTCTGCATGTAATTTCAAATATGGAATATTCCTGCAATCAACAGTTATAAATGTATAACTGTAAAACAAATTCATTGAATCATATTATGTCATAAAAAAATAATTGAAATATAATTTACAAGCTACAAGTAACATTTATTTGTTTTTTCACCAACAAGCAATATAAGATTTTTTATCTTCTTAATACTTGAAATCAATTAGATTATTGCAAGATGGCCTAATCCTTTGACATTGTATGGAGCTGATTACTGAATGTATTCCTGAAATTAACTTACAAAGAAATAGCTGACTTAATTGAATAATAGAAATCAATGAGGCAGATTGTCAGAATTTCACATAATTAAGAACCATACACATGTATAACATGGTATGAAGATAGACGAACCCTATTCTGAGTACGGATCATACCGTTCAAGTTGATTTAACAGCTTGAATTAACTAACCGCACTCGAAGTCATACACAGTAGTTTCGAACGAATTAATTTCCAATAATAATTTGGATGAAAATAATTTTACTTAAGTAAAGCTGACAGACGGTAAAGGAAAACGTCGTGAAGAAACTTGGACTTATAATTTCAAATTATAAGTTTGAAACCACCAACCCGTCTTGAGCAAGCCTAGTGATTAATACTCAGACCTTGTCCATGTGAGAAGACGCCTTTGCTTACAGACTTTCTTTGGAATATGACTAAATATAAAATGCCTAAAAATATACCAACGATTCAAAGGTAAAACTTGTTTAATCAACTAACAAAAGTGGTAAAGTGAGTTTGGATGTTTAATATTCCGGTTGGATCACCTCATTTGAAAAAAATTGCAACCATGGATTTGACTAACTCCTACTTATTATGTCTATGACTATGTCAGTTGGAAGCCGTATCTTTTATCAATTTTTCATATTGTTACTGTATTTGAATACTCCTTGCATAACGTACAAGAATATCTTTAATTTAATTTTATTCAAGACATATACATTTACCAAGATGTAATGGTCAAATACTGAAATATCTCATTTATTTTCTAAATTTATTATGAAAACAAAGGCAGGATTCAGTTGCACATGTTACCGACAAATTTCTGGAACATACATTGTAGAAATTAAATCGACAATATCATGCTTCAAAGCCGATAGATAGGACATAGACGTAGCCTATCTGCCGGCTTTGTAATTTTGAAGGACCACGACAATAAGTTTTAGAACGTTGGACTCACCCACAAGCTCGCATTGTCAAACAACATACGTAGTATTTCCAAATTTTCATTCCTAAATCTGATACTGAGTCGGGAGATTAGTCAAAGGGATCGTTTGGTAAAAGGATATTAATTTATGTCGGTTGGTGACAGTAATGAAAACTCAAATAGTAATCCAGCGGCGAACAAAGTCGTCGTTTTATATGTTACTTAGAGTAAGCAATCCATCCATTATATTACACGGCAATATAAATATGATTTAAATCTTATCAATGTAAATTAATTACACAAACCCGATACAAAGCGGATACTAATGATTTATATAAATATTAATAATATATTTCATTTTGACTGTTATACTAAAAATAAAATAAATTTAAATATCTTTTACGTTTATACAAACTGTTTAATTATATTGTCGAAATAAATAATGAACATTATAAATCGTAGTAACAAAAGTATTAATTACAAAATACAATTTATCCATTTGAATTAAATTACATCTCAAAAATATAAATTCAAGAGCTCTTTATAACTGTATATCCCAAAAACATTATTTAATTGTATCGATACAATATTGATAGGAAAATGGAGCTCATAAGTTTTCTCGTATTTTGCTTGAGTATTGCTTGAGTATTAAAATAACATGTACTTCAGGTACTAGAAGTTTTTTAAAATAAAACAAATTTATTTATTATATTCGGAATTTTTATGTAATTATGATTACGATTTTTTCTATTTATAAGTAGACATACATATGTACGAAAGGAACATAAAAATACAAGACTCCGAGGAGTCTTTATAAGGTTTTTTAATTAACAAAATAGATGATTAACCATGGCTCTACTCTATTAACAAAAACATAAAAAAAAATCTTATTTACCTTTATTTTTAACTGTTTAGAAAAATCATACGAACTCGTCCCAAACTCATTTTAATTATACATTTCGATAGAAACTATCATATCACAAACAAAATATATTTATATTTTTAGTTTGATATCATTGTAAAAAGTTCTTTAATGAAGTTTAAGATCTTGAAATAGCTTGAGGTTATTTAGACTTGTTTAATGAACTTTCTTGAACCTTAAGTTTTATCGCAACACCACTTAGACATATTTAAAAAACGAACGGTGTTAAGAGAAAAACTTTTGTAATGAAAGTACAAATTCAGTTAAGAGTCTTAAGTCTGCTGATATCTTTGAAAATTATATAAGTTCACGTCAGATGCATACGTTTTTGAACAAATTTATAATAACATTTACCATAATTATAGCTTCACTTAGATACTAAGTTTCAAGACAAGAGTTTAAAATATTTTTACCATACCATAAATTTTCTTAATTATAATTATACATATAAATAAAATTATACTACAAATAGATATTAATCGATACATATAAGATAGTAATGACAAATTGCAAAAAGAAACTTTAAACCTCAGTGACAACTGAGAAATAGCAGTCCTATAAACAATAACAAATTCTCTATTGATATGTCAACCCTCATAATCAAACGATATAAGGTATTTAAATGGAATCCAATAGGTTTACCAACATACCGTGACCTCAAAAAACAGAGGCTGGATATGAATTTACCGCAACCGAATTCATGATCAATAACAAAAAATATGTTTATTGGCGAGCTTGATAGACACATATGTCTTTATATATAATTATGTGTATCAATGGCTTTTGGAATGATATTTCGGACTGCGTACCTCGCAGACCGGTTAGCAATGAATAGTTTGATTGTCGCGTTGACATATTAACAACCTACTAGAATGGCTTATGATTGGAAATTCCTATATCCTATCCTATATCGAGATCCCAGCGCTCCGTTGAAGGGTTGTTTGTTAAAAAATATCGATAATATCGAAAATACATTTTATAGAGAAACATGACTCTTTGAAAACAATTTTTTGTGTAGTCTAAGAGTTTTACACTCAGCTACGGTTTTACTTTTGTAAATGGGGTGTCGGTATTATTTTTTGAGGCTGGTACTGCACTTGTACATCAAAGACACGCGTGCATCGGGGACGTCAGTTACATAAACCTCTACCCCAAAGGGACTGTAATTACATTCCGTACAGGGGTGTCATTTCAAAAGGTTTTTTTAAATTGGAGGTAGTTTATAATGCAATTATGAAATCTGAAAATGAGTGCTTTTTGTTGTTTTGACCATTAAAATGATTACTGTCATGTTACATTAAAATTGTTACTTATTACTGTTAATATTCATTGTAATTTAAAAGTGTTGAGACTGGGGCGTGCTCACCATTTAACGATTTATGAACTATAAACACATCCTTGTATTGGCAGTTCAAAATGATGCGTCGAATTCCGTGCATGCATGCATGCATGCCTACACAAATTCCAAACTTGAATATTATTGTAGTGGAGTTCAGTTTTGTACAGTTGAAACAGGTTTTTCAATTCCCTCTTGACTGACTGCGCTGATGTTTTTAGGATTGATCTCGCCAATTATTTTGATCAGAATGCAGTTAACATATTTGATTGAAACAATCAATAAATTTTCGCTTTGCAATTTGAATTATAGAGAAATTTAACACGTTGCTGCTAGCATTTCAAAATTGTTTAGGAATTATTCAAAATGAATTCTGCCAGCCGTGTCAACGAGCTGTCAGAAAGTTATGCTTACCACATTTTGCGTATTGACAAACAGAAATATATGGAATATTTAAAAATACTTGATAGAGAAACAAAAGTTATAAAAATTATAACAATAACAAATAATCAAAAAAATATACAAACTGCTGTCTTTGATATTGGTTAAATTATTTTTAAAACATGCAATAACTTTTTTTATGCGTAAAACAATATTGCTCACTGTTTTTAACTACAAAATAGTCAAAAAAATATATAAAAACGAAAAAAAAAATTATTTAACATTTTGTGATCGACAAGAAAGAAAAATTTTAGTAATTTAAGTTTTTTTGGTTTCGAGAAATTAAGAAGTTTCTTAATTTTTTAATTTTAGACAAGTTTTTATTTATTATTTTAATTCATAAATTAATAGGTAGCGTCAGCAATTGCTGCGAATGTATAAAAACAGATTTGTGTCAAAGACGATTACGTAAAACAGATTTAAAGTAACAGCCGATTTTGTAAAATAGACTGAATTTATATTTATAAGAAACTTCATACACAACTTTTATGATAAAGAATCACGTAACAGAACAAAAAATAATAATTAATCGTTTTTCCAAATGCATATTATTATCAAAAAAGCAGATTTATCACAGGATTTATGTTTGCTAAAGTATTTCTGATGATAAACTTTTAATTTCAAATAGAACATTCATTGTATTGTTTTCTGCTTTCACAAAACATAAAAACAGGTCCAGGATGAAGAAAAAATAAGCTTTGGTTTGTTGCTCTGTAAATGAACCTGAACTTTGTTACTCTGGAGAATAAAACATAAAAGAACAAAAATATAATTTTAGCAAAGCAACAATTAAACTATCTATATACAAGAAATGATGTTTATTAGTCTATGTAATGTATTGTATTCTTGTTTCTTAACGTCGTTATTAATTAGAAGCTGTCTATAAATATTATTGTCAACACAAACAAAACAGGCAAATCTATAACATACATTTGTATATACAAAATAATCGTTTGCTAACAAAAAATTATAAGGTATAACTAATAAAGTCAAAATGTTGCATTGAAAAATATACGGATTAATCACGCGTGAATAATAAAATCGCCCTGCAAAATAAATAGAAAACAATATAGAGATATCAAATACGAACACAAATTGATTTTTAATGAATATATATACGTTCTTAACATCCACAGATGATGCTACATAGAATGTACATACTTGGGGGCAAGAATTCTATCAAAGCTTTAATATTCTCTTTTTAACAAATCTGGCTTCACAAGTTCGACAAAATTATCACGACGAGACATCACCCTCACCTTTACTACCTCTAGTATTTATTTTCAGCTAGAAATTGATATTAAAGTCAAACCTGTAACATATTTTCTTATTTTGTAAATTTTTAAACGAACCACACTTTTAAATTTTATTTATTACGTAACTTGCAAATCTTTTAAGTACTTTTAATTATTATGTACATAATAATTCAGTGCCGTGGATTAATATTATTATATATACTTTATTACGAGTTGGTACAATATTTATCTATAATTTCAGAGTGTCGAAACATAGTTTTTATCTATTAAAATTTTAGCGAAGTCAAAACCGTCCAGTATGTTGCCCGCAACCATGGATTTAACCAATTTTTTTTATTTTTAAAACAACTGATAATGTTTTGGTTTTCAACTAATAAATCATTTTTATCTATGTATAAAATTAATAAATAATAATCCGAGCATCACTATAAAACTGGTTCAAAAGAAACTTTCTAAGAATATAAATGAGTAAATTCAACGTAAGTTTTTGTTTTTACGCTAGTTTTTTAGCACACAAGAGTAGCGTAGCTCCGCTACCCTGAGGTTGACGTTAAGGTTCATCTTTCCTTATATTTTTTATTCACAAACAAAAAGAAAATAACACCTACTTTTTATTCCGTTTTATCCGAATTCAAAACTATTTGGTTTTAATATTAAAATCATTCTATAAGCGGTTCAAAAAACCTACATAATATTTCTAATATATATATCCTAACAAAAGAAACAGTATTTACCCTTTTTAATATGTTATCAATCAATTACTAGAAGCTTAAAATCTTTTCTATCAGAATTGAGATTTTTTTATGTCTTCTCTCATTAAAAGCTTTTCTTTGATACGAATGATCAGGTGAAACCCAAGAAATAACTGATTGCTACCATTAAAAATCTTCTTTTTTGTCTCGACTCCATTCTTTTTAGTTTACTCAGTTAATTTACTATCTGACAAATAATCTCATAGAATATTTACTTATTAAATTTACCACTTATAGATACATACATCCATACCCCTATATCTTGCTGAATTGGTACTAATGCGGCAGTTTGCCAAGGATATCATTTAAAAAACGGTTTTAAATTTCTCAACCCGTTTTAAATATTAATGTGAATGTTTGCAATCGTACGAAGAAGCAATCAAAAATCTTCTCACCCTCATCCCACCATAAATAAAATATGTCTAATGCGTACCGTCGAACACAATATTGTAGAAAAAAAATGTATACAATGGATCCACAAGAAATGTTCGTTTTAGTCTTCTTATTTTGATTTAATTATGTTTTTATTCAGCTAATATTAATAACTACTATAAAAGTCCTAATAATCCTTTTAGAAACATTTTATTTCTATCAAATTATATTCAGGAATGGACATGTTTACTTTAAGTTTAATAAAACATAAAATGAGACTGGAATTCGCCGTTGCAATAAAGAAAAGTATTTGAATCTGCTTACAATAAAAAACATCAAAAGTAATATTTTCATTTGCAATATAATCAGCTTAAAAGTAATCACAGCAATAATAAATTCTCTTTTCAATTAATTGAGTTTTCGCATTATTTTAATAAATAGAAATTATCAGTAACATCTCATATCATAAAAAAAATATCATAGCATATAAAGAGGTCAAAGATAGAAAATAGAACGAAATATTTTGTCGAAACAATTTATTTTATTTACACTAACCTATCATCCGTTCTATTTTCTAAATATCATATTTTTTTCTGTATATCCTTATCGTTTATACGTACCTTGTTAAACTTCGAAAAAGGAAACTATTGCCAAATTTAGACAAGACGTATAGTATCCGTACAAAATAATGTTTTGCACTTTTACAAAGAAAATAAACGTATTCTCTTCCTCTTCCTTTGGTAAATAAGAAACAAGATCTCGTTCTACGCTATTCAACCCTAAGGGAAAGCGAGCGTTTAATTTTAGATAAGGTAAACAAACTTCAATATCCTGTTTCTTGTTCAAATTTCTTTTACTGAAATTCAGATGGCGACCGTATCGCTAATCCGAAATTTTAATGTCCGACGGAAAGTTCAGGTTTTTATTGCAAATAAAAATGAGAACTAATAATCCGGGAACCGGGTGCTGTAAAAGTATCTGAATAAATAAAATTTAATCAACAAGTAGTAAGAATATCCCACAGTTAACCGAACGATTCTACACGCAAATTATTTATAATACACCTGTAGATCGCTCTACCGCGGAGACGCGGGACGTCCGTTACCATCGGCGCCACAGTGCACTCTAAAAGCAGTGCAGAACTGAGTGCCTCCTACATATCTCTCCTGCACTCAGCTAGACCACCTCTGTCCGGACTAAGTAGTGAATTAAATTCACGGATTTTCAGAGCGCACGGTATAAACGGCTTAACGATACCAATGTACTCACAAACAAAATAAAAAAAAATTACCTTCAACTGACTTTGCTGAAATACATGAATTTGTATTAAATAATTGAGTTTATTTTTGTCTTATTAATTATAATATGTGGTATTTATTACAACACTTTATTTATATTTTTTTTAACTGAGGAACTTTGATGCAATGATACGGATTCATTACCAATAATGAAGCACGAACGAAGTATCTAAGCAACATGTGCCACATCATAATAAGAGAGGCGTCGGCTCAGTAGCGGAATGAATGTACGCGCCTGTTGAATATTGCCAACAAGCAACAATTGTACGAAGGATTACACGTGGCCTTTTTATTATAATTGAAAACAGTAAAAAGTACTCCTATTTTACACCATTTTGGAATCCCTACTAAAAACTTTGTTACTTACGAAACTACGAAGCCATTAAGGTCCTTAAGGTTTATTGTTTCATTATTTGTAAAGAAATATTGTTCGTTATTTTTGTTAAGTTCACAGTGAAATAACTTATAACAAATCTAGAAATTATTGTTCTCTAGCAGAAATTGAAGCTATTATTAATTTCCTTCATTCCTTTACGGAAGAATGAGTAGTTTAATATATATGTTGTTTGAATAAGACAGCAATTAGATTTTTAAGGACTTTCAAGAATGAAACCTCTTGTATAGTCTTTGTTTCTATTGAAATTAAAATTTTACCCTTCCATTAACAATTGTGTCAAGAAAATTGCTCTGAAGTTTATCAATTTGGACGTTAACGTTTTCCTATTAATAATAATTAATATTTAACAACTATTTTAATATAAAAGGTAATTATGTATTAAATTTACTTAGGTACATATATCTGTCATCTATATAATAGGTCAAAATCATTCAACTGATTAATCACATGGCTATGATGCTAACCATATGAAATTTGCTTCACAAAGGCATGTATACGTGATTTGCCCAGTAAGGTGCTTTCAAAGGAACCTTATTGGAAAATTTCAAGTAGACATAGGATCGCTTTCTTATTGGTTTAGTACTTCCATTGAATGATATCTGTAAATTTATTCCAAGAAGTAGAAAAAAATGTTATTAATTTGACATTATATGATAATTATTTTTCGATTGATCCCACAATAATTTGTTACTAATACGGTAAAATAATATTTCAGTAACGAAAATTGTTACTCAACAGTTTTTATTGCTTAAATCATTATATTCATTTGTTTAAAATTCTTTTAGGAACCGATTAAAAGTTAACTGACATAGAATTCAGTATTGAAACAATGTAAAAGAAATAACTATCTATAAACAATTGGTATTGGATTAAAGGATAAAATTATATTTGGAGAACAAGAGAAACAAAGATTTATCTGTAATATATAAATAAAAGCTCGGTAACTCACATCACATCACCTTTGAAATGACATGCCTTGTCTTATTGCATTCTTGACCTTTTTGAGATGAAAATGCTAGAATTTAATATGGAGAAAACTTAAAGCTTTATTAAACTATTCCGAATTCGAAATAGAGACTCATTTTTTTTAAAGCATTGGATGATAAACAAGGTAACAACAAAATTTGTAAGTTTTTTATCAAAATTACTTAGAAAATATACATTTTATATATTTCGTGAAAATTTGGGCTCATTGACGTTAGAGGTTGTTCTTGTTTTACAAAGTGACGTATTAAGGTCATTGAGATTTATAATATTATTTCATACCTTATGAAAAATAAAAATACATATAATTTATTACCCCAAGAACTTTAAACAGCTTAATTCAAGAACAATTTAATAAATAAATGTCAACTACATGTGTGAGAAACAAACTTTCAGTTCACAAGATTAAATATGAAATCGTACAAGTGGATAGTCGTATCATTGTGATTGTTTTTCTTACTTATATACGACACTTTACATTAACTGCTTTGGATTTTAGTTTTACTGACAAATAAATTACGTGATAAGGCGCATTGGCACATTTAATTGCTACTGAAATATTTTAATGAGTAGACCAAATAAAAAATATTTATTATTATAAATATTTTCCCCAAAAAACACGAGGTAATAAAATGCCTAGAAGGATTATGAATGCAAAGTTAGCCTTATGTATGTACTTAACACGAATACCTTAAAATATACTTTAATAAACCTTTACAGGGTAAATATTATGTATCTTTACTTGTTAAATCATAAATCATGGCTAAGGCAAGATAATAAAACAGAAATATAATGTAATTACATAATAATAGAATGGAAAACAACAGAGACTTTGGCGAATTAATAATGTCTGCATTTGACCCATACTTACGAGATGATGAAATTAAAGGATTTGTTACAGTCTAACTAAACACACGCACACACAATATCCGATCTTCAATACCGTTCTGATATCTGTCACGTTTATATTCAATTGGTTTTTGTTTTACATTTTTATTTGTTATCACACGGACGGTTTTTCGTGACAATTTTTAATTGAATTGTGATCGATTTTTGTTTTACTTTGCGAGAACCCAACACAGCTAAACTCATAAAGTTGTCATGGAACTTTTGAATATTTGCATAAAACCGAATGTTTAAATTAGAGATCAAATGGAGAATAATTAATTTCAATGGGCGTAATTATATGAGAGTAGGTTCGTTTGAACACGTGAATAACTTTTGTTATTTTTTTTTACAAAATAGTTAAAATGAGTTCGTCGCTTGTTAATGTTTATTGTTTAAAAATTAATTCCGTCTGCTTTTATTTTCTAACACATTAAAAAATATATATATAAACTAGTAAATGAGGTTATTTCAATTAATTAGCATTCAAAAACAGAACATCCGAAAGGCCCTGTCCTCAAGTTTGTTGCAATCATCTCAATCCATTTTAGAGTTTAAAAGAATTGTAAATATCTTGGTGGAAATAATCTTTTAAATAAACCTGGTAGTTATTTTATATATTGGGTACCTAAGGAAATTCCTACAATATTCACAATAAAGTTTCTAAACGTTTTTTTTTTTCAGTGTGCCATTCGTTGACATCTATAATACTTGTTACACCAACACATGAAGGAAATGGCATTTCAAAGTCTGAATTTTTTATCCAACGTACGACAGAGAATAAAAACATCTTCTTGGTTGTTTCTTTGTCAGAGATTTTTTTCAATTCGATGACTCTACACTATTAACAGTTATTGATTGCAGGGAGGACAATGAGCTGAATATGATCAGAAATATTATTAAAATTGTTTTAATGATAGAATCAGTTATTTAGTTATTAAAAGATACTTTAAAGAAATATAGTCTTTATTTTTTATTTAGTGCTAATATGTGTATTAAATTAATAAGAGATTAACTATCGAAGTGAATCATGGTAAGCTTGATGCACTTCAATAATAATATTCCTATAAGCTATATCTGTGAAAATCTGTTGCGTTTCTATAATTTAATACCATATTACAGAATATTAATATTCCTCGCTAACTAAAACAACTGCTATTAGGATTATACAATTTAAACCAACATGGATAATTGTACTTAGTAATGTACCTATCCACTACAATAAATACAATTAGAATTAAGTTCATTTTTCTTACTTTTGAATTTACTACGCTTGTTGTCGACAAATATTTCGTTCTATATTGGCTAGCATATTTCATCATAGAAATTAAATGAGAAATAATCAAACCTAATTACTAAATAAAAAGTACTATTATTTGAAATATAGATGTACTTTCAACATGATAAATAACTTGAAATTAAAACAGATCCCCAAGACATATCACGCTTTTAGATGGAACTGAGAACTGAAACGACAAATTTAAAAAATCTTTTATGTAAAATTTCTTCGACTACTACTTCTGTTTAGTTTGTTGAAAGACAAGAAATAAGTTTGTTTCACCAATACGCTTTTCTTTATTCTATTTAAAATAAAAGTATGTATGTCACTAAAAACTGAGGTCCTCGTATTCGTATATATAATGTTGTTAATTAAAAGTTTAATGTAGTAGCATAAGTGTGTTCTCGATATAACTTGTTTATTTATTTAAAATAAAACAATGCAAAATCTAAGGTAAAAATGGAAGTGAAAAATCAATCACATGACCCATTTCAATGATATTAAATATAAACCGCTAGTAAAAAGTAGCGTCTAGAAATATACCTATATGAATATTTTTATCTAGAAAGTTTGTTAAAAGTGGTATCCTTTTTAACAAGCTATCTCTGGGTTTTACATTTCTTCGCTCAGTTGGGTGTACATCTGTGTGTTGTAGGGATAGATGTGTTATAAGTATAGATTTCGCCCGCGAATCCCTCCGTGTGAACATCAGAGTTGTTTTCTGCCACTACAGCCACTGAACCCGAACCGCACTTCATGGTTCCACTCGTGTAGTTTCGGGATCAGTGTCGGAATCGGGATTGGGATCGGGATAACATTTAAAAAAAACATTACGGTCACTAGATCCGAACTGTACTTCATGGTTGCACTCGTGTGGTCTTGGGATCGGGGTTGGGATCGGACTCAGGATCGTGATGAAACATTTTATAAGCTGATTATTTGAATAAGGGATAGATATCTCGACACGAAAATGTGTTTCGCAATTTAACCGGCTTAATTTCGGGATCAGGATAAAAGGTAGCCGATGTCTTTTCTCCAGGGTTCCATCTATCTCTATCTCTATATCAAAATTCATCAAAATCGGTTTTGCAATTTAGTTGCGAAAACATTACAGACATACCGAGTTACTTTCACATATTTATATTAGTAGGGATTCGCATTAAAAAATTCCAATTTACAGATGAATCATTATGAAAAACTTTATGAAACAAAATGGATAATATGAACAATATTATAGTTAAAGTAAATTATTTTAAGGTTTTATTAAATATATGCAATGGTTAGAGCCAGTTTATTGAAATAAAATGTTGCATGAAAGACTGCCTGGTGTTTGTTATAATATATTATTACGATTGAATATTTTTAACTAACATTGTATAATTAAAAATGTACCAATATAATAAAAAGTCAAAGTTAATAATTTTATCATAACGAACTAACAAATCTCATTGAATGTCTACAGGAAGCTGTCTTCATTGATTTTGTGAGATTAACATGTTAGAAGAGAAAAATTTGAAAAAATGTGGACCGAATACAATGAGTATAATGTACTGTTAGTAGTCAACAGTTAACAGAATAGAAAATTTGTTCGTTTTACCAAACATTCTCATACCTGACATATTTTATATTAATTTTTTTTTTTTTTTTAACTTTTTTGGGTTTGATTACCCATGAAAAGCGTATCAAAATATTGAAATAAATTTCTGAACTTGTTCCACGAGCCTCATTTTAAAACATCTACATAAAATATTGATCATTGTTCAGTTTTAATCGTGATAGCAAAACACTACGAAAGAACAATCTTTTAATGGGCAATGAATAAACCGATGTCAATACCAATATGAATAGCAAAAAAAGACATGAAAAGTGGAATGCTCAACTGTGACGTATGTACATCCCGAGGCTAAATATCGGATAACTGAAAGTGATTGGCGATTGTTGACGGTTCTAATATGGTATCAGAAACGAAAATAATTAAAGAAGAAAAATTACAATAAACTGATTATACGGACACAATTTTAATGTATCATTAGAAAAAACAAGTATCTACATATATGACACTATTATAATAAAAGTATTAAAAATATGTGCTTGCCATATCAAATAGAACCCATTAATTAAATTTCGATGGAACTGTAAGTTTTCGTATAACATATAATAGCAATATTGTTTTATAGCTTTCTAGGTCTAATATGAACTAACTTTGGCTCCGGCCGCATGCTTGTTTAAAACTAATGATCTCTTGAATAGATACATGGCACAGTGTATGGTTATGTTGGTACATTATAAACTTCATCGCAACCTAGTTGGTTAATCTAGATCGAAATTGATTTCATGTCTAAGAAATTGATAAACAGTTGTAATAGTGATAATAAATAAATATTGAATATCATTTTTTTCCGATTTTGATTATTCAATGATTATTTTGAAAAGATACAATATTAATAGTTATTAATTATCAATTTTTATAGTTTAGCATTTTTAATAAATTAAATTCCTCACAGACTGTAACGATATAAATAAACTTCTTATAAAAATACAGTTTTTATCGATTTATTTACTATGAATATATTTAAAATTTTAACCGAATTATTAACTAAAATAATAAAAGAATATTATAAAGAAAAACTAATTTTATTTATACAAATAAATAATAATCGAATTTTACTTATACAAATAAATTAACAAGTAATAATTAATAAATTCATGTTTATTTTTTAATTTACGTTAGTATTTTTTTCTTCTGATTTTCTTTTGATTATATAAATGCTGATAAAAGTTCAAAGTAAGCACGAGTAATTTGTGTCTCTATTAAACTGATATGTATTAATGTTATATAAATTACAAATATTATTATATTTACATATTTGTAATTTATAAATCATTGTTATATGTTATATAGAACTTATAACATCTATTACATAATGTGTTACACGTTGTAAGTTCCACAAGAAATATCAGCTACATTTTATTAAAGTTAAATAGCTATCACTAATAAGAGCAACTTTCCTCATCAGCTGACAAACTTTAAATTTCTTTCAACACTTTGAAGATACATGCCCTTTCTCAGGTAATCATTTAAGAGTCGTTGAAATTAAATCTTACAACATTTTTTATATGTTTAATGAATGAAAATATTACTTGATTTTCATGAAACAGCTGTAATATATTTCCGTTAAATTATTTTTTGTGATTAAAATATTATTTATGAAAATCATAGCATGCTGTGATTGAAATGAAAAATAAAATTAGTAGAAATAAAAAACTCTAAATAAAGTCATCTCATTCAAATCTTTTGATCATCTTATTACCAGATAATTCGTAAAGTAATAAAATAAAGTTAGCCTTATTATAAACAGATAAAAGCTTGAAAAAAAGATAGTCTACCATAAATATACCTTCTACATAGTTTTGGAGAAGGAACGATCTTTTCATATAATCTTGATAGTAAGTTTCCACTGCAATGCAGAAACGCTGCGACTTGATTCCAATGAGTAATTGGAGACGCAATATTTTCTTTAAATATCTTTTATTTTTATTAGATCCGTCTAAGCTTGGTGAAAACAAATTAAATTTTCAACTTAAATAAATCGAAACAAATATTAAAGGATATCAAATGTGACTTTTTGACGACAAATTGTAAAATTCAGAATTCTTAACTTAAGAAAAATACCTTGTGTTTAAAAGATTCTAAGATTCTCTTTTCTTAATTTTATCTGATAAAAGTGACTCGCACAAGTAATCATGTTTGGAAATTCTGCAATTATTGGATTTGTTTTTGTTCAACTTACTGTCTTCCTGGCTGTGTAGACATATGTACAAGGAAGTTCTTAATTATAGTCTTCACTTACCTAGACTTAAAATTTAATGAGCCCGGTACCTCCATAGGCAAAGTAAATATTACATTGAAATATAGCTCATAAGTATTTTTTGAGCTATATTTAATAACTTCTTTTAAAATAAATGTATTCAGACATTTAAAAAAAGCTTACGAAGGCCTGAAGCTACAAAAAATGCAATAATTTTCATCGAAACTTTCCTTCTCTAACCAACGTACAAAAACTAATTATTAACCTATAATATGTAGATCTTTATTTTATTATTTTCAATAACAATAAGATATGTGTGAAGGTTTATATGTACATTTTATATTACTTTTTGTTGACATTTCGTAGCAAGAAAATTGTAATGTTACACTTTATAATTTTATATATACGTAGGGACTACTTCTTGTCAGGGCAGTTTAGATAAAATATATTTTATTCTGATGTCTTTTAACATATTTATACTATAAATATTCAAATTGTTTAAACCAATAAATCAAAACCAGCAAAAAGAGTCAGTCAATAATTTCAGTAGAAACATTACGATTTTGTAAGTTTGAGGAATTCACAACTTTATAGATAAGATTTTCTTTAATCTGACATAATAACTATTTTAATAACAAGACTTGAATTTTTATCTGAAAAATATGACAAATCCACTAGAATTTTATTTTAATCGCAAAATTTTAAGTCACATTCCGTCGGTCACTTTTTTTATCTATACTGATAATAATGTAAGAGAAAGTGTTAATGTTCGTAGTTTTTTTTGCGATTTGAAAGAATCGTTGATAGTTTCGGAATTAGAGTACATTCAAGAGCCTTTGCAGTGCACAAACACTTTACGGACGGTAATCTAGTCCGGTGTTTAATCAGCAGCAACCCTATATCCGAGTCTGAACCCTAATTCAACTCCATTTACTTTTCAAAGCTCGGAATATTCTGCTACGCATTCTATTTATCACAACATGTCTATATATTTTACATATTATATAATATTTATTACTCAAAACAAGATTCAATAATATCAACGTAGTAAGCATTGTAAATTTTTTAAGATGACTCTACAATCAAATTTCCTATTTAAACCTAATTAATTAGTGACGAAGATAACTATGAGCGCCTGCGAAAAAAATGTTAATTAAGGAATACTTTCAACCGTGTATAAAACAATTACCTTAGAAAATATAAAAGAAATAAGAAAATGTAACTCATTATTATACTGATGTCATCATCAACATAACAACCACTGAAATATTTCCTTAAAGGAGCATGCTTAATTACTGATTCATAAAAAGAAAAAAATACAACATATTGTATTATACTGCAGAATATTATATTATATAGTGTATAATAAAAAAAATTAAGTTAATTTGCACGTATTCTCTTTAAAAAAGCGATTAAAATAGTTTGGACCTCAAAAGTCGCTTTGATATAACGAAATTAATAAAAACGTGGATTTATTACTTACAAATATGACCAAAACTAATATTACCATGTCCTACGCCACCCTTAAATGATTATAACAAGAAGTTTTAATTATTACGGGCACCCAGACGTCTCAACTCTTAACCGGCATATTAATATTAATATTAACATGAATTGTAAACGACTTATAAAATATATTTACTAATTACTCATATACTTAAACATGCATATCATTAAAACGAAATATTCATATTATATACTGCTTATATACAACTCAATTAAAAAATGAACTGTGTGATGCTTTCTTTAAAAAATCCCTTTAAAAGCATGTCCTCTAAAACAGTTAGTAGGAAGGGTTATAATCTGTCAAATAATAACAAACAATATTGGTAGGAACAGAATCCTTTCATTAAAATGGGGTTATTAAAAAAGGGTCCGTAATTTGCCCTTGAAATTTAATCTTCGTATCGATCCCGAGAATACCATGCCAAGTAAAATATGTAATAGAAAATACGAAATAATAAATCATAAATCATAAATACGATTTCGAAAGTTGTATAATGTCTAGAAATTACTAACAATCCTGTCAAAACACTTAAATATTAATGGTGGTGGGATCAAGGAAATGAAGAAAATGCTCACCTAAAAAATTCAAATTTTAAGGTAGCTTTATATTTACTTATCTCTTCATATATTACGTTTATCGTGTCTAACTACGTAGATAGATCTTGCTACTGACAAAAGAAATCGTTATATAATACTCAAAGTAGGTCATGACTTGGCAGCCATTAATATATACATATATATGTATACACTTATATTTTAAAGTCATCTTGAAAATATTTGGGTTATTTAAAACATTACCTGTCTCTGAATTTAGGCCAATCAACTCGCATTGTACATAAGTTAATAATAGTGTTGTTCAGTCCTTTTTCCATCTTGATTAGCTGTTTTAACTAAGTTAGTAACATTCCACGAACATCGGAAAATTTACTAGACTTCTACTGCTTACTGTTAAATTACAACACTTAATTCGTTTTTTGTGTTTATAACTACATTGTTAACGAGAACTAAGACTTTCGCGAGTCTCCATTTAAATGAAACTAATATTATACCGATTACTAAACGTATTTTATTATTTTATAACTACATACTCCCGACGTTTCGGTTACTTTTCAGCAACCGTGATCACGATTCACATCTCGTCTGCCCGTGAAAACGATTGCCGAAAAGTAACCAAAACGTCGTATGTAGTTTTAAAATAATAAAATACGTTTAGTAATCAAAATAATAATAGTTTCATTTCAGCATTATTATTGTCATTCAAATACTAATTATAAAAAAAACCTTTCATAGTCATTTTCAAAACCGTCAAGAATACCACTAGATTAATTAATAAAATTTAAAATTTTAGTTGAAATTTTATAATTTCAGTTTAAAAGATACACAAAATTAGAAGTTCCCCTGCAACGAACACGAAAAACAAAAACGAAGGAAAACTTTCCATATAAATAATAAAAGCTAATTCAATACTACGAAATAAATAGGCTGACTACGTCAGGAAAAACAAACTTAATTTATAACCTCCACAAACTTTGAAAACTATAAAACTTTTTTTAAGTTATAGCGCGAATCCATATAATTCAAAAGTAAACTTCGTAACACGTGGGACATGTGCCGAATAGGCGGGATTTAAAAAAATATGCCGAAATTCGCAACAGCTGCGCATAATAAAAGGTATCGGACTCACCTTAAATTCACGGCGCCTCCATGTGTTAACAGGTGGGCTTCGCAACAAGTCTTTCCTCCTACAGGTCGGGGGCGTGCGTCGACGGCGGCGGTCCGGCGGCGACACGCGGCTACAGCATGAGGGACGCACGCGCGCGGCTTCTACTCCCCCCATCGATTTTCGATGTACGCTGCCTAAGGCGCATTATTTACTAATACAGAAGACCGATCCCCTTTCTTAGATTTTCCTCAAATAAAGCCCCCCATACAATATCCGTAAACGGCAAATCATAATGTAACCCTAAAGTTGTCGCAAAATGTCATGTAAAAATGTGTTTGTTCAACTTGAATTTTGTGTATAAAGGTAAGATGTTTTGAAGGTTATTACTTGTTAACAAAGTGTAGCGAGATTGACTTTTTAAACAATAATTAATTAATTATTAACAATAACAATTACTTCATTATATACAATGGCTCTATTTTCATCAGTTTTATTTTCTCAAGAGGAGGACAAGTAAACAAGTAGCAATACAATTATTCATTATTATTATAAACACATTTGACTATCCAGAATTTACAGATTATTAATTATTATTGAGTGTCCATTATTACGACATACAAGTGATTTAAAATATTTCTACAATTAATAAAACGCAATACGTATCAAAATACTTAAATGTCGTAGAGGTGCTACGACATGAAATGTTTCAAAGTTATGAAGCTCTGATAATCAGTTTTTACATTACTTTATTCTGACAACAGTATTGGGTTTTTTTGCAACATTGATAAACCTAATCTCTTTGTGTGGTACTTATAATTAACAGTTATTTTTTATTATTTCTAACTTAAATTTATTGAGCAAAATTTTACAAAAATCTTATTTTGCACTTATATTACTTATTTAAAAACAGAGAAACTTTATTCTTAAATATTTAATTTTAAATTCCACTAACACATACCTACTATTATAATTACACATATATTACATTTGTACGATTATTTATCTTCTCTTATTGATTCATCTTGTCATGATTATTAAATACCATAAAAATAAATTCTTCGATGTATTTCCAATTTAACTCTAATATATTTCTAGCAAATTTCAGTTATGATACGAATAGAAATGATTAATATCAATTGCAACTATATATAAAATCAGTAGATTCTAGGTATGAACATAACTTTGTTATAATCGCTTAATTGAATTTACTGCAAATAATAAAAAAAATGTTTTTAAACATTTATTCATAGCTCGAAAAGGCTGTGTAAGAATTATTACGTTTTACAACACTTTAAATTTTTATTTATTCTTAATCCTATTAACAATTATTCAATTTCAGAAAAATAATTGCAAGAAAATATAACTGATAGTTTTAAGTTGTTTCATATCCTTATTAAGAATATACTCAAATAATTTAGTGCCAAAATTTTAGATATTTGATTAAATTAATTACCATTGAAACTCTTTGGTGATACTAACTGCTTAAAAATGTTTGTTTAGTGGGCTCGTGTCAATATTAAATCAATCAAACTTTCAGTTATTAAACGCAATATTTATTATTTTTGTAAAATTAATATTAATTAATGGCATACTTATAGATTAAAATAATCTTTCCAGGTCTAAATGGCTAAAGCAAAAGAGGCAGTACCATTCGGTAGCAAAGTGCAACGGTTTGGAAAAATTACTGTTCACCCCAATTTGGATCCTAGTGGCCTATACACAATAAGGGCAGATGGTTGTGACCCTTGTCTTTACCACCCGCAAGACATTAATGAAATTTTTAAAATAAATAGAAAAAGGAAGTCTGAAAAAGACCCTTGGCGTTACAAGAAAGAATTAGAAGAATGGGCGAGAAATTTAGGATACAGAAATCAAAAAGTACTCGAACGTAGAAAATGGTTCAATTCTATTTTGGGTCCAGCGTGGCATGATATACCAGAAAGAAAAAAATATGAGCCTGCATGTAAAAACCTGGGCTTTGGAAGAAAGGCTAGATTTGGTTCTTCAAAAAATTATCTTCCAGGTCCTGGAACTTATTACAAAAGTGTTCCTTTTAAAGCACCCTACGGTCCACACTCATCTAGACCTACATTTGAAAGGGAAGAAGCTTGTCGATTCAAGGATACTTCTTTTAAATGGTCATTGGCACCTGATCGTTATAAAATTCTGGATAAGCAATCCATCGAAAATAAATCAAAGAAAATAGTATCCATACGTGGTCCTTACGATCTCTTTACAGGGAAACGTGATGGAAGCACAATAAAAAATCATTTTAGCACTTCACAGAAATGTTCTGCTGCCACTTGGCCTATTGCATTGAAAGGTTCATTAGATAAATATGAAAAATCTCATTTTGGTGTGATGAATAAAACAAATCGCAATCTTTCTTATAGAGGTCGTAACGCTTTAGTAGATATATCCATGTGCTTAAAAAAACCAACAGATCCTGGTCCAGCTCATTACAACACGGATAAACCAAAAACGTTTAAGCAGAACAAGTGTGGCTTTAACAGTAGCTACGATAAACCACCTGGGTACAAACGTGTTATAGTGTGGCCCGCGGTCGGCAGATATAGAGCCCAGAGTATTAGTTGCGGCATTTTGGGTCAAGGCCATCGACATGTGTTTCTTAGTAAACAAGAAAGAACAATAGGAGCTATCATACCGGAGCCTATGAACTCTTTCTGATTTTATTTAGAAGATCTACACATAATTGCTTTGTTACAAACGTTATATTTATAAACAATAAGTTGACTTAAAAAAAGGAAACCTTATACATACCTATGTTTCTTTATAGAATCCACTTTTAATAAAATTGTAATGTAGATAAGTTTATCTATTACAATTTCATTCACTTTCATATGTATATATACATTATGCAACTAGCCAACATTTTGCAGTTTCATCTAAATTAGTTCAAACCATGTATTCAAATATGTTTCTCGACCACTAATGTACATAAAGTTTGCTTGATATTCAAAAAATTAAAGTAATAGTTAATATAGTCGTACCTAATACCTATCAATTCTTTCTGAACTGTGGTATGATTTATTGTAAACAAATTTGAAGGTCAAGGTCAAGTTAATTATACTTCAACCAAAATAATCTGTTAATTGTTTGTAACGTCATATAATTTTTTATACATTTTTTTATTATGATAATAATAGGAAAATCCCAACTAAATCAGTCGCATATGACGACTCCCAAAGGTGAACCTAGACTTACAAGAGGAAACGCAATAGTCTATATGATTTTATTAGCTTACAACTTGAAGTGTTAAAGAACTAGAATGATAATATGTATTTTTATATACCATTCGGACCATTCCAGGGGATAAGAACCTATCGAAAAACAATTCATTTTCATAACGACTTTTATAAACGGTAAATGTTAAAATGATATCTACCAAAACCTTAACTGACTGAGAAATGAGTCGGGAAAGCAATGTAGCAAAGTTTGCATTCCAGAAAGAAAACATGTAGTACGGAGTTAAACTAAGGTTCTCAATTTCCATTCAATTGCTTTTATGCATGTTCCGCCAAGTCGAAACATAACGTATTATACGTCCTGTTCCGTTAACCTACATAAACAACAATTGAAACACAGCATGCAACCTCAAGTATCTTATTAGTGTCTGTTTAAAAAATCTATTATATACTCCTTATTTTCAAAAGAAATATGATAAGGCTACCAAGGTAAGTGATCCAGGGTCAATATCCTAAGGCCTATCAATAGGCAAAGGGGAATATTACTTTTTCTTTTAAGAGGTATAGTGAAATGATCCTCATTCCTGAGGATATTAGCTTAGAAAAGAAGTCATTTAGTTATTTTCTCTATCATAAGAAAGTGGGATGTTATTAAAAGTTCATTATAGTACTAGTTTCTTTTAAGTTAACTGTAAGGACCCAAATAGATTTTTATTAGGGATAAGGTTTACATTATATTTATAACTATTAAAGATAAATTTCTAAGATAAACCTGAAGTTAAATTGATCAAAAATCTAATCAAGATTCAACTTATTATTCATTCAAAGCTATGTATAAAACAAAAAAAAATCTTTTTATTATTATTATTGAATCTAATAAGGCGGACATAACTATCTGCTAACCAGAAGTCTGCCTCGTCATATACATTAGGAACGTTTTTTATTCATAAATCTTTTCATACTGTGTTAAGAACGAGAGATATTGAATAAGAAACAGGACACGCTTCGTAAGTTATGTGACACAGGTGTGTTAAATATATTGATCAGAATTTATAAAATTTATAACTTAAATATAAGATTTGATGTTTTTAAATAAAACTAATACTTTTCGGATTATACTACGCGACTTTTTTTTTGTAAAGATCTACACTCGACGTTTCAGCTACTTTTCAGCAACCGGGCAGACAAGATTTTATGTTTTATTTATTTATTTTTTTCGCTTATTAATTGTAGGAGTAACAATATAATTGTTGTTATATCTTTAAATACTGTTTCCCCGATCTTTATATTATATAATGCAGACTGATTCTGAGAGAATTACATCTGATAATTCCATTAGTCTCGGTAGCTTCCGTAAAAGTAAATGTGCAGCATATTTCTAACTTTGTCAAGAAAGGAGCCCAAACAATTTATGATAAGACTTCCCACAGTACGATACTAAAAGAGAGCATGGTCTTATAATATGGGTAATTGGATGTACCCGCAAAGATTGCGAGATGTCAGGGTTTATCTAACAGCGACTACACCAATGGTGAATTTTTCATATCTATCAGTTCTAAGTTATTTCTTTAATAAACATCTTACATTCACTGTTCTGGAAAATTCCAAACCACGGAAAATGCTATTAAAAGGTAATCACACATTTAGGTGAAATAAATCGTTAGAGGAGTCTCTCATTTCGACGATCTACTAGAATCGGGGAGGTTTGTCGAACCTAACGTTGAAGAACCGCCATCAAAAAGACAAAAATTAATGGATAAGTGAAAATAATGGAAGGTAAAGTATTTAAAATGATAAGATTAATGTGTTTAAAAATATCTACTTCTAATAGAACGATTTACATTTATATTTATAAATAATGAGATTTCTATGACGTAAATGTGATAAGCATTTTAACAAATATTTTTTTTATTGAAGCAAATTGCAAACACATATTTAAGATGAAATTATTTATAATGGTTAAAATAAAATTTTCAAATTCGAATTTTTTCGATTTCTTCATTCGTTATGTGAATCAAGTTTTAGATCTTTTTATTACCTACAACTTTGCCATATATCATTTTTCATTAGGACTTTGTTTTGCCGGAAATCTTGAAAATCCATTTTTTACCCTTAAACACCAACCCCCATACCCTTCCCGACCTCAGATCGCCCGTAAATTATTTTTCCTTTAATTTTTATAATACTCCCCTCCTTTTGTAATGGGTTTCATTCTAATTTTTTTTTTCACTTTTAATTAATTTTAAAGGCATCTACCCTGGCCTACTACCCTATACCTAGTCTTGTTAAAATTATATTAATAAATCATTGACATTCTTTTTTTTTTGTCATTAAAACTCGCTTGTTATAAAATACGTGCCATAGGAAAATAATGAATACAGCTCAGATTAAAAATATAACAACTTCAAGTCTTTTAAAAAATATCTTTTCAGTTTTTTTTTTTAAATACAATTTTAAATTTGTGTTTTGTGACCTATAAAATTATGTCTCATTTATTCGCCGGTATAAGACACATTAATGAACTCTATCCTAAAAATTTCTCTAAGTTTTACGTCATCGGTTATGAAAACGTTTTTAACCCTAACAATCAAGTTCTCAAATACTAACGATAACATGGATTTTAAATTTATTGAAAATACATAGCTTCTTACAAAGAATACATCAATAGTTTTTTATATAGTCAAAGGTAGAAACAAAATTAATTTAGTATAAAAATATACTTACTACATATTGGAGATTCGATCTGAATTAATAAGAGCATAGTCATCTTAACAGTTCATTGGTTTGAGCAGACGATAATTCAAGCCGGTTCACACGAATTACGAAAGCATAATAAGTCTGGAGAGATAATTTCTTTTATAATAATTAGGATTTATTTATTAAACTTCACGAAGGATGTCCATGGGAACAATAATTCAATATTACTTTTTTTATATATAAAAACTATTTTGTCAGAGAAATGATACTTAACATTCATGGTTACGACGTATTAAACAAAATTAAAAACTTTCTACAATGATATATTAGCTATTATAATCGAATGTTTTTATATTTGTATAGGGGACAGCGGCAAATACTTTTGGATGTAGTAATAAAACTGTTATTGCATTTCATTGGGTTATATTTGTTCTAATAGGTTAGGTTAATTAGTGATTAACAATTACATGAGAAAAAAGCTCAATGCATCTGGATCTTACAAGTTTATTATATGACAAAAATTGTGGAATAAAATTGATTTTTTTATTAATAATTTATAATCAGAATCAATATGTAGCTACAAGTTTATTTCTACACTTAAACTATAGAAATATTTGACAGCGTCGGTAAATAGAAAACAAAAATATACCAGGAATAATTTTTAAACAACATTTTAATACCTCTAATGATATTATATTCCTTTATCTTAGTTGAAAGAATACATTAATGTTGAATTATGAGTTTATAAGCAAATCAGGATAGAGGAAATTCGCAATTAGAACCTACACACGGTAGTAGAATCCTGATTTACCTATGAAAATGATATCTAAGTAAAAGCGCTACACTTAAATATGGAATTAATTATAAAAACCTATTTAAAAACAATATTAACACGGATGAAATACCGCAGCTTAGATACATTTACTATTCTTAAACGTAAACCATATTTACATCTTATAAAGTGAATTTTGGTTTTAAATAATGTTAAAAAAATAATTACACATATGTTTTACAGATGACAAATGTATTTTATTAGAATCCAATTGTAAACATGTAGAAAATAATCATTTTTAAAATTACTATTAGCGATTTCGTAATTAAAAGATTTTCCATATAAAAGAATACGAATTAAATTAAATACACAGATACATAACAATTAATTAAAATAATATATATATATATATGTATATATACCATTTATATAAAAGAAACACTATCCCTATTTATTTATTACAAATTCAGATTATGAGAAGCAGTACAGTTGAAATACGCAATAGATGCATCGGGAGCATAGCAGCTTAACAAAACTCTTTCATATATTAAAATAATATGTTGAAGTGAATTCGAGTCCACTATAAAAAAAATCTGCTCAAAACACACAAACACTTACGGTTGTCACGCTAAATTTTATCTATAAATGAGTTGGACCAAAGTTATGATTAACTTTTAATTTTTTTTACACGTGTGAAAATATATTATTTATTTATTTCTAAAGAGGAGTTTTTGTTTATTAGTTTATTATATTTACTTTTTTTTGCGATGAATTTTTTTTTCTAAAATATATTGCATTGCAATGAATCAGTCGACTATTTGTTTAAATTTTTCCCTATTGAAATTGGTATTTATGTACACTTAAGACAAAAGGAATTACTGAATATAAGTATTTAATGCAAAAGCAAACAATTTAAGACATTATAAACATTTACAAGCAAACTTGCTCCCTATATTAAAAAAGAATTCCCATTAAACCTTTTAGTACTATCGAACAAAAGAAATACGTACGTACAAAAAACACCCATGAATTAACCATAGCACTTGAGAAATATTAATTATCTTAAGCATTCAGACACTATTTATTACAAAAGAAAATTGTTTTCGCAAAATAATATAACTGATTGCGTTGCGAAAAAATTAATACTTAAAATATACAAACTATTAATACGATATATAGTTTCATTTCAAAACAATTGAGTACCAGTCAGTGACTTTGACAAGCTTACAAACATTATTGCATGCATTTGTATATTGAACAGAATATATAAAAGTAATGTTTTTGTTGGGGCGTTTTAACCATCATGACAATGAAAGACAAATTAGTTTATAACCTAACTGTTGCAACAAATCATATTATGTTGGGAAAAAAGTTACGAGTCGTCCATGTCTTTATTTCGCTATATATATGTATATTATATACTCCTCTTTCAGTTTAAAGTTTTAAAGTGCAAGTTTTACCAATATGTTCTTGATAAAATTACAACTGGAAAATTTATAGACAATGTACACAATATAACAAATAACTTTTGTAGAAATAGTAACTTAATTGTACTCAAGATTATTTTTCTATTACATAAGACCTATTTAACACACCCTCTCAGATTTATATTTTTCAGGCTTAAAGCAGACACTCTATTAAGTTATGGAGCAATGGGTTAAAATGGAATCTTAATGAAAATGAGATTTTAAAAAAGAAATAACCAAAATTAATTAATTGAATATACCAGCTATTAAAACATACCTCAAATTGCATTAAGACATATCCAGACCAATATTGGCAATAAATTCAATGGCTCAGTATAGAATTCAAATTTTCTTATTTATAGAGAATCGTGAGAAGGAATATTTCATATAAAATAAGAAGAATTTGTATTTTAAATTTCCCTTTCTTGTAACAGTTTTATATTAAACTTTATTTAGTATAAAACAAGAAAGGATCTAGGTAAAGCATATGATTGTCCACTGTAAACCTATTATAAGCCAATGTAAAGTTATATATTGATGAGGATATATATAAGTAGTAAATGTCTTTTAAAAGTATAAGTTGTCCTGGTTAAAATTGTCTTACACTTGAGTATATAAAAGAAGTCAAATACTTAAACACATCATTATCACACAGCGAAATGATATAAAAAAAATACTATTTAAAACAAGAAAAAAATCGTTATATTTCATAAAAGTTTGTTCACTGTTTGACACAAAAAAAAGGTTACTATGATTACAACATTATATTATTTACAACTGTTCTCATGTTCAATAGGTTAATGTTACAAAGATGCAAGTTTCGCTAAGCTGCTATGTTTATGTATCACAGATCAAAAAAATAAAAGATGTGACACTGCCTGTCTATTTGTTAGAGACTAATTTTACAGAGTTGTTTGTAAAAAAATGAATATATTAAAATTGAGTGATACTTAATTAATTACATTAAGACTAAGTTATCTAAGGATGTTAATACAACTAACAATTTATGTATGTGATATAAACTAAACCTAAACATCGACGTTTGATTATTGTATACTAACTTACTATATACTAAATGCTGTTTACCGCTGGGTACGCCTGAACGCTCTACGAACACGTCGTCCCACCGTGTTCGGAGCACTTCCTACTGTAAATTGTACCTGAGGGGCGCCGCTCCCGAAATTGTACACGTTTTGCTGTTGAGGCTGCTGCTGCTGCTGCTGCTGCTGCTGCTGCTGCTGCTGTTGTTGTTGTTGTTGCTGCTGTGGTTGCTGTTGCTGAAAATGCGAATAACATAATAACTCTGATATTCAGGGCGCACAGTGTGGTATTTAGCCTCAAAAGTTGGCCAAAAATGGTTTTTTAAATTTTCCGTAATCTATCTAGTGTTGTTACTAGTCAAAAAGCTAATTAGTCACTGCACCCAATGGTAAAACAAGTGCAGTGCTAGGGTCGTTCATCGCATCGGACGATCGGTCGGAAGTTACAGCTCGCTTACGCCAGACGTGTGATTTTTCGATACGCTCTCATTTTGTTGTTTTCAAAACGCTTATTACTGTTAAGTGAAGTGGTTTAGTATTGTTTTTTTTTATGGATTGCACTATTCCAGGTATGTACTTTCTATTTTATAACATAGTTTTGTCAAATATATTGTAGATTTTGATATTTATAGCCGACAACCTAGACGTAACTAACTGTTGTAAAAATATATAATTTATTATTTCAAAAAGGGTTTTGTTATGTTTCTGAACATTTC
>JAAAKD020000207.1:10322597-10454502 GCA_010014825.2 Danaus melanippus | reverse complement strand
AAAGGAACTGGCAGAATTAACATATGCAACCCAAATGCAATTGCGAAGGGAAGGCAAAGTCGTAGCTTCCAAAGTTGTTAAAGACCAAGAATTCCTCGAAGGGCAAAAAAATATGTAAAGGCTATTAAAGAAAGCACTGAAAAGCAAGATCAGCCTCGTCAATTATCGCCGTTACAGACACTTTCAATGTTCACAGAAGCAGAATTAAGTAAAGCTCAGTATGAAAGAATACGTGAAACAAACCCAAGTTTCTTTTCGTGTTATTCTATACTTCAAAAAGCGAAAAAATATTCTCACCCAGAAATTCATCCTGTGACCGAGACATGTGCTGAAGTACAAGTTCAAAAGTTAATGGAATACACGATATCAAGACTGATAGAATTTTTGGGAGAAGCTGTAGAAGGTTTAGCTGTACAAGTAGGAGATTTTTCGAGCAGTATGAAATTTCAGCAGAAAAGCAGGGGTGGATAAATGTTTGATTTATCGGCTAAAGGTCATTCTGGATGCATTATGTTCTGGTATGAAAATAAATGTTGAAAATTTGAAAAATATTGCCAAGAAACTGCTGAACTACATGTCTCACTTTATAGATTTTAACCCATGACCCCGACATTACAAAATTCTTCGACATGGAGCAGCAGCCGTCAAGGAAGCAATACTCCCAATTGGCTAGCTATCCGAAGAAGCTGCTGAAGCTCGTAACAAAAACATTAGGTCATTCAGGCTGAACTTCACAAGAAAGTTCTCGCGAATAGAGTGCAACATGGACGTCCTAAACCGACTTTTGTTGACCTTTGATCCTTTGGTCACTGGTATGAGGGGTAGCTCAAGTAAAAAAAAAGAAGAAAATATCGTCAAATGCCATTCATTTATTATGAGAAACTGATATTACCAATATTAATATTTTAGACGATAGCAGTGATGATGAATAAATAATTATTTACCTAAATAAACGATTGTTTTTATTCTATTTTTATGTAAAATCAAATAATAAGTGTATATCTAAGTTCTTGTAACAAAAAATATTTTTGGCCAACTTTTGAGGCTAAATACCACACTGTGGGGCGTTTTTAATAAGTAGAATTTTTATTAATCATTGGTCGTTTATAGTCCATAACCATTTAATAATACTGTAACTAAATAAACCGACAAATATACAAGATTAAAAAGTAACCATTTTAAGACACATATATGATATCGAGATGAAAAAAAAACATGACGACAAGGTTAACTTATTCTTTCATATATCGTAACTCTTAACAGATGATTCGTGGATAATCCCAGATTTAATTTTTTACTAATCAAAAATAACACGATAATTACCTGACCAAAACCAAAGACGCCAGATGGTTGTTGCGGAGCACCGAAATTGAATGCCGGAGTCGGGTTAGGGTTCATTGGCTGATTCATGTTGTTCGAGTCAAATGACGAAAATGACGATACTGGGAAACCAAAAGCTGAAGGTTGACCGGCAGGAACATTGGTGTTCCCGAACATCCCTACCGAAGGCGCAGGGTTACTGGGTTGTGAACTGAACATGTTTGGTGCCATAGGACTGGGCGTCGCGGTCCCAAATGGATTCGCCACCGGTTGGTTTGATATACCGAATAGTGGTCGAGGCTGATTTGTATTATCAAATGGTGAACTACCAACTGGACTGAATGGCTTCGATGTTCCAGAACTTGCTCCAAAAGCGAACGGCCGTTTCTGTAAATTATTTGACGGTTCGCTTGAACCAAACATGCTGCCTTGGGTGTTATTATTTCCTGTGGACCACATATTCTCTTTCTGCACAGGAGTATTGAACATATCACCGGAAGCTGCTGGTGCATTGTTTGTAATGATGTTACTCTCCATGCTCAATTGATTTTGTGTTAGATTGTTCATTAAATTCCCAGAAGGTAATCCGTTGCCTGCAGATAAACCACCGAGGGGATTATTATTACTTCCTGATAGCATGAGAGGCATGTTATTTCCAACAGAATTTCCAGCCAAATTGCTCGCAGGCAGCATATTACTGGAGTTGATGTTTGATGATGGCATCATAAACTTATTTGAGGTGGAATTGTCCGGAGTACCTCCAAATGGTAATTTAAACATGGATGGAGTCTCATTTTTACTGTCCCGTCCAAAAGTGAAAGTAAATCCCGACTTTTCATTTGACGGGGCTGTAGTAGGTGTGCTCGTACCAAAACTGAACACTGGTGCACTAGGAAGAACTGACACTGAAGTTGTTGTCGCAGTGGGTTCGTTCTTCTTAAACAATGATAGTGACGTGTTTTCAGATTTTTGAAAGAATGACATCAATGGACTTGCTTGCTCATTTTTTTGGAACATTGACACCGATGATGTTACAGGCGGTATTTGCACGCTCCCAAAAGTGTTAGCTGATGTTGGCGCAATAGATGTCGTAAACATATTGTTAGAAGGCTGATTTCCTGTCATGCTAAAGCTTGCATTTGATGTGCCCAAAGTATTGCTAGCCGTGGTTAATGTAGGACCAGCAGAGCTCTCAGCTGTAAAATTTGAATTAAAAGGAGTCAACGCATTGCTTATCGGCTTGTTTAGTGAAGAATCTTTTGATGCCGACGCACCAAATAACCCAGTAAGTTTTGGAGCAGGTTCAACTCCTCTCAATTGAGATTGGTCCACGCTTGGGACTTCCTGAGCTCTTTCCGAATCTTTCGCACTCGACATATTGGCTACAGAAGATTGTGAAACTGGTTTGAACATGTCAGTATTAATTTTAAACGCTGGTGCAGCATTTGGTGTTGAGTTATCTTTTGGAATACCAAAAGTGAAGCCAACCTTGGGGGTTTCAACAATTTTGTCATCTACTTTAGAAATTTCTTTTTCTGGTTTTTTGTTCTGTATTCCAAAGGTAAACGAAGGAGCTTTTGAAATATGATTGTTATTAGTTTCCATTTCTTGAGTCGCCTGACCAAATATTGATGCTGGTTTAGGTTCAGTTTCTGTACTGGTTTGTTTAGGATTAATACCGAATTTAAAGGATACATTTGGTGAAACCCCGAAATTGAAACTCTTCTTTTCGGATTCCTTTGTTATACCTGGTTTTTCTGTTTCGCAACATACGCATTTGCTTATGTTATTATCATTATGAACAAAACAACTGGGACATTCCCATTTATTACTTTGTGATTTGACAATATTTTTTAATAGTGAATTATTGTTAGTTGTCTTAGGTGAAGGTGATACAATTTTATTCTGGTTTTGCTCTTTTGTTGCAGGCTTAGGTCCACTACAAGCCACACACTTATCATCATGAGATTTGTTTTTTAGCCAGCACACCCCACATTTCCAATCTGATGATTCAGAATTAGTATTTTCCTCAGTTTTGGTAGTACTAGAATTTTTTGTACCACAACAAATGCATTTGTCTGCTCCATCACTATTATCAACCCAACATTCTTCGCATTTCCAAGTATTTACCGGCTTTTGCGGTTGAAGTTTTGGCAACATTTTGGGCGCAATAGATTGTTTGGCCCCACGGCATACACATTTATCCGTTCCTTCATTGTTTACCCAACAATCTTGACATTTCCACGTAGTTTTCGGATTATCGGAACTAACTAGGGGTGCAGGTGAATTTAGCGAAGCGCTTGAATTTTTTGCCCCGCAGCACAGACATTTCTCTATTCGAACATCATTATTAACCCAGCAATCTTGACATTTCCAAGTGCGACCAGCAGACTGAGATAACTTTGAGTCCATCTTACCAGCACTCTTAACTTTCTTTTCACAATCAAAACATTTGTCACTGGATAGTTGACTAGCAACCACTTTACAATCCGAACATTTATTAAAGATAGGCTTTTCCATTGGTGGTTTTGCTGCTTCGACTGTAACACAACTCTGAGATGTATTAGTTTTTACGGTTTGATCTGACTGAGGTGCCTGAATCCTGATTATATCTCCGTCTTTTTCAATGTCGTCGGAACAACTGACAATTTTATTTTTTGATGGTTCTACTGACCGCTCCGGACTCCCAAACTTGTAGGTTTCTGTAGAAGTAATGAAATTATCTTCAGATATCCTTATAGGACTAGAAAATGTGTACTTTTCACCATCAAGCATATCAATTGGCCTACTTTTTGGAGCCTCATTTTTGGAAAGTAAAACTTTTGGAACTTGAGCAACACAATTTGTCCCAGTTGACACTGGCTCTGGAATTTTTTGCTTATTATCTGATGAATAAGACACAGAAGTATCAAGTGAAAATTTTGGTAAATTGTTTTTATCTATTTGTAGTACAGCTGTGGGTAATTCAACTATTGGAAGCTTGTTACTCTCACTTTCTTTATCTTCTCCTCTATTAACTCTAGTGACTCTGGTCTTCATTTTTGTAGTAAGACTTTCTTGACTACGTTCCCTGGATTGACTAATGCTGAAATTATTAATAGAACTAATTAAAAAAGTTCATATTCATTTGTAGCTATACATGGAATACAAATATTTTATTTACATACCCAGATGTGCTGGCTGGATAAGGCAAGGTGTTCAATGAACTGCTGTGTGATGCAATAATTTGTCGTGCCGCACTTGTTGTTTCATTAAGTCTAGCCTTTTGTTTCAGTTGTAATATTGAAGCAAAACTTGGAACATAAAGTTCTCTTTTTTTGTAAGCTTAAAGAAAAACACAATAATAAGGACATATACTTAAAATAAAAACCTTTGTCTTTTTCAGATGCCCACAAAATGTACTATTAAGTAACAGCAATTATGGTTATAATCGATTGTTATACTTACATGCTGCTTTGCTATTATTAGCATCTATACTAGAATTTAAAGATGTGTCTGGAGTTTTATCGCAAGAAGAATTCACAAGCCGAGAAATTCTCCTAGCCTCACTAACTGGAGATGAATAATTTTCCAACAGATCCATAATACGCTTTGCGGAATTACTGATATTTACATTACTGTTGTTGTCATCTTTGTTTACTAAAGGTTTAGTTTTATGTTTGATATTTGGCCGGTTCACATACACATTACGTGTTCCTCCATAAACTGGTCTTGAAGTATAAAATGGGGTGCAAAGAAGACCAGGCTTAAAGTAAGGTTGAGTGAGATCCTTATATGTATTTGCAGCAGTTCTAGCTGAAATTGAAATACATATTTACTCATTGCAATGAAGAAAGAATATTTTTTTTACTATGAATCAAAAAATATTCAACAGAAACCAAATAAAATTTACCACAGGACTCTTGAAGTCTGTCTTCAGAGCCAAAAATTGACTTTCGTGTTTGCTCAACTGAATTGTTAACACTGGTTACAGAATCTTGGTATACGTAGATAGAGGGATCCTTTTCATTTTCATTTATAGTGGATGTTTCACTTGGAGAGCATGAGGGTGTTGAAACATAGTTTGTTTCTACTTTTAAAGTATCTTTTATAGGTGACTGCAGAGTACTGTATGTTTCTGTTGTTTCAGTGTTTGTACTTGTGCTTTTGGTCTACAAAAGGGAAAAAACAAAGTATTTATTTAGAACACATTTTTCCCATAGTAAACAGATGACAGTATCAAAGAATATATGAATATAGACAGTTACTTGAGTCTCACACATTGAAGTAATATTATTTTTAAAAATGTATTTCTCTTCTTGTAATGTAATTCCTTAGTACATGGTATATAACTTGTAGAGATATCTATTTTGACCTCATTAATAATATTCATTAATATACAAAATTGTTAATACTGCGTTTACAGTTTGCAAATCAGTTTGAAAAATTGTCATAGTAGTCTTTAGAGCCCATAAAAATTACCTCTCAATAGATAAATTGTCACAAACTAATATTATTGTTTCTTTTTCTATAACATTCTCATCAATGCCATCTGACAGAAAGTAACTATATGTTTTGCTTTTGCATTTCTCTTGTGGTACAATGAAGAAATAGCAAAGATGCAAAGGATCTTCACTTAACACAACAAGAGCAACATTATATTAAAATATAAAAAAAAACTTGAAGATGTTCAGAATATTAATGACACTCACTTCTGGATAATAATAACTTGATGTTCCTGGGGTACTGTATCTCATTCTTTTAGCTGGAGGTTGGGATGGTTGATTCCTCTGATTTGGTGTTCTAAGACCATCTGTAGCCTCATCTTCAGTCGATGAATCTGTTGATTCCACCACAGTTGAACCATTTGTATTGGACGAACTCGATGAGCTGAACCATCTGGTGATGGTTGCAGGTAATAACCCTGACATCCGAGATGTTACATTCTTCACAAAAGACTGCAATTAGATAAATTATTTTTCAATTAATAATATGTAAATCTACAATTTTATCAAATGTACAACAAAATATATTTTAACCAAGAGAATTTTAACTTAAATAATTAAGTATTTGTGACTATGTAATGCTATTGTCACTTATATTATTTAATCTATAAATTACATGCAGACTTTTTATATTTAATTGTAGATATTCAAGTCATTTCATCACTTTATATTAATATCTGTCAAATTATTCACTTATTCTTTGATGCTTTAGCTATTAGCTAATGTTGTAATATTAGAGATAAACTTTTATATAATGATGTCAAAAGTAAAGTAGCTCATAACTAGTGGTATGTTAAATAATGTTTTTGAATAACAACCTTAAATTATTTCCAAATTTTCATGGTCATTAAATTTATATGATTACAGAATTTAAAGCTTTTTTATATATTTTATACAGAATTTTTTTAATGCATAGTATATATTTGGTAAATCTTGAAAAAAAGATTGCATTAAGTATTTATGTTTTTGAAAAACCAGCATAATCTCTTTAAGTCTCCACCAACAAAACTGATAAAATTTAGTTTTAAACACAAATACTTATACACAAGTAAAATTAACAACAAAGGTTTTTATGTATGGTCAATCACTGTGTCCCTAAATCAATTTATTATATATTATATTTAACTTTCAAATTGGTATTTAATAGTTGATTGCAATTTTATTTTCATTGCATTTTAAGTTTGAAATTAATAGTTCAAATTTACCAATCTCCATATCTTACTCAATCATTTTAATAGTTGGTAACATTGATCTTTTTTTTTAATTGTCATTATATTTGTCTTGTATATCTAAACTATTTTATTAAGTTTAAGTTCACAAAATAAAAATGTTACTTATATGATTACTTGTCTTGCAATTTCGCATAATATAAGAAAGGTAGAGGAGATAATACAATTCATTAAATTAATTGTTATGTAAAGCATCAACAATTCACAGAGCATACTTATAAAATATCAAAAGCAGTTGCAGTAATTGCACTTTACAAAAAAAAATTGATAACCGGTGTTTTGTGTGGTATACAGAATAAAATATAAAGAAAAATCAATTTGATTGTTCTAGTGTTCAAATGGCTGTTTCATTTACATGGATGTGTTCCTTGACTGAATCAAAGTTAATAAGTTTTTGATTAACTTTTACTTATTTGCAGATAATTAAGTTTTTAATTAAAATATAACACATTTTAGTTGTTTCTCTTAAATACTAGATTGCCTATTAAAATGAATTTGTTGCAATAATTGTGATTTAAATATTAAAAACAAATCGAGTAAAACATTCAAAACAACAATAAATCTAGAAATGTTCAACTAGTTATAAGTTTACTCAGAATTAATATTTAAAATCATTGTAATTCAAATATCCTAACTTCATTGTGAGCGATTTAGTATATTTTCAGGTAAAAATATTCAAAGAAAGTCTATGACTCCAAGATAATACAACCAGTTAGTTCTTTTATACTAGTTTACTTGTTTTGTTTAATGGAAATCAGTAAATTTTAAAAACATCTAACATAGTAAACCACATACATCATCACTTTGATTTATTCTATGTTAAGTATTTACAAGCTCTATAAACATATAATGTCAAATAATACATTCGCAAGATAAAGATGTAGGACATATTTTTGTTAGTAATACCATTGAGTAACACTTCTTATATATTCAGTAATTAAACAGCACCTTGCAAAGCAGGAGTACTTGTTGAGTATTTCGTATTTTTTGAAACAAAAGATATATTTTAATACCCACAAAGCCAGTTCAAATTTAAGTCTTAAAATCCAAGAATACCGAATCAAAGAAAAGTGTAATATTAAGTAAGTAAGACAACAGGTTTAAAACTGTAGACCAATTGCAAAAGTTATCTGCAATTATCGCTATCTTTTCATTCAACAAACAAGAGTAAGAATAAGTATATACATAAAATCGCCTACAATATGTTTAAACATCACGTTTATCAGCGTAAGCAAAAAGTATTTGAAAATAATTATCTTTTAAAAGAAAATTATATCAAAGTTTACATTTTAACCATAGCTGAGCATAGCGTCATTTAATCATGTAAAAATAAATATCTACGCGTGAGGCCAGAAATGTCGCTTAGAGCGGGAACTCCATGTCAACTTACGTCGTTGGCTTCACTATCCGTCCTCGATCTCTTCGCTTTTCTTGATGAAAGACTGGCACTCATTTTGAACAGTAAATAATTATGAACCAATAAGTATGATCTCCGAGTCAATTGCCAATTTTATTTAAAGTTTAACTTATTCACTATTGGCAAAAACGTGACAAACATGGCGTCACTATAGTGTCAGAGACTACTTATGCAGAATTTGAAGTACAACTTTGTCACAAATAATCACTAAGATAAAATATTATGAAGCAGACTTATTTTTACATAATTAATGTTAATGCAGGAGTAAGTACAATTTTATAACATAATAATTAAAATCGACGATAAATTTCACGTTACCGCTGACTAGCGGTGGATTAGTGACGAGAATGTTGCCGCACTCAAAAAGAGATGCAGTGATTTTGTGTCTTGCAATAAGCAGCGACATTAACCAAATTAAGCGTAGAGTAGGGAATATAAATATCTATTTGTTAAGATAATTCGAACATGTAATACATTTGTAAAATCTATTAAGTAATGTTTTCATTACTTCAATAATTAGTAACTAAAAATAAACTTTTAAACATTTTATAGCTACAATTTTTAATATAAGAAATTAATTAAAAAGATATAAAGATAATCATAAATTGATAAAAAAAATACTTAGCAATCCTCATTTTCAAAGATTCAAATAACACGTGGCAATTACTCTTCAACCATTTTAGCGTCATTACCAAAAGTCAATTCCGTAATTATAAATCGTTTAGGAATTTCGATGTGCTTTAAAAAAATTGTAAATTTTTGTATGAAATTTGTAAATTGAAAAAAATTGAAAAGTAATTTGTCATATAATCACATCAATACATTTTATTAATTTGCCACGTATCAAAATGAAAATTTAAACATGAAACAGCAGCACTGTCTTCCCTTTGATAACAATCCCAGACAATCGCAAAAGTTTATGTTAGATGTAGTTGATAATTAATTGATGTTTTTTTCAATACGAAACAATGTCAAATAAAGGCCTGTAATTTGTTTCCTGCTTACTATTAAAATTAACCATTATCCACTGAAATCCTACAAATACTAACTTCTAATGAGTGTTCAATTTGAAGAAAAAAGTATCTATGCACTACTTCATAGCTTTAGCTTACTTTACCTATCCCAAGACATGAAACAGTGAGTCTACTATTACTTATTAATAAAATTTATGTTTTTATTAAGATCAACTGCTTGTTGAACATGATACACGAGTATGAGTAGACAATTGAGGAATGACGATTTTACCATAAAGTACCTTTTATGGAACCCTCGAAATGAGAATGTGTTGTGTTATTTCAGAGTCATAATAAACGAATTAAAGGTAAAATTATGATTTCGAAGTATTTTTATATTTTAAAAAATATGATATGAATATGTATTCATATCTAAAAAGTTCAATACATTGGTATTTACATACTGATCTTTAATTGTGTGTAGATTTTCTCTATTAATTCTATGATCTTTAGGATACATGATGAAAGGTATCATTGTGAGACGGTAGGTATAATTATTTCTTTTTAACTATAGAAATGTTATTTACATCATCTGAAGAAATTCCACACAAAATTCATGCAGAATGAGATAATTTTTCCTGTCTTTCTACTTTTGGAGTTGTATACATAACCATCACATTTTCTAGATAAAATTCCCTTTGTTTCATTAAAATGTATTTATTGTTTCTAGCTTCATTCTAAAGATTTGAAAAGCCAATTTTTTTGAAGACAACATGCCTAAAGTTAAAATTAAAAGTATAAGTAGGTAAACAAAAGTCCACATGGAATAAATAGCTGAAATAAATTAATAGGTGTGCATTTATGAAAAATGTTATCAAGAACTTATTGCAAATCAGATTATTTAAAAAACTAATTTTCTATAAATTATGATTCCCTATCTCACATAAAAACATGACAAATGATTTTGTATACAATTTCAACTACAATCAACAATTATAATTCTAAAAATAGTCAGAAAATTGTATTCCTAGTTATTACATATTATTTCTACTTGAAAAAAGTTATCAGTTTAATCATGTTACAGAAAATATATAAAAAAAAAATGATTTCATTTGAATTTGGTATGGAAAAAAAAGAAATGTGTTAATACAATTCATTTTATTTATTATTTTGGTATATAAGATCTTTCAATTCTTACATCATCAACAGGGCAGTCATTTGCATCACATTCTACTAATCCAATTCTTTTCACAACAGTCATTCCAGTTTGAACTCTTCCAAAGATTGTATGTTTACCATCCAACCACTGTGTTGGTGCCAAGGTTATAAAGAATTGTGATCCATTTGTATTAGGTCCAACATTAGCCATAGACAATATTCCTGCACCTGTATGTTTCAAATCATTTGATATTTCATCATCAAATTGTGGCCCATATATGGACTGACCACCTTTACCCGTCCCTGTGTGATCACCTCCCTGAACCATGAAATCCCTTATAACTCGGTGAAACTTTGTGTTATTGTAATATCCTCTTCTCACCAACTCCATAAAATTCCGACAAGTGTTGGGTGTATGCTTCCAATACATTTCTACAACAATTGTACCCATTCTGCAAATAAATAAAATAAATTATACATCAAACAAAACTATATTTTCAGTATTTATGTATACACAGTTTTAACCTTTATAAATTTTAAGAGCCTTTTTTCATGAACTTTCTCACAGATTGCATCTAATCAAAGTTCTTATATGCTTAACCAAAAAAGTATTTGTAATAAACATAGAAACCTAACATTATTTTTATTTTAAACCAGTGTAAAAAATTACTCATATTGTGGGAAATAAAAAAAAATATGTTATTATATAGATAAAAGCAAACAAAAATGTTTAACAATCTAATATTTTGAAACTCAAAATATTATATTATTTTACTAACAGGAAAACCACACATGTAATACAAGTTTTTATTTAACTTGGTAGTATTTATGTAAGGTATGATGTTTACAGGGTGGTATGGTGTATTTATGATGTATACAGGAAGAATCTTGATGTTCAATTTTAAAGCAGATATATTGCATTTGAGTCCGATTTCCAATAAATACATTTAGCTAACAAAGCATGGAATAGGCTAATATTTAAATATGGGCTTATATGAAATAACCGGAAGAGAAGACTATTATTTTAACAGGTATTTTTATTTATCTATAGAATCATAAGACTTACTTAAAACTGGATGTCATTATTATTATTATCAAACTTGGGGCACAAAATATTTGTATCCATGTGCCTGACTTGTACTATTAAGGTGTTAAAACCTCCTAAATTATTAAGCTTTTTGCAACTATCTACTACTTAGGTTACTACAAGGAAATGATGACAAAGGCTATTGTAGACAAGTTATGTTAGTTGTAATTTACCAAGTCACCAATAATAGGAATAATTTTAAGTGAATGATTAAATTTTAATGTGTTGTTTTCCTCAGTTAAATCTCCATACACATAAACTAAAAAGGTAGTGGTAATTAATTAATACACAATCATTAGCTTTTCCCAGCACTTTGAAAAACTGTAGTCTATAAGTATGTTAAAGACTTCGTTTAGATACACCAAACTACTTGTTAGTACTGAGACTTGTAATGTTAAACTGCTGGTAATATAACAATCTTGTAGCAACAACACTCTACTCATTGAAGGATATATTTAAAATAGAGTAAATTTTTAAGTCTCTCTAGATGCCCATCTTGTAAAATTTAACACTACTAAATCGAGGTTGTTAACCTTGATTTCAACTTTTTAGGCATCCTTGGAATACTCAGACCTCCTCCAGTAATATTGTTTTGAGGTATCTTCAACCTTTAACTTTAGGCTTAAATTCATTGAATCCAAAGATAAGTCAATTGCAAAGAAGCTAGATCGACTTGCAAAAGTGACACAGTAACTCACTCTGAGAGCTTCTTTCTCTATATAAATCACTGGTATGCCTTTGTGTGGTATTTCACACATAACCATATACAACACCAGCTGCCACATCTAGGCAGGCAATTTCAAATGTCAACGTCCCTGCTTTAAATGTCACGAAGAGACTTGTAGAAAGGGTTATTGGTAAGCCTTGAACAAGCCTTGAACATAGGCAAAGAGTAACCAGCCTCTTGGTAATCTAAAATCTGGAGTATAGAATGTGGCAAAAACACTTTGGAGACTGTGAATAGATAGAGCATACTAATTCATGCACACTCTTTCAATTATTGGACAACCAGGTGTTCAGCGGACCTCCATTATTTTGTTGTAGACCTTTTCATTGAGACAAAGTGATATGCTGCCTCCTTCGTTCACCATCCAGTAAAGCAGTTAAATATATATATCTGTGTTTCCTTCCAATTATAAATTAGGTGACTTCAAGTCTAAATTGAATAGGCTGTCACCACCTATGGCCTAACCTAACAATGATTGGAGTAAAACTTAAGCACTATTCAGTCGAAATAAAAAGTCCCCTTAAAATAAACTAGACATCATAGAAATTTGGAAGTTTTTGAAAACCACATCTAAAGCCAATGCTCAAGCTGACGAAATTTGAAGAAAAGGAAAGAATGTGCAAGATAGCTGGCTATAAATTTATTTACACAAACTACTTTCAAAAATAATAATAAAAGTATTTCTTCTAACACATTCAAAAATAATATCAGACCATACCAACCAGTATACGGGTTTCGTTACTATTTCAAAACAGAGCCAAATGTAAGTTATCACTGTAATTTTAAGAGCATAATTTAAAACTTACGTCGTTTCTAGGACTGCAATTGGTGGCTGCCAAGATTTATCTGGAATCCCAGCGTTAGCATATCCTAACATTATTACGTTCAGGTTATAAAGCGAAACGAAAAGTAGTTATATAAATCTAAAATGTGATTTTACTATCGCAAAATAAGTATAAATGAGGTAAATCAAAGCCACCAAACGTTTATTTAAATTAGTTAAGCAATGTGATTTATATTGTATGTTATAACAAATTACAAATCAAGCCGCGCAATGAGTTGTCAGTTGTCAAATGTCAATATTCTTTATTAATTTATGCTGGCACTTCATTCAAGCTAGAATTTTGGAATATTTTGCCATTACAAAGTAAAATTTTTTAATAATATTAATTAAGTAGTTTTGTATGGATAAATGATGATTTTTTTTTATTATGACAATAATGTTAAAAATCAAAAATAAGTAGTAACAGACGATATACATAGTTTTTTAAAATAATTTTTTTTAGTTGACTACATATACTTTTTGGGTTGTTTTATTTTCAGTACATACCTATTTGTTTTTCTATTTAGTTGAAGTAAAAATATCAGAAAATTTGTTCTTAGAAAGTTACATGGTATAGTTTATACCTTTAAGAAGCTAAACTTTAATTCTAATAAATATTTTTTTTCTTGACCAAAATATATATTTTTTGAATTTGTAGATATGTATTAACTTCCACTATTTAGACGAAATTAAGTACTTGTATAAACTGAAGTTGCTTGAATATTTAAATGAAACTTGATTTTGACAAAATTTTACTGAGGCTTTTTGATTTATTGTAGTCGTTGAAATTTGTATAGTTAAGTGTTCAATGTTTAACGAACCCGTTAAGTAAGGTTTGTATTGCCAAGGTCTTTAAAAATTAAACAACTTAAAAGGTCTGGTAGAATCCATCCATCCATCCATGACAACGATAAAGTACGTTTTGTATGTTTTGACATAAACGATTGTATGTTTTAGGCAAGTATTGAGAATTACTTTCCTTGTTTCTGTACGACACAAACAGTAATTGCACTGTTCTTATGAGGTAGCCTGCGCTGAGGATAAAGGCTGAACTACATCATCTTTGTGTAAAGTGTTCTTTTCCGAAATGTAAATAAACACTTTAATATAATAGAAATGGAACTCCTTAACGACGGGGGATTAAGCTGCAAAGCATTTTTACATGGTAAACTAATAGTAGTTATAGTATAGACTTGTACAATAAAAATAAATAAAATATTTTTATATAATCCTAAACATATATAAATATATATAATAACTTTTTCATTTTGGTTTATTTGCTGTTTATGGAATTTAAGAACAAGATACCAATATTAGTTGTTAGTTTTTCACATCCATTTAAAGTACATACAATACAATTTTGATAAAAATGTTTTTAATAAATTCTTTTTAAGCAATTTTTCGTCTCTTGATTTTTAATATTAAAAATATAGTTTATTTAATATTTATCTTTTATTTGTTTTTGAACTATAAAATTACGTGTGGGATAAGCCAATTGTACTGTTTATTGAAATTGTTGAATTGTATATTGTTAATATTTCCATCGAAGTTTTTTTTCATTATAATAATAATAAAGACAACTTTATTTATTAGTCTAGGACGGGTTTATTAAAAGTAAAATATTTTATTAAAAAAACTTTTTGACTATTACACTGTAAAACGATGAAATCTGTAAGAGTATTTTAGGCAATAAACTAGTATTAAAAGATGGTTGTGTATAGAACATTTTCTCATTGATTTTGAGCTTACACCAAATCTAACCTAATTGTTGTGCTTGTCTTGAATCAAGTTGATACATACTCTTTAATTTTGTACAGAGTATAAAAGACATTCCCGTTGTTTGTTTAACCATAGGCAAAGTAGAAATAAGTGATATAACTTTTATAAATTGTTTGTATATATTTTGTATTCTATAGAACCTACATTTTTTTTCTTCCTATGAATCATATGGACATGTATCGTAGGGTGTGAGTGCAAGTGCTATTTTGTAACTTTTTACTATAGTAAAGATTTTTCTGAGCATTTCTAGGATTCGTTAAAATCTGCAAGTTATTTAATTGATTTGCATGACTATCTGTTAATTTCAAAAAGTTTTTAGCAAATGGCATAGCGTATTTAAAAATTGTTTGAACTTCTTCTAAAATGAATTCATTATTATTACAAAAACTAATTAGTCTATGAATATATCACCGTGTAACAACTTACAACCACGAAGATTAGTTGAAAACCAGATAGGTACGACAACGTAGTGTTATGGAATCGGAACATCAACCAAAATTGAGTCCAATAAGGGCATACCAAGGTATTAAAGATTACATCTTGATTACATTTTGATTTTATAAGCAATTTCCGAATTCATTTGGATAATGCAAAATATTTTTCTTATATTTGCATATTTAGTTCTTCTAGCAAACACAATGGAACCTGAAGATACATACACAAGTCTTTCTGAGTATCATGATTATGAACCTAGTTTAGAATTCGATGATTCTGAATTGATACAGGCTTCAGGATTGGGTGAGTTAAAGTTTAATTTGTTAATAGATATGGTATAATAAATTGTTGAAATGTCATTGACTTCAGAACGCTTAAATTGTTAATAGAAATACATTACATTACATAGGGTTTTAAATATACATAATCAAAAATTTTTATCAGTATAATAGAATGATGTTTTCAATTTATGCATTAAGTGATTGTTAATATACTCAAACTTTTGTAGGAAAATATATTGTAGTTTATTTATTTTTGTATTAAAAAAAATATTTTATTATTATTATATATATATGTATATATAAGTAGTTAACAATTTTAATGTATATATTATGTTTTAATTTAAATAAAATATTTATAAATTATATTCAAAATAAATGTAATATAAAACAATCATTATGCTTCATTTACTAAATCTATAAATAGAAATTAACCCTTTTACAGCCATTTTTTTCATAATTACAATATAAATGTAAATGTTCCTTACATCTAATTATAAGTTAAAAAAATTGTGTCTTATAAATTGTATGGTGTATTATAAATATTTTACACTTCCGAACCTGAGTTAACAGCCATTTGTCGGCTATGTGCAAATATTTGTAAGTTTGGTTACCTGGAATCGGCCTAAATTATTAACATTTTGAAGTACAATTTTTTTTTAGTTTTAATAATTTTTACTTCCCTAAAACTAGAGGAGATTCTCTAAAAGACTTCTTGACTTATTTTACTCATAAAGTTTTTTAATAGTTAACTGCCTTCAACCAAAATTTTTTAAAGCAAATAAATATTTAATATATTTGTAGTTTTTCTTGAAATTTGCTATAGTATATGAAGGGGAATATGTAGGTATGTATAACATGAATGTTAATAAATATATAAGTATGTAAATACATTTATACATTTCATTTGATAGGCAACTATGAGAAGGTGTATAAAGTAGTCCATATGTAATTTACTTATATTGTAAGCCCAACATGGATATTCTATTATTAATAAAGTGGTTATGATCTAATACATCCTATTGACACTGATCTTGCCAGAACAATTTTTTTATAATCCATATGCATGAAATGTTTACAAACTTTACTTTCATTTCTTCATAGTTATAATGAATCGCTATTATTTTCTTTGAAATATAACATATAAAGTGGCATCAATTAAAAAAAATGTCATTTCAAAGAAAAAAAATTTTAAAAATTATTTATGCTGCCATTAATTATTCTTACAATACAAACTTTAATTAAATAATTATATTGTTTGTTTGGTACTTTAAGACGACTTCATGTTCTTAAATATGCACTAAAGTCATACAACTAATATGACCATTCAAATAATACTAAATACAACAATGCTTTTTCATATTTTGCTCCCTTTTGTTTCTCCTGAATAATATTGGCAATGACCGCCGTAGAAAATTTGTAGAGAAAGCAATATGGGCGATATTTTTTTCTCAAAATATTTAAGGTTTTGCTTCAAAATTATAATTACGAAAATCGTGCATTTCTTCTTTAATTTTAATTAATTTGTAACAATCACTTCATTATTTTTTATACGTTTATCCTTTATGAGTATAATACACGTATTTAAGAAAAAAAATTAAAATCTTTTTCTTTCTAAACGCGATATCAGTCAGAAATAACGATACATTAACGCTTTCGTAGCCGTGGGCAAAAGCGATTTTAACTGGTTCCAGACAAATAAAAAAGTTGAATATATTATGTTTTTGTACAAATCATCCATTAATTTTTCTATCGAGAAAAAACAAAGTTAAATTGAATCGTAGCGGAACAAACAGTTTAAAATATAAATAATGAAGGTTTCTTACATGATAACGAAGGTTTGTTTATATTAAATATACCACTGTCTTTATATAGGTATGATAATCATATTTTCCTAAATCCAATCTTTGGTTGGTTGTTTTAAATATGGCCTTCATCCGTGCAAAAGCGTGCACAGTATATTCTGCCCTTGTCGTCTTGAATGGAGGAGAAACGATATCCTAATCTATCGTAGTGATTGGTTTGTAGGGACCACAGTCACAACAAATAAAGACGTTATCGCCATCAATATCAAAATGACACCTTTTAAACGCATGTGTAAATGTTATGACAAATTTTTTACGGTTTCGTTATACGGATGCTGTTTGTTTAAGTTTCTAATTTCTTACCAATATTAAATAATGTATGCGGTCATAACATAGTACGACTGACAATAACGAATACGAATTTTTAAGGTCACTTTATCTTCATAATTAATTTTTGCCTTCAATCAACACTTTGTATGTAATTACAAAAATAACTTGATTTATAAACGAAAAAAAAAACCGTTTTAAATTAAATGTATCTGTTACATACCTCAACAGTATATTATATTAATTTTATATATTATAGCGTGGATTTGTCAATTATCGTTCAAACTAAAATGTAATTTCCTAATTTAATGTCCTTCTAACCACTCTTCGTAAGTCATATTACTACAGTTGATTGGCTAACCGATATGACCGCGCTCGCGATAACAGCCAATATTAATATAGTTCACGTATTTATTACCTACAAATATATTGTCTACAAAATATAAATATTAAAGCGATTTCTTGTTTAAAACAGTTATAATAAAACTTTACTGAAAGTCACTCTAGTTAAAAAATACCTAACGCTAAAACTATTCTATAATTATAAAGTTGAAATCCCTTCAATGTAGTAAAATCATAAACAATTCATGAAAAAAATCACAACAAATATTAGCCGGGGAGTACAAATATTTTCAGTGAAGGCTTTGATATCCGCCGTTCCGTCAGTATTACGTGCCCGTTACTCGAAAATGCATTACGTAATGCACTCCCCTTGCAATTAAAATTTTAAATAAAACATTGCAATATAAAATCCAGTATATTTCATCATAACACACAGTCTCGGTTCGTGGACAGGTGCTACGTTATCGAAAAGTATCTGCATTGTAAATAAAAAGTGAGTGCACGTGAAAATCAATATTTTTAACAGTTATATAACGCTATTGCATACAAAATATTGTGTCGGCTTTATGTATTAGAATCGTAGCGAAAGGTGTAGCGTTTCATGTATCTGTGTGTCATTTTTAGCACCGTTGCCACCTGAATTGCTCGACATACCCGACGACCTCCTGGAGCGGTCGGCTAGCGACGGAACTATTGAAGAGAATTTTGAAAAGGAACTCGCCAAACCACCTCAAGTATACGCTGAGGTGAGATATTCTGACCCCTTTAAAGTTATGTATGTATACACGTGACACATTGTTTGTTTTCATCTAAAACCGAAATTGGGACGTAACTTATATTGTACGTTAGAGAGCCGGCGATCAATAGTGCAATCTAGGTCTCCCGGGTCTCGGCGATAATTTAGGTCAGGTTTATAGGTATTATCAACACGGCTGCTTTGTTCATTCATAGTGTTTATGTGGATTCAGTTTACGCTCAGATCGCTTTGATTGTTGATTCCGTTCAAGTTAACATGTCATTATTAAGTTGAAGCTTTGTCATCCAGGTCTGTTTTAACTATTATTTAATGTATATTTATTTCAAATTCCTATAACTGACGTTTTATTTGAAAATGGACATGAAATTTATTAATTCAACAAGTGACTTTTCGTATTGATATTTTTCACAACAATCTTTACGTGTATATTGTATAAGTTATGTATAGTATATATTATAATATGGGATAAAGTTATCTTTTAATGATGTTTTCTATTTTGGTATATATAAGTTCTAGTGTTATTGATTGCGAGTTATGTAACGATTGTGTAGGCGTCGTTAAGCTATATTCAATAAAGCAGCGGTGTTGTTTATTTAGATAGCTGCCTCATCGTTAGACGGCGATTGCTGCTGCGAACTTTCTGGCACTGGTTTGGTCGAGGTGGTGGGAGATGACGAAGTAGGCCGCCGCATCATCGTGGTGTCAGCTTGCCGTCTTCCCCCCAGTAAAGACCTGCATCCAGACGATCTTCTAAGGTACTCCTGGTGTTTTTTTTTTAGACTTATCGGTGTTTTATGTTCTCTTTCTGTACTTTTTTTTTTATATTTCTAAGCTTTTGGTGTTTTTGATTTTTTTAATGTTTTTAGGTACCTAGTGTGTACTTTGGATAAATATGTGGAGCAAGATTATAGTGTTGTGTATTTTCATTATGGTCTAACAAGCAAGAACAAGCCACCTCTCTCTTGGCTATGGAAAGCTTATAAAGCTTTCGAAAGAAAATACAAGAAAAATCTTAAAGCACTTTATTTAGTGCATCCTACAAATTTCATACGCATTGTCTGGCAAATGCTTAAACCAGCAATAAGCGTGAAATTTGGCAGAAAGATGATGTATGTAAACTATTTACATGAATTACAACAATATTTAGATTTGGATAAACTTTGCATTCCCGAACAAGTGCTAGAGTAAGTATCGTCCCGGAAAGCTGAGGGTTTTTGTAGTGACACGTGATCTGTGATATACCTGACGATTGCTCACGTGATTTTCCTATAGGTACGACAAGTTACTGCTGTCGAAGAACCCGCGGGTTGCTGAGATGGCGCGTCAGAAAGCTGAGCGTTCAGCGATGAGCCAAGAAGAAGCCCGAGCAATGCCCGAACCAAGCTCGTGCGCCCCGAAAACACAGCAGTTCGGGGTTTCTCTGCAGTTCATTAGAGAGAACAATTCTAACATGGTCGACTCCATACCACCGATCGTTAGGGATTGTGTCGAGTTTCTCTCTAGGCCCGAGAGTGAGTTCAAAGTGCATTATTCAATCTATTAACAGAATTGCACACTACCCGCCGACATTCACTTCCTGTTTGCTCTATAACTGCGATGTTTTGTTTTTTGCGAATGTTTAAAATGAACCGTTTATGTTAACGAGATTGAGATAAAAAAGAAATATGGATATAATAATTAATGTTTTAATTCTATTAACCTCTTAATAGATGACCTTGTTATAAAAATGACAATGAAAATGAGCACTGCGAATTAATTAGTCGGGCTTTTAGATTGTTTGTGCTTTTGTCCTAGTATTGGAGACGGAAGGTCTCTTCAGGCGATCAGCGAACATCGTTGCTGTGAAGGAGATCCAAAGCGCATGTAACAGGGGGGAACCGGTTTGCTTCAGAGACGACCCCACTAACGCTGCGGTCTTGCTGAAGACCTTTCTCCGCGACCTGGAGGAACCTCTACTGACCTTCGATCTATACGATGATATCGTACAATTCCTTAGTATGTATTTATAATTCATTCATTCATCGCAAAAGTAACTTTTATAGAAATCATCTTATGTAAATTTTATTTTGTTGTCAGAATTAAAATTTCTAGTTTGGTTGTAATCTATTTTATTACCATATTAGTTTTTAAAAATGTAAAGGAAATATAGTTTGAACACTGAGATATTTAAGTTCATTCCTTACAAACAAAAACCTGGGACAATTATCAACTTGGTATTGTTAATGTCATGTTTATTCATAGCATGGCCGAATAGAGATAAGCCGCGTCTGGTGAAGGTTATGATCCTGGAGAGACTGCCACTTGAGAACTACAAGCTCTTGAAGTACATTTTCCAGTTCCTGTGGAAGGTACATTGCCATTTAAGTTTCCTATACTAAAGCTCATTTTGTACACTAGTTATAATAGGCCACTATATTACAATATCAAGAATTACTTACCACTATGATAAAAATCTTTGCGTGTTCAGACGGACAGCTACTCGTTTCATCATTTATGCTATACCTATTTATTTACGGCGCTGACCACTTACCATCTTCCCACTGTTAAACTTAAAATACAATCACATCAGTTAGTAGTAAAGTATTACTTCCTGTAGGTTCAAGATAGAAGCTGCGTGAACAAGATGACGAGCAGCAACTTGGCAGTTGTCTTTGGACCGAATCTCTGCAGGGCGCCATCTGGTGTGATGTCACTGTCAGCTATCGCACCCATAAACGCATTCACAGATTTCCTCCTAGAGAACCAGGAATCCATCTTCATTATATAAACATACCAGATTTTCTGGCTTTAATATAGATGCCAAATAACATGTAGTTTACCTGAATTCAAGTTCAAAGTATTTATGTTAGATCATAGTCCTTATAAAATGTTAAATGGTTTATTGTTTTAATGCCATTAGTGTCATGTAGTTTTAGTCAATTATTGTGACAACAGCATTGTTGCATATCATCCATTGAGCTGGTTTATGTTAGTAACACTGTTCTCAGGTAATGAAATCGACCTGAAAATAAATATATGGATGTTACCTTAAGACATATGCCAACTAAGCAATACAATAATATGTAAAATTGGTGTTACTAACATGAACTCAATTGTGCTCATTTTGTTAATAAAAATAGATACTATTGATGTTTATTACAACTTATAATATATCATGGTTGGTACGCCTTAAATTAAGCTTCATATTACCTTGACGGCCTATCAATATTTTTATGAAAACCTATTTTTTATTGTAAATAATTTGAGGCTTCTATTTCATTTTAATTTTAGTGATCAAAAATAAAAGCGTACATTTAGCACAACATTGACAAGATACTATTCTTATTGTACAGACAATGCATCGATTTAAGAAAGATTTGATACTTTAAAAACGTTTTTCTAATATATTTTCTATTTTTTTTTATATAAGCAGAAGTTTCTACTATCGTAATTAAATTACAGGTACCCATGTTATATTCTAAATAAGTTTAATATTGTTAAATTAAAATATAAGTACTATAGAATTTAGATGGAAATTCGTATTGTAGAGACAATCTTTTTTGGTGAGGGTTTAAATTGAAGTATACACATCAAAACTTTTAGACTTGTATCTACTAACTAGAACTATAAAATTGTATGTTTACATTATATTAATAAAAGAATGTGTGTAACGTGTACATAGTATACACATATTTGATCATGTTACATTAGTTTATCATTCACAAAGCTTAATATGTCCATAATAATAGCACTAATTTAGTAATTCCTTAAGATTGTTTTTATTCGAGATTTTGAGCTTGTTTGTTTATTTACTCTTGGATAAATTTCAATTTGTAATACAAAACAGGACAGTAATATTTAATAAAATTCCAAAGTCAAATTTATATAGGTTTTAAATTTAAGATATATCTTATAATTACTTATTGGTTATGTTAATATTGATTATTATTTTTAAAGTGTGAACTGATTGTAATTGGTAGAACCTTGGATTTTAATTATTTTTGATTTATTATTGATTTTTATTGAATCTTTCCTTTATATATCTTTTTGTTTTACAGTATATAATTTGTATTGGAAACATTCCTTGATGGGGATTAAGTTTGGACGCATTAATGTAAAAACTTAAAAATTGGTTAAATATCAAAGATCTTAACAGGTTTCATTAGCTATAATTTTCAGAGTTTATTATTTCATATTCAATCCCTGTATTCAATCATCCAAGGTAAATCCTCGCTTGCATTTCCTTGATTCTGCCCAATTTCAACTTTTTTGGTGTAATACTTGAATGGAATTATTAATAACTTGAATAAATTCCATTTATGAATTGAACCTCTTGAAAAAAATATTTATATGCTACCATAGTTCCTTGTGTACATTATACATGCATAAATTTCCTGTCTCTAGCCTTGTCATAATGTGGTAGTCATAAGTTGATAAGTATATTATTTACATATTTATTCCTTGTTATTTATAAAAGTATATTTTTATATTATTTTTAAGTCCCATTCCTGTACAATTTAAACTTTACTACTGGCTACAAAACATTCCAGTTTAAAATGTATATCACCATCTGAAACATTTATGTCTTTCTGGTTTTATTTTATATATTTATTTAATATAGTATGTTATTCCCAAGTAAATTATTGGGAAACGATTGCAACAAGGTAAACATGGATAATGTAAAGTGGTAAGTTTTTATATTATGAGAGTTTTGTATATTGAACAATGTTAGAAGTTGTAAGATTGTAAGGCTGTGGGTATGTGCCGTTTAGGTCTGTCAATAACAGTCATGAAAATATTGTATATTCATATAATATCTACATTTTTAATATTCCTTAATTCTGATTAATTGTGTTTATTACTTGGCCTATAACCCTGTCTTCATGAAATTATTATTTTTTTTAATTTATAATCTAATTATTGTATAACATTTGATGATTTTTGAATCTCATTATTATTTTTATTTTGGTTCAATATTAGCTATGGTATCTAATAATAAATAAAATGATGCCGAATAAGATAAATTTATCTAAAAATAAAATGATATATCTGCGAAACTTCATAATATTTTGTTTTAAATTAAGAAGAATGCATATGTATTTTTGAGTAATAGCCGGTTGTAGTCTTCAAATAAGTTATGTGATATTGATTGTCTGTTCTGTTCCTATTTATATGATGACCTTCCACTTTCTGCCACCAATAGTTTCAGCCTCAACCTACCTGTTTGTGTAACTCAAAGGAAATTATCACACTATTTTAAGACTTATATTGTTTTATTCATGTAACATCTTATAATATTTAAGCTCGTAATAATATTGGAATTGTCGATTTTAAATAAATGTGATGTAAACTATATGTTTTTTATTTCGATGACTAAAATTGAAACCTTTTATAGATTTTGCCTTGGCCAACATAAAAATAATAACAATTGGTTGTGTACTGGTGTTATTCCTTAACTAATATTAGTGCTCTTTAGACAATAAAATATTGAATAAATGAAACTGTTAAGAACAATAGTAAGGAAGTTGGTGTAGTTTAGCTCCTAGGTGTGTTACTGCTTCTGCCAATTGGAAAATTACACAGTCATGGTTTGATCTAAACTGTTCTGATCAAAGAGTGTGGCACAAGGTCCATTGCATAGATTCAGTAAGTATTATTGGAGATTTCTATAAGAGTATTTTTATGTTGAGGCTAGAATCAAAATGTTTGAATTAAATATGGATTTAATTTTTTTTTAATAAAATACCAATTAAAGCCGGTCTAACTGTCTACTAGACTCACAATTTAATAATGCATTGTGTTTGTGATGCTAGCGCTTTTTTCATTCGGTTAATTTTATCTAAGAATGTAAACGACGCCTAAAATTGAGCTGTTAAAGATAAAAGTATCCTAAATGGTATTACTCCATTTTGCATCGCTAGCTCTTCCAAAATGTTTTTAAAATTTTATAAATAAATAATATATTTTTTATCGGCCTCATACAATTCTAATTTGAAATTAAATATGCAAACATGTATGAGTTCTTATTAGTTTATCACAAAACGCTTTTGTCTTCTCTATATGGTGTATAATATACCGGTAACGAAACAAAAAGTATTTTTTTCTAAAATTGTTATTTAAGTCTTTTACCCAGTTTTTTAAGGAATAAACTAAGTAAGTCTTCAATTTTGTTTGCAGTCAATTTGAATCTTTAGTTTGTTACCTATATTACCTTAAGGTAATTGATAGAAACAAGCGTTTTACAATCGATTTTAATTTATGAATGACGGTTACCTAATAGGAGTCTGTACCAGTCTAACACAACGTTCGTTTTAAAAGAGTATTTTAAAGAATAGGTTTTATAAATATAGGTACTATGTAAATAATTGTGACTTGCGAAATAACAAATATTTTCATTAGTTATTAGTTTCAAGCGATTTTATCTTTAAATTAATAAATTGATTTTGCTCTGTTAGTTATTTTTAGTTAGTCAATAAATGCATCTTTTGAATATAGGTATATTGGTCTAAATGTCTACAGGTTATATCCATTATAGCCATGTACGACAATGAATCAATATGTTGCATTTCCGAGAAAATCCTCATTAGGGTTGTCACTATCGCAGCAGGTAACATTTTTCAATAAAGTCTCCTGAATTACGAGGATTATATTATAAGAACTTTGATTTTAGTACAAATTATGAATTAATTGAAAATTGACTTCAATTCTTGTAGATCTTATAAGTAATAATTAATCACCTTGTTGTACTTAACACAAAATAACAAAATATAATTTTTTTAAGATAAATATATTAAAGTATAGGGAAAGAGTGAAAGAATAAAGAAGAATTCAATTAAATTTATTTAAAATTGTAGTAAAATATAAATTTTAAATTTGCACAGAAATTGTTATGAATATATAAAAAAGGAAATAGTGTGTTACAGCGTATATTAATACGTTACAAAATACTTATTATAATAATTGATGTTAAAAAACTATTATCTGGTAACCCTGTTGGTAAAATAGTTTGCGACCTCTAGTACGCCTGTGCGAGATTCAGTATTATGAATAGATATCGACGCACAGTTTGGGGATACCTTTAACGAATCTAACTACGTTTTCGCCGATAATTTGTTAAAGATTCCATGAATTTCAAAATATAATACATCTTCCAAAATTAGCGTCTAAGTTTCCAACAGATTACAGCTTAGGTTAAAAATATCTGTGTATATACACATACATATGTATATATTATATATGTATCGATTATTTCTGTTGTCAATATTTTTATAACATATTACGTCATTATTTTCAATTAAAGCAATCGAATTTTGAACTTTAATAAATAAAATATATTAATTTTCACTATGGGCAACATTGTTTCTTTTGAAGCGCCAACTAGTGGTCGGTTTCCGTAACTTCTTATTGATATCTCTCACTTCGGTTTCATGTTGTATTATCTCCGTAATTTGTGCTACTTTGTGACAAACCAAATGTTTATGAAATATGTGGTTGTGTTTGGTTTATTTTAAAGTATTATGTATTGAAAAAACTCTTCTCAATGTGTTTATTGTGCGACAAGTTCTTTTCAAAACCAATGACATTATATGAACTCGATGTGCGTTTTGGCCATTTTACTTGGCTTGCGTTGGTGATTCGTATATAGTCACGTGACCAAAGTGGTTTTCGGATCAATGGCGCCAAAAGACTATTACAGAAAATGTATGTAAAATGAGTGTCATTTAAGTCTTATTATTGCATTACGACAAATAAATGTGCAATCAACCTATTCATTGCTATACATACGTACCTATGTTCATACCAAAATGTAAAGGAATAAAATGATGCGTAGGTTTCACGTCAATCTGGCAACAAAACAGTGCTGCTATCTATGTTGTCAATTTTGTTATGTACATAGTCTAATGGAGACTATCCGTGTAATAAATAATATACGGTAAAAGTACTCTAATATGGATTTATTGGAATCTATATCAAACTTACGTGAGTTATTTAAGATATCTGCAATTGTTACAAATGAATTTAGGGATATTCTTTCGAAACTGAATACAAACGCTATCGCTTTCGTATCCCTGATCAATCCATAGGCCCGCCATACATTTTACTAGTGCAATAGTGAAACGTCAAACAATTGTTGTTAATTTTTTCTTAACATTGCCAAAATTAACTTTTTGCACACAATTGAAATACTTTATGAAAAATTTAGGTATTATATTGACTTTTAAAAATGTTTATTTCTCGTTTTGTGCTGTGAATACACACAATTTTCATATTTGTCAAAAATACAGTTTTACGTAAAAAGGTCTCTTATTATTTCTTTTTTGCATAAAAGATGCTTCAAACTAATCTAGCAAACGCAGTTGGTAGTATATTTGTACAGTATATATTATATCGTAATGAATAAGGATGTCAGATTTTTGCCTCTTATTCTTTATTCTCATGCTGTATATTTGTCAATATTGTTACTAGAATAAGATGTAAAGCTTATCTTAATTTTTCTTATTACAGGTTTTGCCTATTATGGGGTTGCAAACTAAAATGTCATCATGTGAATAATGTGACATTCTACACAATGTTGCTACCACGTTCAAAGTGTAAAGCAGTGAAGGGTTCGTGAACATGTAGGTTGTGAACAAATTAATTAAGATGTCGTTGCGAGGCACAAAACGGGCGTCTGGGATGCGTGGGGAGGAGGCAGGCGCATCCAAGCGCCGCAGGACAGACCCCGAAGACCCACTCTGGCAGCTTCGGCCTGTCAGTGACCTCAAAATGTCATCTATATACAATAGAAGTGCCTCAGAGGCACCCGCTGAACTGTTCAGGTTTGTGTGAATTAATTTGTTAGAATTTATAGTTGTGTAAAAACATAATGTTTATATCATCTATGTTTTTATTAAGCTGAAAATTGTAAGTGCTAGGCGATATTTTGATTCACATATATTCTTTAGGTTTCTTTTGCACAAGTTTTGCAAATGGAAAAACATTATTTATAAAATGATAGTTCTTTTTCCATTATTAAGTAAAGAAGCGGTGCTGTCAATCTTGTTTTTTTTAAACCTATGCTTTTATATTTATTATTAAGTATAAGATTATTTTTTATATAAATGCAAATTTATGATAACATTTTCAGAATGATTTTAAAAGCATTGCGATAATTTATATACTCAAAATGTGTTAATTTTGCTAAATGTGGTAAATTTGCTATGCATCCGTAAATCTTTAATACAGTTATAAAGTAAATTCACATGCTATGCATTCATAATTAATAATTTCTTACAACTCAAGATTTAACCTACAATTATATTGTGTCTTCTTAAATATACATTGGTTAATTATATAGCTCTGTATATTAAATAAAATTCCTTTGATTCTTTGTTTACTAAAAGTTTGAATTCAAATTACATTTTTTAAAATCAGCTGTGCCTCTAGAAGTAATTATCAGTAGTTAAGTAGGCTGACATAAAAGTGTAATATACATTTTGTAATATATAAATGAATATATAAATATTTTATTGTAAAATAACTAACTTATTATAGGTAATGAATATATTTTAAAACTTTTTACTAACCGCTACTGTATGTCTTGTTTGCAATTGCAATTGATTTTGTTTTGACTTTGTACATCAGTGAAAAGTGTTACTTTTTCATTATTGAAACCCATCATCCATTCAAGAATAAAGTAAAAAAAAAATGGCTGTCATTATTCATATATTCCTCATGTCACAAAATTTACCACAACAAACAGAACATTTATTTAATAAGAGGTTTGGTGTCAGAAAAGTAAAATATTGCTTATTTGAATTATCTTTGTCTTAAACTATGCAACAAAAAAATAAGATAACACTTTTCACAAGTCACTGAATTATAAATTAAGGTAAGGTTATAAAGTAATGTGTAATAAAATTGAAAGATTTTGCATAAAAATGGTAGCAAAATATAAGATTTATATGATTATTAGTATAGACAGGTTAGTTTTATTCAAAAAGAAAAAAAAATGTTTTGATAATGTGTATTATTTATGTACATATGAAGATAAGAATCTTTTTAGTATGTTGCAGGTTTTGTGTCCAAAGTATATTACTAGTTATTTCAGAGCATTCGAAGTGCAATATAGTGCATATTATAAAATTAAGTGAATTTCTTGTATAAATTTTGTGTTTGACATATAAAGTGTAATTTTTGAATTCTATCCCAATAGATATTTAAGCATATTACCAATAAAATTACAGAAAAGATCTTATCAGCGCAATGAAGTTGCCTGATTCAGAACCATTGACACCTAGCGAGTATTGGGTCATCACAGACACTTGGAAGCAGGATTGGGAAAGGGGAGTACAGGTTCCTGTTAACCCGGATTCATTACCAGCACCAAAAGTTAAAATCATTGATAACCCAAAACCACCAAATTTTCAAGATTTTAAATTGTAAGTTATAGAATTATATCAACTGTTATTTTAGTAAATCCTTACATAACAAATAATATTTTTATTCACAGACCTAGAGACAAGTACATACATCTAACTCGGGATGCTCACTATCAGGCCGATAAACATTTTCTCAGTACAACACCAGCAAGAGCAGAGGCGGCTTGTAGTTATGATCTGGATGCCACAGACACAGCCTGGCTGAAACTTTTGAATTCAGAAAGAGCAAGAGCTGGTGCATCTTCTGTCACAGAAGATCAGTTGGAGAAAGTCATTGAAGAACTAGAGGTGAGTTGAATATGAACTTTAAACATTATTATGACTGTTCTAAATTGGATGCTAGTCATTGAGATGGGGTGTAAGATAAATTGAGTCACAATAAAAGCTTACTGTCTTTAATATCGAATCAGTCATACAACACATTAAATCTATTTAAAATTTAAATATCCTACTGTGAACATATGTAGCCAAAGATATCAAGAGATGAAAGAAAAAATGTTTTTTATTTGTTTATGCCATTGAATGGCGCTCTGTGTTTGAGCTCTTCTACTTTAACAATTTTTATCTGTGAAGGCCATTGATAAATGTAGACAAGATACTCCATGTGGTTGTAATTTGGAGTAGATAATTTTTTTTCAACTAATTGAAATATAGTCACTAATTCTAATATGAATATAAATTGGTTCTTCTCAACTACTGCTATTTGAGATTTATGTGTTTACTACATTTACATGTTTTTAATAAAGTATCACTCCCTAATATATTTATTACTTCTATAACTAGAACATTTCATAGGTTACACAGGTTATAAAAGAGATCTTTTTATTTATTATATTTTGACTTATTTATAAAATTCGAGTTTAGCCATCAATAAAATATTGATCATCATTATTGTTTGTGTATTACCATTCCCATTGATATAAAATATAAATAAATGTATTTAATTTATGAGACAATTATAGATGCAAGTGTGATGAAAAAATAGTTTTTAAATTTGGTGTAGGTATTTTAAATTCATATTTTTTATGTATTTGTTAAATGAATTGTTAAAATTAAAAAACAACAGGAAGCTAGGAAAGTCATACTTTTTTATTTGTAATAAAAGTTGCCTATTAACTTCCCAGCTGTTTCTGAATCCGTGTTTTCAGAATAAAGTTTATAAAATTCAATTAAAAGTTGTATTGTTACTCTCAATTCCACTGTTTCTGTTAGACATTCGTTAAAATTAATACTGTATGGTGGCTTAAAAGTTTATACTCTGACAGTATTGACTTAAGTCAATATACTCACGCAATATATAACATAGGGTTCAAAACTACGACATCAAACTGTTAAACAACAATTTAAAAACATTATTAAATCGAAGTTTTCAGTTCCATTGACAGTATTTAATTGTGTTTGAACTTATATATAAATAAAACGGGGCAGATTATTTACATCTCAAATAAAATTCACTATTCATTTGTTTTTGAAGACAATGAAAAATATTGACCTATGTGAAAATACATACCTCTACTCTCCTTTCCTAGAAGTAACAAGTATAAAAGAGATACCTACCAGAACACTGATTTTTTTCAATAGAATATACTTTGATTTCTTGTCTGTTCTTAGGTATCAATAAGAGTGAAGTTACAACTTTAAAAAGATGTAAATGTGGTTCAATATAACTATACACTAAAACATTGGTTTAGGAATTGAAGATTATGGCTTTAATGTCACTTACTGATGCAACTAGGTTGCTTAACTCTAACAATGACTAAAATAATAAATAAGTTGCACTATCACTGGACTTTTAAGACCCTGGTAGGTTCATAGTATATATAGTAAAGAAGACAAAAATCATAATTTCTAATAATAATTAATATATTATAATCATAAAAGAATATGATGCATATGAGTATACCAATATGTAGTTTTTTCAATAGAATTTAGCAATCTTGTAAACAAATGTGATCAGCTGATATTGACAGAAACTTGTGTATCCTCCTAGTGATGTGAGTGCTCTTTAAGATACATACTTTAATCTTAATTATTATGTTAAAGTATTTATATACAAAATAACTTCAACGTTACTCATATTTTGTTAAGGATTTATTAGTGAGTTTTTTTAATGTGTTAAGAAATGGTGAATGAATACTTAGTAGGAGACAGTACAATGCTTAGTAGGACACATAGGAGATTTATGTATCCCAATAGCATTAAAGTAATACACTTTATTTAACATACACATTATTGGTTACCAGCTACAATTTTATCTTAATGTGTTTCAACTGACTCTCCCAGATCAGATTAATTTAGTATGGGGTAAGGAACCAAAAATCTTGCTCTATCAGCTGGGAGGCAGTTGGAACTGCTAAGCATTTGCTAATGGCATGTAAGGTACTTCTGGATAACGGTCAATAATCGCGTAGTCACGATAGCGTTTTATAAATCATACGTAAAGCCTTTGGTCTTTCGGTAGCCACAGCACAAATAGAAATAAACAAAACCGAGCGATCAGTAGGTTTTGTGAGATAAGGCACTAGAGCTGTAAAATCAAACGTCAAACGCCTTACTATATCATTAAAGCCGGTCAGGATTTGACTATTATGATGGATACGTATGAGACGCAATATAAAATATCAGAGGATATTTGTGCGGTGGCATCGAGACCAGACATATTTCTATTTTCGAGAATTTTGTTAGTTTTTAAAGCAACGCAGACAAACTCGACGGTAAAAACTGGTTCATTATATACTTATCATGTACAACACTCATTTTTCAAAGACAAATAGACTTTGATGAGTAGATCGGGTCAATTTGATAAATGCAATAAATCTTCGTGTTAAAAATAATTTTTTAAAATAAACATATATACACAGTTGTTCAATGATGAAACAATTGTTAAAAACAGTGGTGGGTTCATTAAAATGTGATTATTAACAGGACTCATATTCAATTATATGTAAGAAATGAGTAACCGTTGTCAATTGCTTTGTTTACAAGATTGTCAAATTCTATAGAAATGAACTATACTTAAACATACATATGTCTATATGAGTATATGTATGTCTTCACAAAGGTAGAGATAGTGGGTGCCAAAAATAATATGTATAAGTAATGATACAGAAAATCATTGAAAGAAAAATTTATTTTTAATGATTTTTGAAGGAAAATACCAGTGAATGGTCTTGGTATATAGAAAATAAATTCAGTGTTATTTACCAAGCCGTGAATTTTTTTACTCTTGACAACTATGGAGAAATCTTATTTTTTTCAACTTATTAAAGCTTACTAAGTGAATAAAAAGTTAGAAATAAATCTAAAAAAAAATCCAATCTTATGTGATCATGATCTTTCAAAAAAGAACATCTTAGAGGCTTTTGTTTTTTTTTGCAACTTACATAGGATTCAACTACAATTTTGGAAATGCCTAGGTCAATTTATGGAAGTTAAAGATAAGGTAGCACAGTTCTGAATTGTTAATAATTGTAGCTATCCAGAAGTTAATATAAAAACACTAACACAACAACAGTTAAACTAACATAATAACACAAATAAACATCAGATTTCACTTAGTGGTAGTTGGCTAACAGAATACTCTTTTTCTGCTGAAGATCTCCTTGTGATATTAGTCTGACAACATAATATTCTTTTAGAATAATCAATGTTATTTCAATTTCTATAACTATGGTTAACTGACCCTTTTTGCTGTTGCAAATTTTTTCATATCAATTATACATTAATGTTATACAAAATGTGGTAAGCAAGAAAGGTATAGGAAACTAATAATTTGCTAATGGCATCTGTAATAGAAGATTCTTTTGTGTAATAAAGATCATACATATTTTGGCTTTCAGAAAATTAATTTTGCTTATGTGTTAAATATAATGTAATTGTACATAGATTATAGATCATAACCGGAGTATACAAATATATTGGAAAAAGTGTAATTAATCAGATTTATGCCACAATTTGTACATATTATCATCTTATTCCACTTTCATGTATTTTTTTTAATTTTGAGCTTAAGAGACAAAAATATGTATACATTTGCAAATGTATAATTTTTAAACTCTTGTTTATAAGATTGTTATTTATTAATATGTCGCTTATTAATGATTTACTGATTAATTTTGTATGTAAAAGAGAGAACTAAAATAGAAGGATGAAAATGAATTAATGAAGTTATCAAAGAGTTTCTAGTAGAATTTCATTAAAAATTTATTACATGGAAACATGTTTTTAAACTAAATATAAATTTATAATGAAAAATATAAAAAAACAAAAATTACTAAAAGTTTTCTACTAAACTACACTGGTTTATAGATCTGATCAAGCATTATTTTGGAGTTCCAACTTATTTTACTTTCTTTCCAAGGTTATATTTTATTTGATTTTAATTAAGATATAAGTATGATGATAAAGAACTTTTTTTTATTTTAGGTCCGGACCTGGGATAAAATTCAAGCGATTATAAAATCGGAAGAGGGTCTCGGAATAGAATATGACGAAAATGTCATCTGTGATGTTTGTCGGTCCCCAGATTCAGAGGATGGAAACGAGATGGTGTTTTGTGATTCATGTAACATTTGCGTTCACCAAGCTTGTTATGGAATCACAGTTATACCAGATGGTATGTTAATAGTAAAACTTTGTGATTTTAATATTTTTATACTGTTACAGATGTTTATATGATACTTCCAAATGGTTTCAGGTCAGTGGCTTTGTCGACCGTGTGGAGCTGGTATCAGACCAACTTGTGTTTTATGCCCTAATCTTGGAGGGGCTATGAAATGTACACCTTCAGGACACAAGTGGGCCCACGTTAGCTGCGTCCTTTGGATTCCTGAAGTTTCAATAGGTTGTGCTGAGAAAATGGAACCTATAACAAAAATAACTTCGATCCCTGCATCTCGTTGGTCGTTAGTGTGTGTATTGTGTCGTGAGCGTAAAGGTGCCTGTATACAGTGCTCTGTTAAAACTTGTAAGACTGCTTATCATGTAACTTGTGCATTTAAACATGGACTAGAAATGCGTGCAATAATCGAGGATGAAAACGCAGACGATGGAGTCAAATTGCGTTCCTATTGTCAGAAGCATAGTGTCAATTCTAAAAAAGAAAAATGTCCTGGCTCTGGCTCTGAAGAAGAAGAAGTTAAAAGAAAACGTCGTAAAGATATGACTTCAGAAGAAAAGACTCAAGCTCGTGCAGCGCGGCTGCAGGAAATAGAAGGCGAATTTGATCGACACGTCAGTGTCAAAGATATAAGTACACATCTTCTTGACGTGGATCAAGATGCTATCAATTACATTTACAATTACTGGAAATTAAAAAGGCGTGCAGGACATAACCGCCCCTTGCTTCCACCAAAATCTGATGACAATGAACTGCTTACCCACAGACAAGAGCAAGCGGATCTCGATAAAATGAAAATGTTTGTACAGCTGAGACAAGATTTAGAAAGGGTGCGAAATCTTTGCTATATGGTAAGCCGAAGGGAAAAGCTCTCTCGTTCATTCTTTCGAATGAGAGAGCAAACCTTTCATAAACAAGTGGCAGTGTTGTCTGCCGATTCAAATATATCAGGGCCAGACTTAGCAGCCATAATTGAAGCCAATCATGGGCCATCAATATACGACAAATTATATTCTCACCCAAATGCCCCTGATCATAAAAATGATTTCCAAGATCTCCTTGCTCGTATTGCACCCCAAGAAGCTGGTGACGATAAAAAGAAAGATCGTAACGGCTTACTTAGAGGTGCAAAATCGACAAATCCTTATAAAAAACATTATGTAAATGGATCTCGACGGAGTGGAAGTATGTATAGTGGTCTATCTAGTGAAGAAAGCGGTACCGAAATTAGAGGTAATACTAAGTATCGCGGCCGAGCTATTGGCTCTAGCACTGATGAAGATGTAAAGAAACCTGCAGTTTCACCAAAAAAGAAAGTATCGCCTAAAACCAAAGGAAAGAAATCTCCCAAAAAACCAGAAAAGAAGAAAAAGAAAGGCCCTCAATCTAAAGCATTAGTTGAGAGCAGTTGTGTGAGTGATATGAGTGAGGATGAAATTATAAAATCGAGAATGAAAAAAGATAAATCAAGAAGCAAGACATTACAACAAATGGAAAAAGAAATGACTGCTGGTAAAGGTGGACAGTCAGCTTCAGATAGTGATGATCTCATTCCTATGCGAACAACGCGAAACAGTAAATTCCCTATTGATATTTATTCCGACAGTAGTGAAGGTGCTTCTGTAAAAGAAGAAGTTAAACCTGAAAAGTCGTCAAAAACAAAAACTGAAAAAACTAAACTGGACAAAACAAAAGTTGATAAATCTTCTAACGAAAATGATTCACAACAATCACTACCTCGTACGAAGGCAGCAATGAAAGAATTCATTCCGACTCAACCTGAAAAGAAAGTTTCCCCGGTAAAAGACAAACCCGCTCCTAAGAAAAGGGGAAGAAAACCGTCAAACAAGGAGAAAAAGACACCAGTAAAAAATAACGAGTCAGATGAAGAAGCAAGAGATAAAGAGAATATTAAATTTGCTAAGCAGAAAGACCATCCTACTGATTTAATTGTACCGCAAAGACAGGCTGCTAAGAAAGCGTCTGAAAACATGCGTTCTACTACAGCAATTAAAAAGGAAGAAAATGTGCCCGAAAAACAAGTAAGTGGGGATGATACTAAGTCAAAACCAAAAATTAAATCAAAGGGAAAGGAACCTAAAGATATTCCAGAGAAAGTGGGAAGGAAAAAGTCGTCAAAAGAGCAAGAAAAAGAGCCAATAGCATATGTGCCTCAAAGACAAGCTGCTAAAAAAGCTGCTGCACATATCAAAAGTGGACTTGGATCTAAGGCACCTGCTACTGAAACTCTTGATGGCGATAAAAAGAAAGATTCTGAAAAGGTCGAAATTGCTAAAACTTCTCCTAAAAAAGAAGAAGGTAAAAGATCAAAATCACCACAAAAGGAGACATCAAGTTCTTCTTCTAATTCAAGTAGCAGTAGCGACTCGTCATCAACGAGTTCAGATGAAGAACAAGAAAAACCAGGAATTAAGCCTATGGTAAAAGCACGTGAAATTAAACCATTAAAGCCCCCTTCAATGTTTTCTCCACCAGGCTCTAGACCAACAGTGGACTTGCCCTTTCTTGACAAGGTGTCAAGACCATTGTCTTCAACTAGTGCCTCGAGTGATACTGACAGCTCTAAAGGATCAAGATTTTCTGGATCGGGAAGTCCCTCACCCAAACGTCCTCGAAGACGTAGAAAGAGAAAAAGTATATCAATCGATTTGCAATCTCCACACAAGGCCCCAGAGAAGAAGCTTAAAACTTCCGAACGGGGGTCCGAATGTGGGTTATCATTGCCGCCTGTTGAAAGAGAGGAACCGAGCAGACCCAACGACACGCGTGCTGCCACGCGTGCTCGGACCAGAAGCACTATTTCAAGCGGAAATATGCTTAATAAGTCTGACGACACCAGACAGGGAAAATCATCTAAAGACGAACCAGGCACTATCTCGGCCTCAAGTAAAAGTTCCAAAGAGACCACCCAGTCCGTTGAACTTGCAACTCCGAAACGGAAAGAGAACGAGGAGGTGAAAAAAGTTGGGGACTGTCCACCTCTCGATGTTCCCAAAGTTGACAATAGAGTGCGATCTATCAGGCCAAAAGGTCGTGTTTCCATTGATGATAAAATCAAAGTTATTGAAAGTGAACCTGTTGCTTTGAGGAGAAATAGTCCTAGGAAGAGTACCGAACTCAAACATAAAATTGTTCCAAATAGAAGAATGAGTGTCAAAGATTTAGCAGAAAAAGAAATGATGTCGCCCCCGAAAGAAATTCGTGAAATAGTACCTAAGGAGAGACGACCTTCAAGACGTGACTCTCAAATAATAGATCGTGCAAGTTTGTCACCGGTAAAGAAAGTAAATACGACTCCTAAAGAACAGTCAACAGCTGTAGAGACAATCGATGAGAAAATATCTCCAGTTATAAGTGACGACTTTTCTGATCCAGATAAGAATTGGCTTCCTAAGGCTCCTAGCCCCAACGTTCATCCTCCACCTGTGGAAAAACCAGGTGATCACGAAAAATATATGACTGAAGATAAATCTTTGGATTCAGATTACGCTGATAAAAGTAGTATTAAGATGATTGCGAAAATTCAAGCAAATCTGAATGAAAATACTATGATTAAATCTCCTAAAACTCCCATGGATGCTCGTACAATTGATCCAATTGATGTTGATAACCCTATAGCTCGAAATGTCAGAAAACGATCAATTCTTGATTCAGAAAAGAAATTCATTGCTCAAGATGCTAGCCATGTTCAAGGCGTCGAAATATCTAAGAGTGCTAAAATACCTTCAGCAGTAAATCCATTTCCGAATCGGGCCATGTTTTCACCACAATCCAAAGATAATGAACTATTTGAATTGGATATATTTTCCTCAGTTGAAGATAGTTTTAATCACGAAGACATGATCAAACCTTTTACGTCTTATCCAGAATTCTTTAAAAAAGAAGATTCTAAGGAGCAAGGTGTGCAGGAAACTCTAGATTTAGTAGATAGACTGAGAATGCAACTAAATACTAAAAAGCCCCCAGCTGAAAAGAATGTCCAGGAAGATATTGACATGGGGGACAAAGATCATAGAGCTGAAGATTTGATTACTGACATTCCACCTCTTACAAAAAGTGAGAAAACGGATATATTCGACTTGCACGATAAATTAAATTCACCAAAGAACAATACAAGCAGTAATTATCCCGGTTCTGAATCTAATAATCTTACTAGGAACTTTAATAACAAGGAAATACTTTCTGTGCCCTCTAATAGTAATGAAAAATGGAGTGATTTGAGTTTATCTCGAAATGAACAGCAGTTAGACCTATCAATAGAAACAAAATACGAAGTTGCATCGTACACTGAGGAAATTAAGGAACAAGGTACTATTCATTCGATCCCTTCGGTATCAGAAGTTGGTGATTGTATATCAAATACCAAGAGTGACGATTCGCAATCCTTGTCAGTAATCGACCATTCAGTTCACAGTAATGATCATGAACTTACACAAGACAATCCAACTTATGACAATAATAATTCTGCAATACATTCCGATTGTGCTACGATATCTTCACCGTACATAGGTCATGATTCAAAATGGTCAGAAAGTAAAATAACAATGCGAAGATCTTCTGCTTCAAGTACCAATTCTGAAGGCTCAATTTGTTCGCAGAAAGTAGATATCAAATCACATATTCGATGCGAATCTCGACAAAGACCAGAAATTGATTCTTATCCACCAGCTTATGCGTGTCCTGTTGAAACTGCCATGCCTTTGAATCAATACACCTCTTATCCGCCAGATTCACCTTTTTTGAACTCCATGGCAACGTTGCCTTTGTTTGCGCCAGGAGCTTGCGCATCATCACAGTTACCATTACCCTCTCCGGCGCCCGGACTATATGCTGCAGGCCTTCCGTTTGGACCAAACCCTTTAATGCCGTTGTCTAAGCCATCATTTTCATTATGCGCTACATTTACTTCATCATCGCAAAATATTGCATTAACAACTGCAATGATAGCGTCGCCAACTTCTAAACCCCTGGATTCACCGCAAGATGATATTGATGTTACAAGTAGTGATAAATTATCTATTCGTGTGGCTTCTAGTCCAAGTATCAGCGTTGATTCCTTTAATGATTCAAGTAATACGCGACCTGCAACCAAACTTTCTAATGATAGCAATGAGACTATAATAAGCGTGACACAGGATTCAAAGTCCCCTCCGAAATTATCTAAAAGTACCACAAAATTCCCTGGGAAATCACCGGGTAAAAGTCCTGGAATATCTCCTAAGCAATCAGAGGTTCCAAAAGGATCAAAGCGTGCAAATAACAGAAATAATAGAAGTCAAAGAGGACGGGGCAGATCAAAGAGCCGTGGGCACGCATATGCGTCAGGTGACTATGTTGGTAACTCTATTCAGAGTAAATTAGTAGGAACTGTGTATGATTTTAATGAAGAACTAGCCAATGACGGTGTAGATCTTAAAGCATTAAGAGATCGACGGAAATCCATAGATATTAGAGATGACAGAAAATCTGAACATTCCTATAAAGATTCATCTCAATCACCTCGAGTACTGAGCCCTTCAACAATGAGTAAACGATCTACTCCTGAACCTAAAGATGTGAAATTGATTACCCCTGAACAAATTGAAAAAGCAAAATCGCCGTCAGAGAGAAGCAGTTCCGAAAGAGGGCCAGGTTTTTCACAAGTACACCCAGTGTTACCAGGTCCCGTGGATATGCGTACCTATAGTAGTTTTGATAATCCGGCACCACCTGCAAGCGATGCTTACAATAGTCATCTTCTTGCTTTTGCTAGTGGAACAGCTGACCAACAATTAGTGGAAATTGATGAGGAGGTAGAGAAACAACTCCATTCAGATCTTATGGCAATTAAAGCTAAAACTGGCATGCCTGGTATGGCGTCTTCACAAGGAACAATTGAACCCATAAAAGAGACAGCTTTACCGCAATTACCGAAAGTATCGTTATCAGATTCAAGAAATCAGTTAAAAGTAAAGATCAAAGGTCCATTCTTGGATGCAAATTATTCAGCGAGCTCGGTGCAACCAGTGGTACCTCAGCCACCAGCTCCCACCTACGATTCTAATACAAATGTTCTAAATACGCCTAACAATTCTACCAGTTCGATGATGTCTGGTTCTACCAACCTCAGACGCATGCGAAAAAAAGAGTTATTACGTCAATATTGGACTCAAGATATGAACATGGATGATCCAACAAACGCTTCAACTATGGGAATAGCACCACCTCCTGCAGCGCCGCAACCACTACCTCGTGCGGTTATTACCATACCTAAAGCAGTAGCATCTATGACAAGTATACCTACCAGAGAAGATTATAAAATTACAGACACACCTATTGACAAGAAAAAACGCAAAACAACTAGTGGACTATCTCGTGAATTACGACATTTAGAAGTCAGTATGAATGATGATGTTGACATTTCGGACGACGTAAAGCTTTCTAATATAGCAGGCAGTTCAAGTCAAGCCCATAAAAGGCGTGGAAGGGTTTCAACGAAACCGAACCGATCTAGAGCTTCTTCTCCTGTTGCCCCGAAATTAAAAATAAAAATTGGTTCCAACATCGTCCAACAAGTGAATGAAGAATCTCCTGGATTCCAGTTTCGTCCACCTAAAAAACGCCTTCAGAGCATACCAAAGTTACCTAGCTTTGAAGACTTGCGTCGTGAGAGCATGAAATATCGACGTATGGTGATGGCTGACTTTGAGGAAAACGAAAAGACAAGTAAACACAAACCAAACAAGAGTGAAAAACGCAAAAAGAAAAAGGACAAAAAATTAGAAAAAGAAAAATTACAAGTGGTTAATAGTGAAAGTGAAAGTGCTACCAAATTGATTATAAAAATAAAGCGTACAAAAGAAGAAGAAAAGAAAGCGGCTGCCGGCGGTCCGCTCGCCAGTGCAGCGGCTGTCCCCGAACCAGCGGTGGACCCCTTCGAGTACGACCCGGGCGCGCAGGACCCTCTGGCCATAGACCCGCCTTTCAGCGCTGGGACGGCTTCCACATTGCGTAGGATACGGACAGACAAAGTGACGCCTATTCGATTAAAAATAGCCCGCAGTTCACAGGGCTCGGGTTACGTGATGAAGGGAGCGGAGGGAAGTGCGGGTGAGGTCTCGGTTCCTACTAGCGACGCGGCCCCCGCACCTCCCTCTACCTCAGCGGCTGTACCGCTCGCGCTCAATAAACACTGTGAAGTGAGGTGATATCAAACGCGTCGACGCCGTTGAATTGAAACCGTGTCTGAGAGACGTTTAAAAAACGTGTACAGTTAACAATAGAATTAGATGTAAATATTTTATGTAGTATAATATTCTTTTTAATTGTCGATGTAGTTTGTTACATTATTTATTTGTATAGATGGAAAGCTCAATGATTAACTTAAAGTTACTCTAAGATGTATGATAATTTGTACATCATGTGATGTTCAAGTAAATTTTAATATAACATATTATATATTTTTGTTAATGTTACTATTTTACTTTGTGCCTCATTATATGGAATCTCATTAAGTATAATATGAGAATATAAGATATTTTTGTTCTCAAAGCTGCTCTATCACAATCTACATCACAGACTGACAAGGCATTGATTCTATATGTTGGTTCCTTTTATATGCAACTCTTATTATTATAAGATTTTTACTTGAGCCTTTATGGAATCTTTCTTTTTTCTTTTTATTGTAATATTAAGATTTTAACAAATTATTTGTCTAAATCCTTTTTGCCAAATTAACTTAGTGTTCTCATATTTTATTTAAGGTTGTCATATTCAAGTTTTTTTTTAAATCTTTTTAACACCTTTTGATGAATTGAGACTTATATTATACATGTGTATAAGTTCATTATATATTTATGAAGTAACTGAAATATTTCAACATATCAATCCGCGACATCAGATATCTTATAAAATGTAGAACGTTATGTAAATTACCAATTTAGTACTACTAAGAATTATAATGCCCTGTCAGTCAATTTTAGTAATTATTTTTAGGATGATTATGTTTAAAAAAAAACATTAATAGCTTATGGTTCATTAACAAGTTCTGATATTTTTAATTTCTTTCATTCCTAAGAAGCAAAAACGTAAATAAACATTTAAGTGCGACACTCAAAAGGATAACAGCTTGCCATTAAAACATTGATCGAGCACCCACATCATGATAAATGAAACGAGCAATCCAAATACCATCAGCAATTAATATTTTTTATATATATATATATATAAATATATTTTTTCTTCTTAATATATATTTAACATCATGTCACATCAATGAAATAATAACATTTCATTGGTATGATTTGAAAGTGAGATAGAATATATCACGTTTTTTTTGTTATAATTTTATAACTTTTTTTTACCTGTTTGCTTATTTTAAAACATTTGTAATTATTTAGAAATTAAAATTGTATATTATTGTATATTGGACTGATTGGCATGTCGATATAATATTTCGATATTTTCTACACCTGTTATGTGCAATATTTGGCAATACTCATCGGGATAGTCAAGGTTAACGGGCCTAAGTGGGGTGTAATAGTTTTAAGTGCATGTTTGTTAAGCGTAAATTATGTCGTATAATTATTTGATCGCGATGTAAATAATCGATTTATAACGCGATGTTCGCGTCAGACAATATAATAACATCATAAGACATCTTGCGTCTGGAAGTACGAAAATGGGGTTCGTCAACATATGTTTTAAGGTATTATATAATTAAATATACTTATGTTATTTTTTTTTCTATATATATATATTTATATATAGTCCCATTTTCGTACATTCCCGATGTATAAAGTATGTGCTAAACTGCTATAATTCAATGTGGGTCCACGCGATGGTCATCTTTGTTTACTGTTACTAGCGAATATTAGTTATTATGTATATACAATAGATTCAACACTCGATAGTTGTTGCTTAATACCATAGCGTTGATTCACGTCGAACGTTAATTTCCGGACTACAATAAAACGGTTCTGTCCATTGACATGTATTGAATGGTTCTTATCATGGTACCGTGGTACAGTGTTAGGTATCGTTACGAGGATTCGGTGATCAAAATCCAATGGACATATAATACACCTCATGTTTGTAATGTATTAGAAAAAATATTTGGTCTTGTAAAGTCAGCGTTCAGTTATTTTGATATTTTTAAATGACACATCTAATTTTCATTATATATATATTTCTACCGTCTGATACTTTATATTATCCAAAGTTGTTTGACGATTTGAAGATTTTATCTAATATTGGAGATGGATTTGCAATTTTGGCTTTATAGCTTGCATTAGACCGAGTTCAAAACATCGTCGGGACAGAATCCTTTGTAATTAGACCTCGTTGAAGATCAAGAAGTAAAATTTGACAGTATTTGTGATTGCGTATACATTGAATATTAAACTTGGCGCCTTTTACGGACGTGTAACGCTTGCCAACGCGAGCCGTTTATACATTATGCCACAGACCTATATAAAACGTCGTTCAGCCCGAACAACCGAGCGTGTCAAACGTCAGTCGGGCGTCTGAGCTCACTTTCATTATCTAATAGTATAATTCGATGTGAATGTTAAATGTTGCCATATATATCCGGTTACAATTGTAGAATAGTTATTACAATTGTATATGTTTGCTTCTTATTGCTATTTAATAGAAGGTTATTTATTAATTGGTGGATCCATTAGATGTTTTCCATTGTATGTAATTATTGTATCAATATAGATGCGACGTTAATCGTTGAGAGTTAAACTCTGGGTATCATCGGTTATAAGTGTAACCAGTGTAGGTTCTCTCTGATCAGTTTGTGAGGTAACTGTATAAGTCTCACAAGTATCACCAGAATGATTTCCGTTACCATGCATTTACAATAATATTAATCTATACAGTTATGATCGCTATGTCTGTACGTTATATTATTCCTGTAAATAGACTTACATATCTACTGTATTATCAAAAAATGTGCATCAAATCGAATTTTAGGCTGTTATCCTTCACCGACTATTTTAGTTCCATGCTTGCATTTGAAAACCCCAACATATGAAGACACCGTACGTCTTTATTTAATACAATATAGCATAATTTGTTAATGTGTTGTCATTTGATATCATCTTTCAAAATAAAAACAGGGTCTGAGCAGACTTCTTTTGTAAATATGCGTCTATTTAGTAGTAATAATAATTTAATAAATAAAAAAAATTAAAACAAGTCTTTAGTGCTAAATGGAATAACATGCATTTTGTACCCTGAATAGCAGGTCGTATTCGTTTACACTCGAACCCCATAGTAGAGCTTACCGTGGTATAGTGGTTTCAAGTTCTTTGTAAATCTGACAGGTATATGAATGGAAATGCTTGATTTATTGTGTAGTAATATAACGACTCTGAATCTACTTGTACATATAAAATAGTTTTAATACGTGTCACAATTTAAAATTTAACGTAGCTTTAGGTTTGCTCAGAAACTAATGTTATGTGATTCTTTCTATACAGATTGCGATCTATGATGTAGGGAATGATTATTGACGGGCCGCCGTCGTGGCTGATCAACATGGTTGCATGCTATTTAGAATACTTTACAATTATATAACATTTATCAAATAAATAAATTATAGCAATATTTTTAAATTTTTAATCAATTTACATATTAATAGTGATATTTAAAGAAAACCTGAATGTCTTATTTTTTTTTTGTTTTTATATTTTCGTCTATATTCTTTCAGAGTTGTTTACATATTTCTTAAATCAGCTTGCTTGTAATAAATGTTGGTAAAATTAAAAAAAATCAATTTTTATGAGAGCTCTTTATGAAGAGAAAATTTTATTTTAAATCAAAATTTAGAGAAACAGATCGTGTAATAGCTTTTTGTCGACAATTATGATAATCATTTCCTATAAATGTCACCTGATACTCTTTGGCCTTTAAATTTTCTTAATGCTTGTTCCCTAAACTGAAATCACAAGTTTAATTTTAGAACAAACATAACGTTAGTATACAAGCAACAAAATCACAATACAATTGTCTTCCCCCATATCCGCTTAAGTTACGTCATCTCCGAAAAACCGTATGTTGGTGTTGTTCAAATGTCTTTACGCACAAAGTCCTCACGAACTAACATCACATTCAAATAATAATTATTTTTGTTTAAATCATTACCTTAATACTGTGATTTGTTTATCTTATACATTTATAAGAAATACTTGAATGTTTTTTTTTTTGTAATCAAGATTCCAGCTACTGGAAATGGTAACAGATAATGTAAATAAATTGAAATTAAAAATCCTTTTTCCTTAAACAAATATTTTACTATAATTGGTGTATGTAATTATATATATTTTGAAATGTGTGTAATGATTTTTGGTACTATATTATAGTCGTTATTTAGATTTCGTGCTTTGAGCGCATGATTTTATATTGAGTATTTTAATTTACTGAGTGTTGATTATTATAAGTGTTGTACGGAATTGTAGTTTACTTTCTAGTGTAAGTGACGTTAAGAATGTGTGTTGTTACAACCTTTATGTGTTATTGTATGTAAGTAGTTATACTTATTATAGATGATTACGTAGATGGCGTCGCTAGAGGCGATTCCGATCTCTTTCTAATTTCAACTGCCTCTGAGCTGACTGTATGACTTGAACTAGGCATCTATTTCATTAAACGTTGTAGTCGCCAAATTGACATTGGTACTGCGTAAGTCGGGTAGCTCACAGTCGGTTTACTTTATATTTATTAAATGAAGTACATTACGTATCTTATGTAAGGACATAACTTTGTGCCACAGCAGCAAAAGTTATTACTGTTAGTTATAAAGCCATGGCTGACGACTCATACCAGTCATTAGTATAAGAAAAATATAATACATATATATTAATATTTATGTCTTAGATGATAAACAAAAATAACTTTAGGAGATTAATATCTATACCACTATCCGTTTAAGTATTATGATCAAAAACAAAATATTTCAAACGTTTTAAAAACTTTGTATGTTAGATGTAACTTTAATTTGGTAAGATGTACAAAATACTTATGTACAGTGTGTAATGTTAAGTGGATAGATCGGAGTGGCAGACGCGAACCGACAGCTACGTATCGCGACGCGAGCCTGGGTTGTATATAGTGTTCCAAGGACCCTGTAAAATAACAAGTGTTTTCAAAGTGCACATAGTCGCCTCATTCATTAAATAAATTTTTTAGATCAATACCTTACTTTTATTTAGTAGTTCTTTCCTTATTCTGTTTCTTCCTTTCTTTTCTCTTCACTTCTGTTCTCTATTTCGTTTTTTTTTTTTCTATTCAACAATATCACCTTGGCTTAAGCAACTGTAATCAGTAGGTACAAATAAAGGTTTGATGTAAATTGTTGAAAATATAATTTAGTAGCTTCGGATAGTTCTAGAATAATATTCAGGAGAGCCAACTTTCACACTAGTAAATTCGAGATTAAAAACTTCTAAATATTTATTTTATCTGTCATAAAAAAAAGTCTTATATAAATACTATTTTAGTTAATTTTGATACGGACCGATAAAATTAAGATTTCTCCAAATTTCATTATTCTAAAACTATTTGTGTCGATACAGAAACTTAATTACCTATGTATAATATTTTATGTTAAGTATTGTAATTGTAATATGGCCTCAAAAGTAAATCAAAATAAAATGATACCGAAACGTAGACATTGTTTAGATCATTCTTTTTCCGATGTGTTTAGTTTTAATGTACCTATTTTGAAATCTATTTCCATTTTTGAAGATATCACTACTAGGGCAGGGTAGAAGCCTTTAAAATTAATTAAAAGTGAAAAAAATTATAATAGTAGAATGAAACCCATTACAAAAGGAGGGGAGTATTATAAAAATTAAAGGAAAAATAATTTACGGGCGATCTGAGGTCGGGAAGGGTAATGGGATGGGTGTTTAAGGGTAAAAAATGGATTGTCTCGATTTCCGGCAAAACTTAAACTTTTTGTAACAGTAAAAAAGCTAAAACTTGTTTTTTTGAGATTTTCACACAAATTTTGAGGTTATGTGAAAAAAGTGTAAATACAAAAGTTTTAGATCTTTTTATTACCTACAACTTTGCCCTATACCATTTTTCATTAGGATTTTTCGTTCGACCGGAAATCCAGCAAACCCATTTTTTACTCTTAAATACCCACCCCAATACACTTCCCGACCTCAGATTGCCCGTAAATTATTTTTCCTTTAATTCTTATAATACTCCCTCCATTTGCAATGGGTTTCATCCTACTATATTTTTTTTTGTTTTAAAACCTATCGACACTGGTCTATACATACACGCGGTACTTTCTATTTGAATATTGTCATAAATGGAGATACAAATTAGTAAAAAAATACAATTGAGATAAAAAATCGTGCCGTAATCGCTATTCGTCTTTAACTTGACGTTAGTGTAACATACATTTTAACAGTAGGTGCGCTTACCACGTGCATGTGTAGGTACGTCGTAAGGAATGTTGGAAGTGCGAGACAGTTGCTACTTTTTCATTATAAAATCGTCGCACATGATAGTATAATCACAGATATATGCAGGTACGTATTATGGATATTTAAAAGTGTCTTGAGTTTTTATTGATGGTGCATAGGTATTTGTGGTAAGAGTGCAGTTATATCGAAATCTGAATTTGATGAAGAATATTTATACTTCAAACTAACATGAATTAGCATAAATAAGTTTGTATTTTGGTATATGGATTTCTTGGTAGAGACATGTTATATATATATATATATATTTGAATTCCTCGTGACCTCAGAAGTCCAAATACATATATAGGTCATGACCACCGCGAACGTAATTTAATTATGTCATTGAAAATTGTCAATTTTATGATTTTGGTGATATTAAATGATATTATTTGGCAGATAGAATTGTCTGAAATTTTTTGCAGTCCGTAAGCGGATTTCTACCCGAAAAAAAAGGTTAGGTTTATGTTAGGTTAGGTTTAGGGTAGGTTTAGGTTAGGTTAGGTTAGGTTTAGGTTTGTTATTTCACTAGAAAATCTTGTCTCAAAATGAGTTTGTCTTCATTTTTTGTTAAAATTATCACATTTCGAAAAATTTGATGACGTAATTAAATTACCTCCGCGGTGGCCATGACCTATATATTTGAACTCCTCGTGACCTCAGCAGTCCAAATATATACATATATAACATGTATTTATCGAGAAGTCCATATACTTACTATAGTGCAGCCTGTATTTTTTTAGGTTCATTGATAAGTTGTTTGTAAAATCAAACAATTCACACTTAACCTAAAATTACATAAAACTAATAAGTAAAATTGTCTTCTGATCAAAAACGTCCGTTTTGCAGGATATAAAAAATCAATAAGAAAATTAAATTTTAAATAAAACTCCACTATATTTATTAAAAGTACAATAAATATAAGTGTTGTCGTTTATACACTTGTGTAGAAGTTGTTATCAATAAGTGTATTGATAATGTTTATAGGATTGATTAGAAAATATGTTCCATTGATGTCGAGGTAACACATTTTTACACATTTTTAAAAGTATTTCACTGTAAATAGTGCGGTGTTCTAAATAAAAATGTTTCCGATCTTGTTTGAATTCCTTCGTAAATTAGATAACATTTGTTTGATTTGCTCGGAATGATTTCGAAAAGAATTAGCTATTTTGAAACCAAATATGGGTCTTCTAGAAAGAAAGCATTATGGTGGGTAAGTAAGCATAGTCTTTATGCTATATATGTATGTAGATTATTAACACACTTTTGTACATCTGTGAATCAATATCTTTAAACCTTTATAAAAATAATCCCAATTTTTATCTTTAAAATGATCGAAGACGGCCGCTTGCAATTCTTTATGGCTTGAAAATTTTCTTCCTGTGAAGTGCTGATTTGAATTTAGTAATAAATAATAGTCAGACGGGGCCATGTCGGGGCTGTAAGGTGGATGTTCTACTTCTGTTAACCTGCATTGACGAACTGCTTTCTCGAAATACACGGGGTATTATTTATGAACAGGGTCGTTGTCATGAAGCAACAGGACACCATTAGACTCTCGTAATTTAAATATTAAATATGCATTATATATATTATAACATATTCGTCCTTCAGAGTCGTATTAAGTTCTTTGAAATAAACAATCGTAATGCCTTGAAAATCCCAAATGATTGTGCGCATCAGTTTTTTAGTCGCTTTTGCACCTTTGCCTTCCTAGGGGGTTTTTCAACCTTGTAACGCCAGTCCATTGAATCGAGCTGGCTTTGTGTATCACAATACAAGAGCATTCATTTATCACCAGTCACAGGCTGATCGATCACAGTGTTTGAATTTTCGCCACAAAGAGTCAAAAATCCAAATCGCAGCGCACTCTTTCCTGTCTATTTACAGCTGAAAGAAGTTTCGGTATTCATCATCATTCATCTTGCACTCACTTTTTTTCATGTGAATATGTTCATGGATCGCTATCTGCAATTTCTTTTATTTAAAAATGGCAGTCATTCAGAACCTCCATTTCAATAGAAGCAATCGTTTCAGGTGTGAGCACTTCCACAGGTCGACCGTCGTTGTCGTCGTTATATACCTATCGACGGTTTCTATGTCAAGGCGAACTCTTTCACCCAATTTTCTCTGTGCTATAAAAGGGGGCAGACTCCTTATATACGTCATCCAACCTTTTTTTTATTTGGACAGAGGATAAACCTTCTTTAAAAACTTTATTACAGTTCGACACTAAGTTTCCGACATTTTGAAAAAATACACAACTCTCATTTTTCATATGCCTGCTAAACTAAAACTAAGCATTTCAAGTCGATGCCTGTCTCTTATATTAAGTACATGATAAACGTACTATTTATTGCAACAATACATGTAGCGACATGTCATGTAGAACTATATTAGGCCAGATAATAATTATGGGACCAACTAGGGGGATATAAAACAAGTAGCCGAAAAAGCAGGAGAACAATAACAGCTTTTAATAAATAAACAAAAAATTATGTTCTTCCTTCTTTTATCAGCAAGATATTTTGACTCAAGTAAATTTAACTTGTATAAACCATATCTATTTTACTGCACACAATTGACCACCTCATTATTTAGGTAGATACAGTATCAATCAAGCAGCGTGGGTTCTTAAGTAAGTTAACACATACATTGGTATATACAAGCGGCTTTATAAAAGTTATTCTCTGCCTTATAAATAATAGACTACCGGTCATGTCTTAGTGGAAATAGGTGAGCGTTAAATATTCTTTGACATTAAGTATAAATTACTTGCTTCGTCGTAATAGCTTTCAGGTAAAAAAATACTTGCAGCAAAGATGCCAGAGTGTAAATATGGCATATTTATTTGACATTGCAATAAAAAAACAACAATAACTTGAAAAGGATTTTGATACAAACTGTTAATTTAAAAACGGCTTTTTTACAAGATATGCCTGTATCCTTAAATAAGTAATATACCAAACTCACTCAATATATTTGAACGTGTAAATTTATTTTCTAATGGTTAGTCATGGCATTTAGTGCAAAGAAAGGGGTTTACATGGAAAGTTTTACGGGAGTTTTGAAAATTGGTGGAATTATAAACGGTTTTTTGAGATTATTTCCTTTCTGAATAATATTACCAAAAAAACTATTTATCTACAAAACATCCTACAATTTATGTATTAATAATTTTTTTCATAAAATCAATAGTTTTTGTCGTACAGGCGCCCAAAAGTATTATTCATCTGTACTACCACGTGCTTTCGTATATTTTTCTACTATTGCTGCCGGTTTTGAAGATTATACACTGTGTAAAGTCTCCATACTCTCTACCTTCAACGAAACATCTTTCGGTAGAAGCTATATTACGAGAAATATTTAGTTTAGCCTGAGTCATCACTTTACGTTTATTGTAGTACAGTGTTGTTTGTGTTCTTACAGCCAGCTTCTAATACAAAATAATGTTTTATTTCTGAAAATTCACTCTAAGAAAATGAAACAATTGAAGTGAAAGAAAAAGGATTGGAGACTTTTCCTAAGTCAAGTGTTAAAAGAAATGATAATAAAGTTAAACTTTTGGCGGGACTCAAGATATAAAAAAGGCCGTATACCAGCTGTATAAAATTATTGTATGTAGTGCTTGAAACAATATTTTTATGCATGAATTATGGTACTGCGCATCGGCTGCGACCAACTGTATTTTTATGATTATTATTATAATAAGACAGATGTTGTCGTTTCAATAAAAAAAATATTTGTATGTCCATCGGGTCTTCTCCTCATCCAAGCTACAAAGTCTCAAAGCTATAGTTTTCTACTTCTGCTGATGTACAGAACCTTAAGGTTACTCACAGTTTCAAGTAACTTAGCGAGTTATAGAGAGGTTTTAGGATATTAGAGGATTAGAAAGCTCAATATGCTGAAAGACCGACAGCCGTTAAAGTCGACATTTACTAGATTGGAGAACGTAATCCTTTAAACGAAATGTAACTATCTGTAGTTAGATAAGTGGGGCGATAATTTTCGTAAGATGGCAGGAAGAGATTGGGGAAGAAGAGCTGATGATTGAGTTCAGTGGCGAACTAAGGGTTTAGTGTGGACTGTGATATACAGTGGACTCATTACGGTTGATGACAATGATATGAGGAAGTCTCACATTGTTTTAGTTGTTGAATAAGCACTTGCATTTAAATTATGGTTTCATTCGCACTGGAATCGTGGAATATTTTGCCAAAAGTTTATAGAAATACATTCAATGACCTGTGCAAGAAGGTATTTTAATGAGAAATGAAATTGAGAAATATTGTTTGAAATTTTATTCAAATCTATACATATAATCCTTAATCTTATGTCCTGTTGTTGTTTTGTTACTTCAGGATAGCTATGGGTTCCCATACCAGCGTGATGACAATGACGATATTTATCCCCGCATACTTTTCACTGAAGAGCCCAGTTAAATCTCCTTTACAACATCTAAGATGTCCTTTCTCACAATGACTGTGTGAGTAATTTAGTATTTTATGATTTTGTAAAAATTAAAAATTATACAAGCAATTATACGATTATTATATTATTTTTACTCAAACGTGCTGGCTAAAAAAGGATTTTTTGAAAGGTTTCATAAATCAACTCGTTTAAAATAATAATAACAAGTAAACGAACATTTGCGCAAGCCTGTGAAAGTATTCAAAGTAAAAACTCAAGAAATACAAAATTTTACGTAATTTAAAACTGTTTAATGAGTTTTTAGAAGCTATTTAACGTGATGATATTGTGCTATTATAAAACACTACGTAGGTTTGTATCATTGAGTGTCTATTAATAACATATGTACATACATGTGTGTGTAACAGATTACTTGTAAAGTTTTGTTGATTAGTTAAAATTACATTCAGTTCTAATTAGGTATACCCAGTTTAAGTACCTAATTCGCTACTTTTTTACTGTAATTATTTTAAAACACTTTAATTTTAAAGGCAAATGTGTAAAACTACTCCTAGGCTTCCGACTCCAATATGTCGTCAGTGCAAATCGATTTAAGTGAAGAAGTTGATTTGCTACAATTTTAATAAAACCATTATTAAAGCAAATTAATAACATGCACAACTTGAAACATTTAATAAAACTGCTTGTAATGCTTAGAAATATGTCATAAAATAAATATCTGAATAGGTTAATTTGTAGTAAGGCATTATTTTAAAGAATTGATAGGTTTCAGAATGAAAACATCTACATAAATTTACGAAACAAACACATGATAATTAAGTAGCCGAACTTTTTTTGTTATTTTAACATGTTACTCAAAGGTAACTTTTCTTGAGTAATTTAACGCCATTGATTTTCTTATTGTAGATTCTATATTAAATATATCTTTTTTAAACAGATTTAATTGTTATAAATACTCTCTTAATTTATAAATATAGATTACTTAAAATAATCTAATAATACGTATATACAATGTATACAATGTTGCTTGTTTCACAATAAGATAAAATAAATAGATTATGATTTCATAAGTTTCGTAGTTAAAATCTTTATAATATAAAAGAATAAATATATTCTGATCAATAATTTGAATGACGTTATTTTAATTATCCTATTAATTTAAATCAACATGTCAAATTCACATTTTCATAAGCAATTAATAATAATTGGACTGTCAGATTCTGAGTTCACCATATAGGATTATTGAAATGAGTCACATGACCAAAATTTTCTTAATTATTATTAATTTTAATTAAAAAATACATGGTTAACAATCTTCAATTTTTTTTCAAACCAGCTTTTAAAGATTTTAGTAAATTGAATAAAAAGGAGGAGAAAGAGAACTAGAAAAATTGAGACAGTTCTATACTTTATTACAAGTTTAAAGAGCGCAAATGTCCTTAAATACCTTTCAGAAATCCATCAACAAATTTATCTCAATATTTTTTTTTTATAACTATTTATCTCATTCTAATAATGAAAATAGATATTCGGTAAAGTCATTTCATATGAGGTTATTATTTTTAATCTAAAACTCTGTAGGTATCATACATTCTTATTCTTTATAATATCTTTGAAGATACATAATATTTAATTAAAGTTTCTTGATGTCATGAAGATTTTCGTGATATTTTTTGTGTTATTTCTGTATGGGAATAAAATATTGTAATATTTAGTCTGTAAAGTAAGTCTATGGTTCGGGGACGTAGGACCGCATGCGCGAAGCAGACCTCGGTTGTGCGACTGGCGAACGCGGCAGAACACGGTTACTGTCGCGTGTGTCGCCATCGATCCACGTTCGTTTAACCATTCGGCAGCCGTCGCTACGGCGATCGCTACAAAATGCAGCCTCCACCTCGAAAGGTAAGCCAAGCTGTAAACATGGCTAACTCTGAAGCTCATAAATAGCCTTAGCTTTTTCTAAAGCTCGTTTCCACTGCCTGCTCTGTGCCGCTTCTATATAGCAATGACAATGAACTATATCGATAGCTTGTTTTCTATTATATCTTGTGTGAAAGAGGTCTTGTCATTACATAATTTAAGCGTCTATACATCAACATTAGGCCTAGGAGGTACAGATTTTTAAGATGGTCAGTGTCAAGATCAATGGGCCTTGTCTAAGCAAATGGCCTATTTTTTACAGTTTCCTATATAAAAGCGTAGACATCTTTTTGACCTGAAGCGATTGCTTCTTTATGTTTCTAATGAAACGTGTAAGATTTCGTATAAATATTTTTTTTACTAAAAACGCCAATGTCGAAAGTTTAATAAGTTTTAATATTATCATTTGCAAAAATGGTGTACAAACATTAAATATTATAGTCCGTTTATTATAAAACATGTATGTACATCTAAAATACATATACATCGTTGTATAAAATCGTTATTAAATTATGTTCCTTTTATACAATAATTGTAAAATTTGTTAACGAATTTTTTTACTTTATTTTTAAAGTGGTCACGAAACTTGCCTAAATTTTTTCAGCACTGAAATATTCAATATTATAGTTGTATTTTTTTTTTACTTTTTGGTAGTGAATCGTGGATAATCTCGTCTTTATCTTCAGTACACCAACACCACATCTCCACAACACCAGAATTCGAATCACATAATATTTGGTTGTAAGAATTTATCAAGATTGAAATAATTAGAAAAATATGGAGTAGACCAGACCAGACAAGTCTGAATTAGGGATAGTTCACACTTTTTTTGTTTACTGTATTGTGTTTAGTTTATTTATGGCTATTTCTTGATATGTTCTTTAAAAAAAATTGTCTAACATTTATGCAAACAAGCAATCAAGAGTACGTAAACCGATTAATGAACATTTTTACCGTCGTAAGTCTAGTTAACTCCTAAATTTAAATATTTGTAATATATTTTTTTGTATGAAATATCTTTCAAAGAACATATTAAATTGCTATAATAATAATCAACAAATGTTTAAATCTTTTTAAGTATTCATTTAAATAAAATTAAATATTATCTTTTAATATTTAACACGATTATTTAAGATTGAGTTTAGAGATAGCTTTACGTTAAACATAATAGCCAATATAACGTGTCATTACCGTAAATATCATTTTTATTAAAGACATTAATTTGCTTTTTATTATAGGAGGACATCAAATAGTGTTTTTTCAATTGAAAATGTTTATTTAAAGTATTAGCTAAAGACAGACTATTTCAATTTAGCTCCAGTAACTATAACACTGTATTCAACTGTTAACAAATGAATAGGAGCACCTACAACGGGAACGTGGAAGGATAATTGAGAAGGGAGTATAAAAGGAAATCGTCTTGGAATCACTAGCTTCTTGAAATTGCTGGAACTAAGCTTAAAATAAATAATAAAATTGTTTCGGATTTTACTTCTCCGAGTCAATTAATTATATCGGCATTGGTTCAGATAAAAGATTTCAATTACTTTAACGGAGCGACAGTTTAAATGAAACAAAACAATTGATTTTACTCTTTCTATTTCGAATTTTCTTATTAACTTATTGCTGTATTCTTCGATATTTTAATTATAGTTACACGATTTTCTATCGACTCATAAGTAATTGGACACTAGACACATACCTAAGGTATTATTTAGGTACTGGTGTTATTCTTTTTTAGGTTAATGGAAACTCCATGATGACACGCTTCAGTATTCAACGATATTTCTGATCTCATTTCGTTCTCCTTTAGTATAATAGTACAGAAATAACACGGGGGCAATATAATACAAAATATTAATAATTTAAAGCATTTACATGATTGCTAAAGTTATCTTACGATTGATTCTTTTTAATAGAGGGAGTTAGATTTGATTTATTGAGATCTAAGACTTTCGCGAGTTTTATTCATATAAATGAAACGAATATTTTTCAGGAATACTACAAGGTTTATATTTTTGTAAAAAACTACATACTCCTGACGTTTCGGCTACTTTTCAGCAACCATGATGATACGGGCAAACGAGATGTAAAAGTAGCCGAAACGTCAGGAGTATGTAGTTTTTTACAAAAAATAAACCGTGTAGTATATCCGAAAAATATTAGTTTCATTTAAAAGATTTGATTTATTGTTTCATATATTATGAGAATAACTGAGATGATTGAATCAAACCAATCGAGTCGCTCGTGGTAATCTATATATTAGAGGTGACCTGTTATTGTCACATATATGTATGTATTCGTGTTCATATACGTGTTTCCATACACTAATACGACTAGATCTTCTATTAAAGATGATAGATATCTGTTATAATGTTCTATGTGAGAAATAATTAACATATTGTCTATAGCTATTCAAATAATACAATATTAATTTATATGTATGACCTAAAATGAGATAAGGTTACGAAAAACTCTTTCGATGAATTGCTGTCATGACTATGACTGGTCTTTTATCTATTATGGTTTGTATAAATATTGGGGAAAAAAATTATGCACTGCCAATAGCATCCAAAGAAATTACTGAGGATAGACATGTTTTTAAGTTTCTTTTAAAATTCAGACCAAAAAAGTTATATATGCTGACGAAGTGACGGACAAAAACTAGTAGTATGACATAAAAATATAACCCTCGTACTCCATTTTAGTTCAAATGGATGTGAGTCTTAAAAGGCACTTAAAATAGTATTTTATTTCCAGGTTTTTAGAACAACATATTTAGTTTTTACTGCATTTACCAAATACGAATATAGATTTGATTTTTATGAATTTTATTACCAATCTATTGTTATGGATTCGTAAACAAAATTGTCCTGACTCGTTTTATTAAAAGATTATCGGAACGAGCAAATGACGAACCAAAATTACAATTAATTCTTGATAGATTTGGATCATTACTTTTATCTGAGTACTTTAAAAAGGTATCAGAAATCCTATTTTTATATTTAGTAAACTAAAAAATAAAGTTCTCTAATACAGTGCTCAAGAATACAGATTAAATTTAATGGAAATATTTTTGAGTTCCTACAATCATTTAATTTTACATCCATTCGTGAAACGTCTTCATAGTAGTTTGCCCGTCGATTGTAAAGGGCGTTTTAAAAAGATTATTTTGTTTGCGACCAAATAAAATCCAGACGCTATTACAATTCTAATATATAGTATTAAGAATTCTAATTTGATTGTCACCATTACGAACGGATTAAAAATGGTAGTTGATATATCAGTTTTCTATGATAATCATTTTTAAAAGGGAGTTATTTGTATTATTACGAGTTACGGCTACTAAGGTTAGAATTAATCATTGGCCTGTTGCCTGTCTTTTTGAGACTTGATACCTAAAAATACTGTTATACCTCCTTAATAACAATATTTTATCAAATCATAAATCTTGTTGAAATAAATAGAGTTAAAAACTGTTACTTCATTAAGTTTCTTGAATTTAATGATTTATTTTGCATACACCATAGTCCATACCTATATGAAAAACTTTTAATTCTTTGAAAAATATAGTATACTAGTAAAATACATAGTTACCTCAATTTGTAATTTTTCTTTAGAAATATACTTATAAGAAACAGCTGCTAACGTTCCCCTTGCTTGTGCAGATATCCTTACTTATTATTAAGTTGCGACTCTGACTAGCTTATTATTTAGGCCTTTGTCCACCTGACTGCTAGTTCCACATAATTATTGTAAAATAAAAGACTTACTAGTAAATGTAATTTCGTGATAAATCCTTGCTTAAATTATAGGCTGACTGACAGTAAAAAAACCTTTATAGAGAACCTATTTTAAAACAAAACTAAGAACTTACGAGTTCAAATCCACAATTACCAGTTAAAGAATTTATATTTGGCAGGCCAATATATAATATTAAGAACTTATATTTTTTTTATTTATATAGATTTTTTTTAATTAAACCTGAACAAATAGAAGGTGGAGATATATTAAGTACGTCACCATTTAGGAAATATTAAAAAACAATTCTAGAGTATGTTACAATTTAATAGCTAATTTATAATTATGTATAGGTATCTTCCCTCTATATATTATTGCCTTTGGGGGTTTCTCCACAATTTTCCCTCCCTATCGAAATTTATTGGTGTCTATTTGATTTTCTTCGTGATAGAACTAAACAACAAATTCAATGATATTTTCCGATTATACTGGCTACCATGAACCGCATAATGGAGGCATAAGAGGCCAAAAATTATTACGTTATTTCGGAAATGAGCTAGTACTCTTACACAACTGGGGCGAAATTAACTAAACATTGTTTAAAACCACCGCAAGAAGATTCACTTTAAATTTAAAATAAAGCATCAATATCGGTCAATCCATTTGGAGTTACGATGCCAGACAGATACACTTTTTGCGTCGTGGATTACAAAAAAAAATACCTATATATATGTATATAAATGAAGTAACTCTGTGTCTTAGAGCACTCTTGGAGAACTCCAAGTTATAAATGTTTACGAATAGTCTTTAGCTTGCTTCGACATCAATAAGGAAACGTCGAGATACTAACAACTCGTGCCTTCCTGTTACCTTGCAACAGTATAACATTTCCGCTTCCTGCCATAAGCTGCAATATTACAGGAATAGATGAAGTAAAGGATTATAAAAAATATAAAAGCAATCGGGGAGGGTTGAATTTTTAATTTTAATGTGATAATTAATATATTGCATACGACTAAACAAGACAAAGTACATAAGATCATTATTGTAATCAGTTAAATAAAAAGAACGAAAGTCCATTCTTTCATTTCATTTAGATTTTATTGTTTGTGAAGGATTTTCAATGACATTCTTGCAAGTATCGTTATTGCAGATTATTTCTCTTTGTGGCATTCATTCCTTTGTTCAATCCCATACATGTGTCTGTACCATGTATCATTCCAACTACTTGGTTTATCGAAATACCGGACGACTTTGTCCTATCACATAGCGGTTTGAATCGTATCATCATATCAGAAGCACTTTGTCGGTTTCAAAACTTAGTTCAATCACAAGTATTTCAAGTAGTGTATTACAAGATATGAATTATAATATTTTATGGCTCATGCATTATTGAACATTTGTCAAACAATCATCTGTTTTCTCTCAAAATTAAGAAAAAGATGCGAATTTTTTTAGTACTTCAAGTTACGAATGTAGTGATTACCCTATTTTATATTTTATACTTTTGGAATAAAATACCTAAAGAATCATTGTTTTCTAGTTTCTTTGTTTTTAATGTTCTGATTGTTTGTGTAATAGTTCTAAATTCTGAAGACTTTAAATGAAGGTAGTTCATTATTCTATACTTCTCGAATATTGAACTTTTCTCAAAGAGTACTTAATCTTATTTAAAACTATGTAAATAATTTATAAATATCCTTGGTTAATGATATGCATATTTTTTTTAATTTTCTAACATTACTTACTTATTCCAGAAGTTTCAATTTATAACGACTTTAGCTATAACAATACTGTTATACATTATTATTTGACACTTTTTTTCTGTCAATTGTCAAGAGTTGAATTAAGTACCTACTGACGACATCACTCGTTATATTTCAACAATATTTTAAAATATACCTATAGTTTTTGTACATTTTTTGGTTCTATTTTAAAATAAAATCATATCACGTTATCCAATTTCCGCTGAAATATTTTTATATTACTTAAAATTTTCAATACAGGTATTCGCAGTTTAAAGGAATTTTCGATCTGGGAAATTATTTTATTAATTACAGAAAACGCATATCCACAATTCATATTTTTTAATAATAATGCTTAATATTAAAACCTTTAAATATTCGAGCGTGATCCAATTAATAAATGAATAGTTATTTTTATATTATTTAATTTAAGATTTTTTAAATTAAGTGCTTCATTAATCACCCTTTTAACAAATCGTTGACACGTTTTTGTTAAGTGCATCCTGATAAAGTACTTTTTAATACATCCATTTAAAATAAATTATTTCTATACTTTTTGGTTTTTATTAGATATGAATTTTTCCACTGATTCCTATTTTAGAACTACATATGGGCAATTTATAAAGTCTGTTAATTATAATATCTTAAATATAAACTTATATCCGTTTCATACTGAAACTATTACATAATTAACAATGTTCATAACAAAAGGAATTTAAAACTTTCATACTGTAGTTAGTTTTTGAAACTGGTGGTAATGAGTAGCTTCTAACTCTTTCATTAATTATGGAACTGTAATTAGTTCTCTACTTCCTACTTTTTCTTAAGTTATGTTAAGTTAAAGTTATTATAAGAAAGAGAAATATCCTGATAATTTCAAAATTTAAAGAAATGTATAAAGGTTGATTTATTCTTTTATAATTATAGCATAGATTCACTCTAAGTTTAAAGGGTTACTATGTTACATTTTAAAAGAGAAAAAGTTTGCAGATTATTATTATTTATGTATAACGTAGAGAAATGTTAGATTAACAAAATTGAAGCCATAAGAATAAAGAGATAAAAATATTTTTACATTTACCAATTACCATTCTATTCTTCTAACACATAGTACATTTTTAAATATCAGTTCATATCTCTGTAACATTTAACGCAATCTTTAGATAGTTATATGTTATCTTACTATTTCTTTCACACATCAGTGTCTTATTAATTCACTCATTATCTCAGTATCATCAAATTATATCAGTAACTAAATACTTATGTAAATCCCAGCAGAAATCGTTGCTTCTGCAGAAATACATGTTCAAAAAAACATAGTTTTCAAGCATTTTAATTGAATCATAATAAAACAAAAAAACTTAATATATATATGTATATACATATATTAAGCGAAAAAAAGTAATAAACATTTTAATTTTTCCTGACATCTTGTAAGTACAGTTATTTAATAAGTTTAATATTTAAAATCAATCAAATCAAGGAATTTAATTATCTCATTTGTAAATTTCGTGACCGACTCTAGTCTTATATATTGTGTAATGATATTTAAAAAGTAGAAGTAAAAGCTTTTAATAGAAGATAATTTCAGTATTTTTTAGTCTTTTACCTAAATTATTGTTTCAATAAAGATTGTCTTTTTTTACTTTTTCCGTTCCGGTGCACAGATTTCTAAGTCCGTTTGTCTCATTGTTGCGAAGTTGTTTAGAAGCACCTTTGAAAGTCCGCCATATTGGATTTAGAGTGACATCATTTTAAATTTCAAATTATTCTCTGCAAGTTCTAACACTTCATATTCTTATAAAAGTTCTTAATTGAAAAAGCCAAAAATAACTATACCACCATCATTAATTGTATGTACGTCGTCTTGCGCTATTTAGAATGATGATGTAAATGTATAACCATCCATTAACCATTGTCATCCAGATTAAAGAAGTGAGTATAAAAATTTCAAGCTCAACCAGTTGAAGAGATCTGTCTCAAAATTAGATTTCAAGATTACGACTGCACATTATATATTTTACCTTACCTACATAAATTAAGACTTAAATAATAATAAAAAAAATTTAATCGACAGCTAATTAAAAAATAAAAGTAACAAAATAGGTACAATAACATAAATAAAACATAGAAATAGTGAGTGTATGTTTCAAAATGCTTTAATATATGGTATGAATTACTATTGATTGAAATAATATAGGTAGGTACATACATAACATTTAGAATCGAAAAGACTCTTTGAGAACTAATTACTTTTTAAAAACATATTGGTTAACGAATATGCATTTGTATAAAAACTATTATACTAAAACTCAGCGTATTATGTATGTAGGGATTTCGAAACAAGAATTTGCTTTATAGAATGTATAAAACTTATGCCTATTATATGGTCTGTACGCTAGTAAGAAATAAATTAACGCTTTGATTTTTTACAGAGCAACTATACAAAGTTTCTGAAGAACCTTCACACAGAACAAATAGCGAAGCTTCATGCCAAAAACCAGCATGAATGCGACTTGCTTGAAGATCTGCGCTCTTACACCATTAAGCGCTCGGCTATTGAGAAATCATATTCAGAGGTGTATAATTTAATGCTTTTATTAAATATACATTTACATACATTTTTATTCAAAAACATCATACAGCTTTTAATCCAAGGAACATTCAATATTATTCATTTCCTTAAAAGATATTTTTGTGTAAATATAACTAAAATTCTTTAATATAATTTAAATTTCCTTCTTTCATATGTCGTTTGTATCAAGTATGTAGTTTTAAATGTGATTTTAAATGATCGTAAGTTTTCACTAAACATAAATGAAACATATGTATATTTAAATATTTCCTGTTATCATATTCTTTTAACGTATCTTATTTTTTTTGGTATTGTTGGAATTTTTAATAAGCATTCTTGGTTTCTTTGATAGAAGAAAATAATATCAATTCAAAAGAGTTTTTGTTCGTTCCGGTTTCATTTTTCTAAACAATGTATACACAATTAGGAAGGAAAAATAAAAATATTTTTCTGTGATCCCACGTCATACTCAATGTAATGCAGCAAGATAAAATTGTATTAAAATTGTCATAATATATTAACCTAATATGGTTGTGAAATATAATATATATGTGTGTGTGTGTGTGTGTATAATTTTAACTTGTTTATTCCCAGGCCTTGCTTAAAATTTCCTCAGCTTATCTGAATAAAAAAATACCTAACATACCTGATTTGAAGGTTGATGGCGCTGAAGAAAAATGGTAAGTGTATGTATGAAATTAGCAAATATATTAGTTAAAAAAATTAGATTTACCGATATTACAAAAATATATACTTACTATATTAATTACAAGCAGATGATGTTACGTAAAAATATACAGCAAGATATTAAACCCGACTTAATATTGTTTTTATAATAGGTACTTACCAGTTAGAAGATAATTAATTAAAACATAATATTCTTCATACTTTAAACCTAATGAATATTCAGAACATATAATATTTCATCCAATAAAAATTAAATAAAAAATATTTAAGAAAACATTTTGTTTTAATTTTTTACACTTCAATAAACATATTTGGATGGGAGTGGCATTCCTCAATATTTTTTCTAAAACTTTTAACCAGACATACATATTTACACTGTAGAGATTTTTTTCTATAGTCTCAATATATGCAATGCGATTATTTTTCCTCTGGCATTTAAAACTTTATTATGCGCTCAATTCATTAACGTTGCGACCGTAATGAAATGTTATTATTTATGGCATCCTAGCGTTTAAGAAAACATAGCTATCGGTTAATGAATGTTTGCTTTTGTGTAGGAACATGTGGAATGTTTGGCGCACTGTGTTGGAAGAAAATGAGAAACTTGCGCGTGCTAGACTCGCCGCTGTCGAGGTGTTCCAGCAGCAGATTGCTGACGAAGCAAAAGCTTTACGACAACATAAAATGAACGTAGCCAAAAAGGTAGGTCATACTATTAGTCCGATCGTATACTTATATATAAAATATAAAAAAAAAATTGCAGATCATAAAATAAACTATCTAATTAAAATGATTGAACCATGGAATTTTTACTTACTCGTATTAAGTATAATTATGTAATAATTATATACTGTGCATGTCTTCAAACCAAACATTTGTATTTTTAAGGTTGTGTTTTCATTTTAAAAAACAACATTGATTCATTATACTTAGCTACATATGTTATTGTAAGCTGATGACTTTCGTAAACTTATAGTTCGGCCGAAAAATCTTGTTTACAAGATTATTTGTATAATTTCCTTCTTATTATATATCTACCAGTCTTTTGTCAATGTAAAATATTACAACTACCTACGTATAACATTTAACAAAATATTCGTGCTGGAAATATTAATTTCCCAGAAGAATTAGCAATATCTTCATCGGTTCAATTCCTAAGCTTGATATAATTTTATTTCTAGGTCAAAAAAAGACAAAGAAAAAAGTGATTCAAACTTCTGAAATTATTTCACGGATATGACTTACTAATTCATATCTACTGATGTGAGCCAACCTAAATAATAAATTACACCGGCCAACGTGATTTTTATTGTTCTAGAATTTATTATTTTTTTCTATTTATTTTGTAGAGCTCGTAACGAAACGGGCCTAGTTGTATAACATTAGATTTTTTTTTTTATTAATAAATTTGATATTTTTGATTATTGAATTGAGTTAATTAAATTAATATTTATTAAGACACTTACAAATTCAGTTAAAAGGGCTGATACACTATTTTATTCCCAAAATTGATATCTTTACAATTCAACAAATATATTAACCAGCCTTGGGATCCGAGTTATCCTCATTATGAAGTTCTTTCGATTTCTCGGAGATTCCTTATGTTGTTGTATGTTCATGACTTAATGATGTTTGAACTACTTCAGGGTTATGCTCTCTCGATTAAAAAGGTAATTTTGAAAAACGTTGTTTAAATGAAGGAGTAATAGCGTAGCAAACGTCTAGACAAATTGAGAGCTTCCTCAATTTCGAAGATGATTTAAAAGAAGCCTAAGTCATTCCTTATGACATTACCTACCTGCGAATGAATCTTTTATCAAAATGAATCCAGACGTTCCAGACATTAGCACGAAAAAACAAACCGACATATACTTCATTTATTTTAAAGTATAGAAATGAGCTAATGAAAACAACCATTTGGTTGGAGGATTAATTTTCATTGACGTCAGTTTAATATTTATAGCTTATTATAAACTACTGTGAATTTCTTTTTAGGGTAGTTAACATGGCTTCTTAACTTTCAACAAATATTTAAAAAGAGTTTTTTATAAGTTTTCAAACTCGACCTTTTCATTTATTTCACTCGTTTACCTAAGTAGAAACAGAAAAATATATATGAAATGAAAATACTACGTCTAATGAAAGCTTTTAGTGAAATAAGAAAAATAATAAACCTTTTTATACTCTTTACATTTATTCGTATTATATTTACCTTTTTATACTTTTTTACAATCTTAGGAATTTTTAATAAAAAAATGTGTAGAGAATAATTTGTAAGATTAATGGGTATGTATATTATATATTGAATAATCAATTGCGTATTTGTAAGTCGGTAGAAGATTTATAAATCGATAAATAAGTCGTCCCTATCGGTATTAACCTTTAATTATTAGAGTGATTTTTTTTTATTTTACCATCAAAATAATTAAAATCTAAGGAATGGGTTTTTTCAATTTGCATTGGTTTCCACAAATCAGAACCGATACTGTTGTCAAATTAATAGTACGATATTTACTCAAATAGGAAATTCGTATTGTATTAGTAATATTTAAGTGCTCGAACTTTTCTTTAATCAACAGAGCGAAGTAGTTATTGATTGACTGTTTATTTTAAACGCTAGAAAAAAACTATTATTTTTAATAAATATGCTGCTATCCAAAAGACAATGTAAGTATATATAATTGTACTTATCTTTAATGTGGAACTAAAACCGTTGCAAAGACGAAGTTTGTTGTGTAATATTTAATTTTATTACTTTTTTGGAACATTATCTCTATTGCTTTTAATTTTAATAGAAGAAACAATGCTTCTTAAAAAACTTCTAATGTACAAAATTTGGAAACATATTGAAATATGTAGACTATATATTTGCATTATTCGAGTTTAGTAAAGCAGAAAACGCGATAATTGCATAGCGAATTTGTCTTCTAGCACTCATATATCTTATTTCACATTTTGTAAAACTATTGTTGACAGTACAGGTTTGATTATCATAATTAGTAAATGTATTAAATAGCAAAAGATATTATGCTGATAATAATGGTTCTCAACGTAAAAGTTTATTTTAATCCAATTTTAATAAATAGGTATTTTTAAATTACGCAACACATTTTGATAAAATTGATTTCCACAAAATCGTAAAAAGCATTCTATTTGTAATTTACAATGGCTATTATTAAACATAATTCAACTGTTATTACATAAAATGAAAAATTATTCTGGTTTACATGTTACTTGATAACTATGATAATATACATTCAATAAGACATTATTTTATCAAAAATATTTTCTGATAGGCGATCACTCGACTATGTTGGACACAAATTTTATTGTAAGAACATGCAATGTTGTTGTCTAAAATTCCTTAAACAACAAAGAATTTACTATATTATTTATTTATATGAAAATAACTTTCGTAGATTCTATTTATAGTGAAATAACTAATATCCGAAATGCCACTTACTTTATGCCACACGTCTAAAAATGAATGAGAAAGAGGAGACTAAACAGGAAATAAGAATCCTGAGAAGCAAGATGAGAAATGCCATGAACGCAATTCTTAATTGAAAATTCTAGCTTCTTTCTACAAATATGAACTTTTTATATTCCATCCAAGGTATATTATAAAATTTTTTAATATAAATATTTAATAACAAGTACCTACAACATATTATTATGCTTCAAGTATCCAGACAGTAGTGAAAAGAATTTCATGATATTATGTCAAAGGCTTTTAAAAAATCTCTTATTTTCCCATATACGAAACTATACGGGCGAACACGTTAAAAAAATAAATTTAGAGTTCATGTGAGATCTTTGTAATCAAATTCACAAAGAATGTCTCGTAAAAAAGTCCTTCAATTGCAGGTTTTTGGAAACTAGCTGTGCGGAAAATTTAAATGAACACGTAATGTTCACATTTAATAAATTGACTACATGACTGTTCAACTGGATTATATTTAAATAAGCACGGAAACAATAATTAACAATGCATTGCATTGTTTTTTGGAGAAAATTGGGTTTACAGTTTCTATATAGGAAAGAAAGTATCAAAGATTTATAAATTTAAATTAAATTATGTAATGAAAGCTATCTTTGTAGCCTATGCAGCTGATGTGAATAGTTAGGAATAAACTTCATAGAGGCTTTGCCGATACAACAATGTCATAATATACGGTCTCACCTATAAGTCGCACAAAGTATTTTACATTATGATTTACTGTTCCTTAATAATTTCATATAACATCAAGTCATTTTCGTCATCTATATAGCTTATAGAAGGGTTTTAAGCGGATGTGTTAACTGTTTAAAGCAATATTTTAATTTAATAATATTGTTCAATAAGTAGGCATATCCGCATCGTCTTGCGTACTGAGTATATTTAAATGCAAAGTTGCACAGTATACAAAACATTACTTGAAAAACCATTTGTCTGCCTGTTTGTTCACAATGAAATAATAAATGGCTTGCCTTTTTTTTTGGGACTGATGTTAAAAAATATGTAAAAATATGAATCTGCCCTGTACGTCATAAAAGAGTAAAGTAATTCTTTTAATGTTGCTTCAAAATTTACCTAAGTAGATCAGTTTCTGATTAGAGAAGTTCTGATAGAACTTAAAATAAAATACAATTCTGAGACTAAAGATAAATTTATGAAGTTATCTCTATTGAACGAGCTCTTTCCATTCAGTGGGAGAACATGATGGAAACAAATTGTATTATAATGCCATTATTCTTTTACTTTCAATGTCACTTTGAATAAAATCTTAGTACTTACTAAGTAAGTTTTAATATAAAAATATTTAATAATTGTGTGTTATTATTTTTATTATAAAGTGCACGGACTCTTTGGCTCAAGCTCATAAAGAATTACAATTAACAGTAATAGATGTTGATAAGACAAAGAAACTATACTTCGACGAAGAACACACAGCACATGATGTCAGGGACAAAGCTAAGGATATCGAGGAAAAGTGAGTTAGAATTCCTTGACATTTCTTATATCTTGGTGGTATTATGAACAAGTAATTTCAACTTGATAAATTCTACCTCTATGTCATTAACAGCACTGATGCTCAACATTTACAACATAATGTAATATGAAAATATAAATTGTTTATATATTAAAGAACCTACTAAACCTACTAACCTTTATTGCCTTTTAGACTCAAAAAGAAAAAAGGATCATTTTTTCAATCTATCACTTCGTTGCAAAAAAATAGTGCGAAAGTGTCGTCGCGACGAGATCAACTTGAAGAAAAATCTACAGGAGCACGGAATGACTATCTCTTGAGCATTGCAGCGGCTAATGCTCACCAGGTTTGGAACAAGAAGAGACCCGATTTTTTTTAATATATAATTAACCACTTTTATTTATGTATATACTTCATATTACCTTTACAGAATCGCTACTTTTTGGTAGAATTGCAAACCTGTATGCAGAGCATGGAATCATCTGTATATGAAAAAGTATCAGAATTTCTAACTCTTATGGGTCGCACCGAACTACTTACATGCTCAGCTACTCAACATTCATTCGGAAAGATTAGAGATCAAGCTCAACAGTTGACGCGAGAATATAATCTCCAGTGTCTATATTTGTACTATCCTGTACTCAAACAACACATTCAAGTACGTAACAATTTAAATCACTCATTATGATTATGTATGGAGGAGTCGTAAGTCAAGTCATAATTTTTTTTTACTTTTAGTACGAATTTGAGGCTTGTGATAACGACCCCGTTGATAATGTGACTATGGAGCATGAGTCAGTATCTTTAACTCTCGCTCAGGAGGCTCGTCGTTGGGCCACTCGAGTTGTGAGAGAAACTGCTCTTGTTAGAGATGCAACTCGTAAATTGCATCTATATCAGGCTATGCGAGATGCAGGACAAAAAGTAAGTTTTTATTCCATACTGGTGATGTTGCATGAGATTTTAGTAAACATTAATACTTTGCTTTAGGTTGATCCAAACGATCCAAATGGGCCTGAACTTGAAGTCCGCATGGATGAACTCCGAAACAATATAAGACGTTCAGAAACATCTAAAGCCAAGTATGAAGCTCGTTTAGAATGTCTCAGGAGCAGTGGGGCCCCAGTTGATGAATGGTTGAAAGAAGTAGATTTGTTAGCAGTGCAAGACACCTTACCTAGAAGCAGTAGCCTGCTTAGTGTTCGAACTGACGCATCTGGAGCAGCTGTACGTAAACACATGTAGTATATAACACGGTGACATTCTAATACTATGTGGCATAAAAATATTTTTTACTATCGTAGGACCAACCCAGTTCTGATTCATTTTATGATAGTGATAACACAGAGGGCGAAGTGGCCACTACTTCTGGTGTAGCTAGTACTTCTGGCCACCAACGTACTACATCTGATTCACAACATGAAGATGATAATGACGAGGATGTTGATGGTGTGTTAAATTTATATTTTACAAAAAAATTATATGACTGAAAGGTTATTTTTATATATATGCATATACCTACTTGTTTGTAACCCGTGAAAGAAGGGTTTGAAGAGGGTGTACAAGAAAGGTCTCATAAGTGAAACGTTAATGTCTGTCTAATGCATCGTTGCCTTAATAGATTTCTTTGTTTCCAAAAACTAAATAGTTGTTAGATATGTAAGTTTTATTAACATCGCCACAGCAGTTTTAGACAATGTGGTCTTTTCTAAAACGATGAAAGGCTTTTTTGGTTTTTATGCTTACTCGACTAAGCACTACGAAATGACGTTTAATGCGTACGATGCTTATTAAAATTTAATAAATAATCCATTTAGCCGCTTTAGAAGAAGAGCGTATGCGTATTGAGCAACTTACCGTTGGATGGGATGATCCCACTCAAGTTAACTGGGGTGAAGCGGACCAAGAAACGGATGCGACTCAGAAATCCACTGCTGTTGCAGAGGCCCCTGCTGCACCACTATATAAATGCACTGCATTATATTCATACACCGTAATATATAAAATCTTCACTTTTAATTTTTATTAAAATAAAATGATAGTTTGGTTAAAACAACTACCTGTAATAATAGGCTCAAAATCCGGATGAACTTTCAATTATTGAAAATGAACAACTTGAAGTGGTTGGGGAAGGAGATGGCGATGGTTGGCTCCGTGCTAGAAATTACAGAGGTGAAGAAGGTTATGTTCCTCATAACTATCTTGATGTGGAAAGGGAGCAAGTAAGTTTTATAATACAGATTTATTCCTAGCATCAAAATTCTTCATGCAAGCTATATTTAAATTTTCAGACTTCAAGTGCTCCAGGATTGGTGGCACAAATTTCATTCTCATCTGTAGATTACACAGTTGAAGGAGAAGATGCTGATATTGTACAGTCGCCAGACCAGATATCTGTTATATCTGCGCCAGTTAAACCCGAAGAAACCAAAGAAGAAGACACGGCTACAGCCAGTGTTGAGGAAAAACCTAAAACTTTGCCAACATTGGGATATTGCTTTTCTTTATATGACTATGACGCCGAGGGAGCTGACGAACTTAATCTCGAGGAAGGACAGGTTTGCCTTTAAACATATCTTATTTTTACATTATAGAATAAAACAGGTAAAGGTATCATGAATATGCTCTTATCCATAGATTATACGCATTGTTTCTCGTGACGCTCATGGAGTAGATGACGGATGGTGGCAAGGTGAAGCTAATGGTGTAATTGGTAATTTCCCATCGCTTATCGTTGAAGAATGTGATGAGGTATGTATATTTAACTAAGAACTTTAATTAGTAGAACAATTGATATGAAACCTTTTGTTTTTCTGTGTTAGCATGGAGAACCACTTAGTGGGGGAGATGATGATTGGACTCCACCAGATTCCGCCCCTCCAGTATTCGTTTCACCCCCCGAATCCCCCACTGATTTCAACGACGACAGTAAGTGCTCATGAATGAACTTTAATTTTCACTCCCTTTTTCTTCCTTGCACCCATATTTCGTACTTTGGCAACTTCATAATTTACTTGATATTTTAATTCCCCTTAAATGTTTAATACGTGAAGTTGTTTTTGTTCGAATTTTATGCCTTGTTGTCTTGAAGAGAAGCAAAGTATTAATTTGTATAGTAAACAATATAGTCGCGATAAAAATGCGGTTTGATAGGCAGTAGTTATGTGACAGATTGGATTATTGGCTATCGTTGTTTCTCTATTGGTTTCTATAGCACGTTTTAAATTATTAATTACTTTAGATATTGGAATTTAAAAAAGCTGCGACTCGTGAATTATCATACATCACCATAAATGCATGATATTTGCACGAATATTATAATAGTTTGAAATATATTTATTGAAAATAGATAGTTTTAATTTAGAATTAATATAAATTTAATATATCGATTTGATCGATTCAAGGAACTTAATTGAAAGGCAATTGTTTGAAAGTTGTAAAGTTCGTTTTTAAGTCTACACATTATGAAATTATTCAAATTAAACACAAATAATTTCTTTCACCGACTTTACTTCATTTTCTTCCTGGCTCTAAATTCTAACTAACCTTATCCCTTTTCTTTCTACTAAGATAAATTTTTCACACTTCGATGCAGCTACCGAGGGTCGATAGAGACTCCTTGTATTATCTAATATGTACCAACTTTTGGCTTTTGTGACTGTGTGTATTGATACCTGTATGTGCGTTTAATGTGGTTGTTGTGGTTTTTTGGGAGCCTAGTGCTTTAGTAGCCGCTTCATAGCAGAGGTCTTCGCACATTTGGCATAACTCGATTCGATAGTTGAACTATTTACCCTTACTCCGGACGCTGCCAGTTTTCGGTGAGAACAACAACACTAAGAATGCTGCACCCCCCGCGGCTCCTCCCCCGCCCCCGCCTGCTGATTTGGGTGACTCTATGGACAGTCAACCAGACTTCAGCTTTAACCTTGAACTTAGTAGGAACCAAGTCGAGCACTACGATTCACAATTCGGCGAAGAGCACTCTGTTAACCCGCCGGTAACCATAGTCGGTAAGTAAATTTATTTTTTAGTTAAAGCAAGTGCGGTTTGAAAAAAAATATAATAATAATTGTTCAGCTACAAAAAAAATATTCGTGGAGCCTACTGAGTTGTATAAAATGTAATTTTATATATTTCAGTAAGGTATTACTTCATTTAGATAATGGATATTGAAAATTCTGTATGTAAAAAATATTAATATCAAATGAATTCTTTTTTCATGCTTCAGTTGATGAGGTTGTCGGTGATATGTTTGAAGAAGAGGTTTGGGTTTTAATTAAACACTTGTATAATTTGTATGTTTATATGTCTGCTTTATAAAGCGCTTTATTGGTAACAGTGAGCATGGAGATCCCTGTTTCATGATAAAGTCATGTTCCAAATGATCGAATACAATGACATAATATGTGCAAAATTACTTATTCGCTTTCAAAATAACATTGTAAATGTATTTATTTTATGTTCACCAAGATGATTTTTGTAATCGATCCTTTGAAAGGGGTCGTGTTATTTGTGCACTTCGTGACACAATGCTTGTGCGAACTAAAAGTGATATTTTTTGAAAACAATTAATCAGTGTATATTTCGGGAATAGATGGAAAAGTTGGTAACATAGTTTAAAAGAACTTACAGTACAGTATACAGTCAAATTTATTAAACATTTATTCGGATAGTAAGAATTCTAAAGTATTGTACGAAAAAAATCTTACTATAGTCATGAAAGTATCTAGATCTCACATCATCACGAGCATGACAGCTTTTGTAGTTAGAAAGTATTAAAACGTTTTTACTTTAACTAGAGGAAGAAGATAATGAATAGATTTTATACGATTTTTCTTATTATCAAAAAAAGCACTGTTTATTTGATCTCAAACAATCCGACACTTTATGACGGCAAAGAAAAATTTAATTATAAACAATAATACTTCGACCTTGCTAGGAAGTGGAGGAGTTGCCGCCCGCTCCGGTACCAAAACCTGCACCGCCCAAAGTTGAAATTACAGACGACGAATGTGGCCTTGGGGTAGCCCAAATAGTTATCACAGCTGCTACCCCTATGATGGAGGAGCCTGACCAACCATTTCCACCAACTGAGCCCGAGCCTGAGCCCGAGCCCGAACCTGAGCGCGAGCGCGAGACTGAAAAGACTAGCGCACCTGAGCGTATTGAGGAAAACGATGACGAAGAATCTTCTCTTTCTGAACAAACCGCTGTTTGTCTCCGCGATTCTGAAGAAGGTCATGCTGATTCAGCCCCACACCCGCAGTCAAGCTCAACAGCTTCTGAAGGAGAATCGACAGGCGCTTCAGTTGCCTCGGGTCCCCCTACCGCTCCCCAGTCCCCCCCTTCAGCCCCTCGTGCCGGGCGCGCCTCCATCCCCGATGAATTAGAACCTGCGCAACTCGCAAGGCTCACTAATCTTAAGGAGTCCAATGCCTAGACCTTATACTTCTCGACTGACTTACTAACATTCTAGATCGTCATTCTTCTACTTGACAGTATTTTTTAAGAATACGTTATTTTTTTATCTTCCAAAAATTTTTTCAGGCAAAGAAAAGGGCTACAACCCATTTAACATTTATTTCACACAAAAATTTTATTTCTGTCATAGATCGTTTCTCACATATGGATTATTTTATAATGACATTATTTTACAACTCATATTTTCAAATAAAAATACTCAAAGAGCTTTTAGTGATACCTTTTGTTATTTGTATTAATTATTTTAAATCTACTTTTTACTCACTGCATGATTATCTGACTGCAGTGTAATCAAACTTGTTGATTCTTATAATGAGAAACGGTCCAATTGTCGTAGCACTCTTGTATATATTATTTTTAGTTGACGGTAAGAACTTCTAACTTTATAATCAAGATATTTCAAAATGACTTACATGTTGTTTAATAATAATTAATGTACTTTTTATTTGGAATCCCAACCAAAAATTCATAATCTTTATGACTAGTGTGGTAAAACTCATTTCAAGAAAGCTTTAATCTTTCATAACTTTAAAACTATAATTATAAAGTACATCTTTAAATTCTAACAATACTCTGTTTTTTCCAACTTGAAATAACAAAAATGTTGGAAAATGCTCTAAACATGTACAATTATTTAATTTGAAAGATTCCGTCTAGCGAGTTGCCCAAAATAAAATACAAACGAAAAGAACCCTATCGAACAAAACAGTCATTAAAGATTAGGCATGCCAAAATATTATTTACTTCTGCGGGCTCAAGTACAACTTTAATGTGGAAATTGTTGATAAGATAACTTACATTAACTCTAAATTTTTCCCGTTTCCTATTTAAAGAATATTTGGTGGGAAGCTTTTGTACCTGCGTACATTTAGTTAACTATGTACCTTTTTATATCCAATATTAAATTATAGAAACCTGATTGTCTTTACTTCAAGAATAATAATAGAATTGAAGGAGTTTTGTAATTCATAAGTATAGCTAACTTTTGTAGACATTCACATAGCACATTATATAAAATATTTAATAAACTATACTTTATTAAGTCAGATGTTAGACGTTAGGTTGTTGTGCTTATTACAGAAATTATTAAATGTTATTTACGGTCGCATCACTTTTCTCAAATAAATAATGGATTTCTGAATTATCAATATGAAACAACTAAACAGTATAAATGTTAATTCTATTATAAACGTATGTATTCGGTAAATTATAAAAAAAATAACTTTTATTTGTTAACAATTATATTTTTAAAGTGTTAGAGATTACAATACTCTTGGTAATCTTGATGTTAAATTGTTATCTATGTCGCAGTATGTACTTCTATTATCATCGTTATACTCAAATAAAACTCGGACACAAATTAAGAACAAAAGATGTAAAATGCGAAGTAATACGAGAGACCAAATTATTATTAATAAAAAATTGAAATGAACATGCAAGAACAGAACTACAAAAATGAATTTCATTTCATTTCACGCGAACCAGATTAAAAAGAAATTGGTCTATATTTGTGTCCATCGGTAATTATATGAAAATAAAGCTCAAGCTTTTAACATTTCCAGAACCCAAAGTTACCAACTAGCACAATTATATCTTATTAATTTTGATTAACTATAATTGAAATCACCTTTAAACATACAATGCCGGTTGAATGAAATTTCTGTGAAGTTAATAATTTATTAATATCTTTTATATTGGAAGGGCGTGTGTTTTATATAACGTAGTAAGTATTCATGTTAAAGAAGATTAGTATAAAATTTATTACGGAGGAGACAAAAGGCATAAAAATTTTAGGGTTCTTCGAGCGCGAATCTACTGTACGTAGGATTGTAGAACCGGCAGATTAGTTTGTTAATATTAATTAATTAAATAACATAATACTATCTTAATCTTCTTTCCGTTACTGTTTTCGAAAAAGAGAACCGTAGCGCCTTGTAGCCGTGTATAAACAGATTCATTTTACTGATTAAAAAACCATAATATTACGTAGACAATTTCTAAGTGTTGTATTTCTTTAGAGACATAAATGATATTAGAACTAGAAATTACAGCCTAAATACTGGAAACGCTAAATTAATTATAATATATTAAATTACTCACCCTATAATCGTTTTTTATTTCCACTTGTCCTTTTACATTACTATGACTTGATTTAAATTTAGAGTTCTACTGAAATCATCACATTTTAATTTATCTTCACATTTATTATTACTGTATAATGATTTCAAAAGACAAAAAGATCAAACATCTTTATTAATTATTTATTTAAAATAAGAGTAATCTTATGTATAATAAAATATGTTTATTTTGCTGTATATAAAGCGTGGGATGCTTATTAAGTTATTTCCATAATTTGTTTACTTCTACCAATATTGGGATTATTGTAATACACAATAATCCTCTACAACTTGTATCATAATTATATCATAATGAAGAGAGCGTAGCATTTATTCTGTGATAATGATAAAAATGGTAACCAAATAATCAAAATTATGGTAGTATGAGCACCTATTGCCACGATCAGTAATAAGATCTCTTATAACCCTGATACCAGAAGAATAAATCTAATTAAACAAAATTTTCATATTCGGCTGCACATATCTGTCTGAAAAAACCTTATGAATCGTGCACTTATTTTGGGACTGTCGATTGAAATCTCGAAGTATTTTTAAAACTACACATTTTGAACCCCACCTATGTTAAGATCTAACGAAAAAGAACATAATAAAGAGTAGTCAAACTGCGGGAGACTGTAGTGAAACGCGATTTATAATTGAATGTTACGTTGTGTGTATCTCGGGAACCTTGATACCTGCGAATAAAACAATCGTTTTCAAATTTTACATTCAAAAACTTACGATCTAATGAGATTTAAAACTTTCGTGAGTATTCATTAAAATAAAACGAATATTTTCGGATTTCCGTTTTGAGATGAGATGAAATACTCATTGTCACTTGATCTCAGAATGATCACAGTTGCTGTAAAGTAAGTCAGGAAAAGTACCGAAACGTCGGAAGTATGTACCTAGTTCAAAATAATAAAAAACGCGTAGAACATCCGAGAATATGTATAAATTAAATTTATTAGGATCTATGTCTGAACTTTAAAAAAAAAGCAGTTTTTAAATATCAATACAATGGTCTGTAGACAGCCCACATCGTTGGAAGAGTTGGTGGGTCATACGACCCGTGATGCTTGGTGGCTTGTATTAGAGCATTTAGAAACTATTTGACTCATAATTTTTATGTTTAATTATATAAAATATTGAATAACATTATATTTAAATGATATACATACGTAAGTGTAATTTATCTTTAAGAAGTTCCTATAGAAACATTTTCCGGAATCTGAGTACGTACAAGGATGTAAGTCTAATTTTGATGTGAAATTAACACTGAATTATTCGAACTGTCCACGTTTTCGTATCAATCTTCCAAAAATCAAAACTTTTTGTTTCATTGAAATACTTAACCTAGCCTTCGTTTAGTACATTTTGTTGTATTGTTTCTTATACACGTGACTGAAAGGTATAGTGTAATAAAACAGAAACATAACTCCTTTTTATATTTTATTCAAGAGGTAGCTTAGTCATACTCAATTCAATGTCGTTATTTAACCACACAAATATATAATTTTTGTGCTTCCATTCACAGAGCAATTAATTTATTAATTAACATGTTCTCACTTACAATATACACACATATACCTATTGTCCGTGAAATTTTAAAGCAAAGTTAATATTAGTTATTATACAAAAATACATTCTCGCTCATAAAGCTCGTTGACAAACAAAAATGTAAAACTGTTAAGTATCAAAATTTTAAAAACTCTACTGTCATATAACATCCTCTGTACATTATATTTTATTAATCTTACAGAACAATTGTAGGGGAAGCAGGGTGCGAGACGGGATTCATTCATTAGTGTGTTGCGCGAAAAACCAAACACAAATTTTCTGTCTTGCTATCTGTTTTTAATGATGCCTCGCCATCTTATTACTAGAGAAGTTCACGCGTGTTTGCACCAACACCGGAAACATCGCGTATGTTTTGTACGTTAATTTTAGTTAATTTAATACATTAAAAGGTATTCTAATATAAATTCGCAAAGACATATGCTGTGCCATAAATGACCCTTGCCACTGAAGCCTCTGTGAAAGTTCATTTAATACCAAAACATAATTTCAAGAGACTAAGATAAACAACTAGCAATATCTGATATGAATAATTTTTTACAACAAAAGATTTTATGTATTCTCATATGGCTATTATATTACAAATATTATATCCTATCCTGGATTAAAAATATTGGAGCCGAACTTTTATAACTCTAAAACACAAAAGTGGCTAAACTTAGTACGGGTCTATTCAATCAGAAATATCGATACGGAATTAAGAAAGCACATTAGTTACTGATACAACCTTAAACTTAAAGCTTAACAAACAAGACTTGAACATTTCAAAGTCTATATAAGTCACAATAATAATAAATAAATAAGTACTCGAATATATTAGAAGCTCCTGTTATATAAGTCCCGTAACTTTAAGGACCCTTGAACCTCTTCCCCTAATATTTGTAATGAATGCGTAAATTTACGTCGAGAACTGATATTGATCATAGATTTCGTTAAACATGTCCCTACAGTTCATTTTAACTTTGAGTTTTGAACAGAGTAAGAATACACCGGACAGTTTTCTATGCAGCGAATATATTTCCTCCGGCGGTGGGCACAGTCTGTGAGTTAACACTGTGGGCACTAAACCCTGTATACGTCGTGTGGTTTTTTGTGTGCCAAAATCAAATTCTTCACCCTCCATAGTGAATACCTCGCCCATTATCATTACCATATCCACGTGCGTTTCTTCCATTATCTGGTGAAAAATAGAAAAAAGGAATTCAATAATATATGTACAAATAATTTCGATGGACACACCCCTCCTCGTCATTTTAACAGGAAATAAATATGCAAATAAGAAGGTCCTAGAGAATCATTATTAGATTAACAAGAAAGCGTGTAAAATAAATTTTGTCAAAATATTATCAAATTGATGATATGGAACAAAAAAAATTGTTTGTTATTTTTAGGCACATGTTATTTTTATTTCACCCCACTCTAAGCATAGTTGACACAGCAGATTTTCTTCTCATAAAATATCATTTACATTCCTTCAATTTATGACAATAACAAAATTAGAAGAATTCTTTTAATCATAACCATTACCTTGGACTCATATCCTGTAAGGAATTTCATTTCCAAAGACTTCTTCAATATGGCAGCGCGATCACCCATAGAAGCAGCTTTAATTATTTGAATGTATTGATCCATGAATTCTTTCGAATATTCTCTAGTTGCACCAAAGTCCAAAAGAATTACCTTTAACAAAATAATATAAAATAAGTTGTACTTTATTAATATATTACTACATATTACGTTTCCAATAATAGTGAAAGAGTATTTAATTGTACATATTTTTAAATAGCAAATTACCGACTTTTTAAAAATACTAATTTATTAAATTCATGCAAGTCTACTTAAATGAAAGTAAGTACTTTAGATATATTTCACAAAGCTTGCTTGACATAGATAAATATCAGAACGTGAATGAAACTCATGTACATAGCAAATGTACATGTTCATTGATGACATTTAGGAATTCCACTTGTACTGTAATACCTGTTTCGTGTTCGTATTGTAAAAGAAATTAGCCCAATTCGGATCCGTCTGCATACATCTTAACACAAACATTTCCCGCAGACAGAGCTGCATGATCTTGTAAGCGATGTCATATCTAACGTTATAGTCAGCATCAAAAAGTTTGTCGAGAGGTGTACCATCTATTAACTCTGTTGTTATTACCTCCTGGGCACAGAGTTCATCTGTAAAGGACGCGTCTGTTAATGTATATCATCATCATCATCATCATCAGCCGAAAGACGTCCACTGCAGGACATAGGCCTCCCCCAAGGATCTCCACGACGACCGGTCTTGTGCCACCCGCATCCAGCGGATTCCCGCGACCTTTACCAGATCGTCGGTCCACCTTGTTGGGGGCCTTGTTTGTTAATGTATATACGTATAGAAAAATTTAACTGTTATTTTTGGGGACTTTGGGAGCTTTCAATGTAAAGCTTTCTACAATATATAATATAAAACTCAGATTGAAGGATTAAACCAAGTTAAAGAATCAAAATTAAAAGTAAAGGATATACGAAATACCTAGGCAGATGTTAGCCCGATTATATAGTATAAGATAAATGAGCAACCAGTGTCAAGTTAAAGTGGTTGTGTAACTAATTGAACTATGAACACCTTTTGTAGAGATTATTGTAATAATTTATCAACTAATACATAATCAGTCAGTCAGTCATCAGCCTATCAGAGCCCGCTGCTGAGCAAAGGCTTCTTCTAACAATGAGTAGGTTTGAGCATTAATCACCACGCTTGCTCAAGACGGTTTGGCGATATCAAACTTATTTCAAACTTATAATTGTGAAATTATAAGTCCAGGTTGCCTCACATTGTTTTCCTTCACCGTCCGCTAGGGTGTAAATGCTCTTAGAAAGTTCATATGACCCGGAAAAATTACATTGGTACTTGCCAGGATCGAACCCGAGCCCTCGTGAACAAGATGCGGGCTTTTAAACCCTAGGCCACTACTGACAACGATACATAATAAAATTTAGAAATATTAAAACTAATATCTAATGCTTTTAATATACAACGTCTAAGTCTAAATAAAAACATACCTATAACCGCAGGTACAAAGTATTCATTGTATGGAGAAAGAAGTTGTTTAAATTTCTTAGTACATTCTGCCTCCCTTCTGTAATCCACTTCCCAGGCAAGTTCCTTCTTTGCAACTTCCACTACATTATCTATGAACATTCCTTTTGGGAACATATTCCACACCTTAAACGAAAATATGGAAAAGATATACATATAAATAGACTTAACATTGGTTATTATTTGCTCACATTATATATCCAGTGAATGTTCTCCAATACAACTATACCATGTGATTAATGCAGATGATCTGGAAGGATTCCATAATCTTAGTTATTATAAAGAATATTAAAATATATAACTCACTTTCAACACTCCAACAAGGTTGTCAATATCACTGTTGATTCCTTGGGCAACACCAGGATACTGTACTTTAATGGCCACCTCTTGACTGTTATGTAGCACCCCTAGATGCACTTGCCCTAGACACAACAAACATTGTTCTAAATATAATTAGAAGACAAAAAAAAAAAATACTTTTAAGAATGATTTTTTTTGTTTTTTCCACAGTACAATAAATAATAGAGAATAGTGCTGTAAAATTAATTTTAGGTGCAGTACCAATGGAAGCTGCAGCAAAGGGCTGCTCCTCAAAGTGTTGTATCTTAGTTCTCCAATCGGTCCCCAGTTGAGAACTCATGACCTTCTCAACTTGCCATACCGGCATGAAGTCGGCTGACTGACGAACCCGGTCAAATATACGCTGCAGATCCGATGGTATAACAGACTCATCTTGGATGCTTAACAGTTGTCCTAACTTCAAAGCTGCACCTAGATTATAATACGATAGTAGGGTTATAGTTTGCGATTTCTATTTTGTTTTTCTTCTTCATGTACCTTAAATCTTTTCTTTAAAAAATCGCTCTCACTGATATGTCAAAAAGTTGCGCTGAGGTAAATTGTCTTTAATGTCGTTAATTTATCTGAGAAATAGTTTGAGAAACAATAAATTTGAAAAAACTCATATAAATGTCAGTCACAAAATTCATAACGACAATTTATATAAAATATTGTGCAGTACATTTTAAAAAAAGACGATCTAAGGATATATTATATCGTTCCACATTACCTCTGACTTTACACAGTGTATCCACAATGCGTTCTGCATTAGCAGGTGACAGGAAAACATTTGCTGAATCGTCAGATTTTCCTGTCATCGATTGTAGAGTGTTTCTTGCATACTGGGCTACTGTACCTACACCAAGCCCAGCAGCAAGTGATCCGAAAGACATCATTCTGCCTATACGAGAAGAGGGGACCACACGAGCTTTTGAGTTTTCACTGAGCTGAAACAAATCATGCAAATTGATAGACACTATAGTAGCATTTTTCGATATACATATATACCTCAACATTTGATCATATGGTATTAGATATTAGCAATCAATATAAAAGTGCTCCCCATTTATACCTCTCAACTCTTTCTCTTAGTAAAAGCATTTATCACAATGCCTAAAAAGAGTAATGTTAATTTGTTATACTGAAAACTTACTGAAACCTTCATCTTCTTTTTGGCTACAGGCTTTGGAATAGACGAACTGCTTGCCTCTGCGACTGGTGCAACTTTTTCCACAGAAGGAACTTTTGACTGTTTTGACATTTCTGGTTTTATCACAGGTATTGCAACTTCTTCAATCGATTTCAGAACTTGTTCAGTGGGTGATGTAGTTGTAGTTGAAACTATTTTCTTTTGAGTCTGTTTTAAATTCTCAAAGGTCTCATTGAACTCTTTGTTGAGCAATTCAATTTCTTCTTGCAGTTGTGGATCCATATTAGATGCACTATGTACATTATTAATTGGATTAGTTCTATACATAGTGACATATTCTTTGACACCATGAATGACAACCATGGCCCTATCAAAAACATCACTAGACATATCAGTACTAGGCTTATAAGATACAACATTAGTAGGACATGACTGCAGAGAAGGCCGAAAACTAGAGTTATTCCATATTAGTCTAGAATTTTCTTGTTGGATTTTAATACCAGCTTCTATTACCTGCCGAAGACCTCTCACCACGCCTATGAAGTCATTAATGTGTGTCATAGCCTGAAAGGGTTAAGAAATGTAAATATTTACTATAAAGCTTACAAGCATTACATAGGAAGCTGAGTATTATTGTGAATGTGTGAATTAATAATCGATAATTACAAGTAATAAAGTTCAACCATATTAGAAAGGAAAACTTTGTAAGTCAATGAATATAGATGTATCATTCCGTCGTCTTGGCTAAATTACTAAATATATAAAGATTTTTTTTATTATAATGTTAGTGTTTTAATAAAAGCTTAAGATATCTAAAGAAAAGTTTACTCTCTAATTAAAAAGTGTACTAAATTATGAATCGTATTGAACAATTCTAAGTACAAATTATTAATACGTATTGAAGTCATCTTAAAGTGAGTCACAATGGAAGATCAATTTGAATCAAATCATAAGATTACACACATGGTACTTATTATTGCATAATCATTTTAGTAAAATACCTTATATAAATTGTGAACTTTGATCCAATTTTTAAAATGTGAGATGTAATTAAAATTCATCTCTATAAATTTTATTTTGACATTAAAAATTAAAGTTTTCATTCAAATATACGTGATTATAGTGAATATTAAAAATATTACATGATTTATGTACCTTGTTTTATCGTATTTATTCAGAAACGCTTAGTCAAAACATATATTTTTAATATAACGGAATAACTAGTAAATAGTGCAAATATAAATTTATATTTAAATAACCGAGAGCACCAAAACTTGTACAATGTTTTTCCTGTGCTGTCACAAATACTGTCATATTTGACATATAAATTTTCAAATAAACTTCTTAAGCATATTTTAATTTATTGTCTATATTTAATTTGTTTTTTTTTTCTTTCTTTTTAATTTAAATAAGTTATACTCGACTTTTTTAAATAGTTTAGAATCATATTTTTAAATTATTTTTTTTTTAAATGGAAAAAGCATATATGAAACGCTTTACATAAAATTATTATTTCGTGACATTTTAGTCACAACACAGTGAGAAAATATATATTTTTTTAATTAAAATAAAGACTTACCAAAAATATTTTTTTTATATTATGAATATAAAGATATTTTCAAAGTAAATTTTATAGTAAATTATTAAAAAAATATTTTTTTTTGTAAATATTATACTGCTGTTCGAGCTCCGATAACCTATCTATTTTTCTTGATTTTAAGTTACCTAAATTATATAGGAGTGTTTTCCCTTAAATTTATTAAAATTATACCATTATAAATAAGTCCTTTGTCGGTGGATATAATCAAAAATACTTATTATATAATACTTACGCCATTTTTGTCCCCCTTTTTCTTATACTTATGGGAAGTGTTTGAAACTGCGATTTTTAAAAAGTACAAAATAGTGTACACTAAGATATTTGAAAGCATGATTTGAAATTATTCAAAAGTTTACATCCATGATCTATTATAACTTTAAATAAGATTTTTTAGGCATCTTTCCCTTATTTTAAATATAATGCCTCCTAACCAGTTGGAATATGTATAGGATATATAATTATAAAAAAGAATATATAAATAAAACGCCAATTTGGGAGTATATTATATTTTACATCGATAAGACAATCTGAATCCAATACCGTGACAAAAATATTTCAAAGAGTAAAGATTAAAACATTAAATGTCAATACGTCGTACAACTATAAATTTTATCCCGAGAACCAAACGAGTATATTATAAATTGGAATTTTTCCATATAATATCATGAATACAACCTAATAGAAAGCTCGGTTGGTTCTTACACTACGCCATGTTGGTAAATGATCTTAAGATCAAATACCTTCTTTTAGCCACCAAGTAACTTACCACCATTCTTAATATCAATCAGTTCTAATAATTAGCACATTGATTAAGTATATCTTATAATGATAAATATAGTCAAACTACACATCAATATGTTTTTAAAGAGTAAATTCAAATTTTATTTATTATCCATCCATTGACAATTACACAAGGATAGTTTTGATCAATTACGAAACTATTACACATAACTATTTATTATGCGATTAAATACCAGAAGAAACACATTGTTTCACGAAGTATATTGTAATAGATTTTCATTTTTGCATAATGGCCCTGTCTTACAAAAATTACAGGTGACATTAATGCATATGTTTACATATTTAAAAGGGTTTCCATGACTGCTTTGAAGTTTGATTCTGGCAACACGGTGCAGTGAGATGATCGGTAGTCACGCATGTACTTCTCAATCTTAAAAAAATATATATTGCATTAGCTTTTTTTCTTCTATAGAACTATAAAACCTAGAAAAAATTATATGTACCATCCTAAGGAGCCTCCTCTTTGACTCGGGTAAATCTGTCCTAGAGAGCACAATGCGTTGTTGATCAGACAGAGCGACGCTAGCCTGGAGTAGATCAATCACAGGCTTCTCTCCGTTTAGCTCCTCGAAAAATTCCGGGTGACGACTCACCACAAGTCTCAGGAACAGGTAATTGCCGCGGTTGGTAGCAAGCTGGCCTTGTCTGCAAGAAATATTATTCCACAGCCGATATTAGGTAGAGCAATTTTTTTTTTCATGTACTTAATATTACTTATATGAAAAACAAATTAAGAGTCCTAATTTTAATTTAATAGAGCAGATAGCATTTTGTGTAATATAATTTTTTTATTATAACCGTATGCAAATAACTTCATCTTCAGTACGGCGAACCAATTGTACGGGGCCTGGAAATCTCACAAGCAAATCGCCAACGTTAAGGTCAACATAAGAACGAATAACTTCCTTCACAAGATAATTCCATGAGCTGGGCATTTGCTTGATAGCCAGGGGCAAAAGGTCGTCAAATGAAGCGTCCAAAATCTGAAAACATCGATAAAGTAAGGTAATTATTGACAAAATAATCTAAACAGCTAATTTTAAGTATATATAGATTTTGTTTGGTACTTACAAGACCTCTCATATCAGGATATGAAGCAGCGGCCCAGGCGGACACATAGCCTCCAATGCTCCAACCAAACATGACGATATCCTCAACATTGAAGTCAAGTTCGTTAATAGCGTATTGGACAACAGCATCAATGGCGTTTTGTTCTTGACGTGGAAACGGAAATCCCTAAAAATATACAAATGGGCCCAAGAATTAAAGAAATGCCGGATTTCTCCATGTTCCAGAGATGAATAGTTTATGAAGAGCTTCTAACATGTTATTAAGTATCAATGAAAAAAAGTTTAAATAATAAAGACAATACTATCTCATTTCATAGTTTTAAGATAATTCACATCGATACGAGTAAGGCTGCGGAAAATAAGAATCGTCGATATCCCTATAATTGGTTTTATAAATAGAAATAGTTACCTGAAGCCGCACTCACAAATGAAAATTTTGATTAATAATTGAAATACATATCATAATATATGATTACAAATAATTTTATAAAAACTAACCGTACTGTCGCCAAATCCTGGATGGTTCCACCCCAAGGTCGAGAAACCGGCTTTAGCTGGTGTTACCATTATGCCAACTTCATAAAAGCCAGAGTTACCCTCGCTGCAGATCACAAGGATCCTCCCATTCAAAGAAGTCAATCGGTTGTCGACAAACATCGTGTCGATAGTGTTTCCATCAGCTGTCACAATTCTGGCCCTTTTACCATTATAAACCTCGACGAGGTTTAGTCTACCCTCTTCTAGCGCCGTCCCTGGATCGCCAATATATATTAACGGAGAAAAATAGTGTGGTCATAATCAAATGTTGAGTTTCAGTTCTGATAAACATTATAACGTTACCCACATAGAATGTTCTGGAGTACCCCAACACAACCAGGATATATGAGGCGTATGGCGAAGGTTTTAATGGCGAAGTAGGCTAGTATTTGTATGGTAACTCTCTTGTAATATGGTAGTTCTGGATTAGCACATTTGGAGAATGGGTTGACAGCAGGTTCACTGAAAATTATAAAGGAAATTATTATGGTTATTATAAGTATTAGTATTTATGTTCCTACTCGATATCTGATTAAAGCTTACCTGGCAATAGGGTCCATGATGAATGAAATTGGCCAACGACTGAAATCGAAATCATATTTTCGGATGCTTTCTATGTAACTCTTCTCGTCAACCACGGGCCTGTAGAGAGTATGCAAAAATTCCACGTAGTCGGGATTGGAAGCTCTCCCTAGCGATCTCATGAACAGGGTCAAAGAGAAGAAGCATCCGACAGTTCCGATGAGATAGAAAAGCGTGTTCATCTCCTCAACGGAGAAAAAGCCTCTTTTAAAAATGTACATACACAACAATGGTGATGTATATAGACCCATGTTTACAATATTCCTAGTCTGTGGATCGAGAAATTAGTATTGTTATTTTACTTGGTTGTGTTTGAAGTGTAAATTGATTCAATTGTAACTTACCGCTGAGAGGAGTTTAGTAGCGACTTGTTCCATAATATTAGGTTCATAGGCCCCCTAAAATACGACAAACAATGAAAATGTGTTTGGAAAAATTTATTTCAAATAGTATTAATGAAAGTGTCAACATGGGGGAGATGCACTATTTATGAAGTACACAAAAAATAACAGTTAATCCGCCTGTAAGATTTGTCTATCATTAATTTCAAAATGGACAAAATATTTAAAGGACACATCTAACTTTAAATCTCAACATTATATTCTATACTGTTTACTTATTAATATATAAGAATACGAAACATTGTGTACAACACGAAAAGTATCATGATCATAACATCGTAATTCACAATTCGACATTTGCTGAACTTTTTAAATTGCATTCAATGCATTATGAAATGTAGAGAGAGAGAGAGAGAGCAAGCGGGGGTTTATGTATTGATATTGATTTTGTCCTATAGCAATTATAGTATTGAAGAGATTATGTGGAAGCTTGCGCGGTAAATATTTGCGCAGGTAACAAAAGCTTTCAAAATTCGATATTACGACGCAGATGCAATGGATCCTGTATGTATATCATTTATATAACTCCGACGGCGCTGCTGGACCCTATGCATAATAACATGTATACATATATATTTAGGTATTGTGAACGCAATTTGTTGTTGCCCACTTTATTATATTGAAACGGTTTGCAGCCTAAAAATAAAATATACTTGAATTCTTATTATTTTTTTTTGTAAATACAGGATAACAATGATGTTTTCAAATGTATCCATATAGCAGTCAGAATTTATATAAATAATATATTTTCATGCGGTAGGTAATTATTTTTTAATCAGACAGACTCAAAATCTTATATTTGTTTTGTTTATTGTAATAAAAAAGTAACTAATTTCATAACATAATACACATACTATGTATATAATATAATAACAATCATACTTGTTATTTTTTTTTTTAATAGAAAAGCTGACAAATATATTCCTCTCAGGTAAGTATCATTATTAGAACAGTATAACAGTAACACATCATTTGAAGGCTTAGATAGTTATTATTAATAATAACATCTCCATTATTTTTTGCCGGAGAATTGTAATATCCAAAGCTTTTCAACAAATCCATCTGAATGTAGATAGGATTAAACTGTTAGGAACTAATGACGACAGCCAGCGGTTTAAATCTTTAATAATTTTTGATTGTTGCCAAATGATACAGGAATGTTAATTTTTCTTCATCCCATAAAGATGTAGAAAAGATTTGCAATTGATTCTGTTTTCTTTAGGTTAACCCTTATGTTAGTAAACATAAATAAAATATGCATGTCATCTTCATGATATTAGGTAGCTTTCTTCAACTTGAGAGCCACACAACCAAAATCAAGGAACACATAGATTATATTAGTGTGTATGTTAGAGGGAGAGAGATGTCATAGATGGAGGTGGAAAATCAATATTGCAACACATCATGCTCCCTCTGCATTTTTGATGATGTATAACAAAAATAAATACACAACATATAATACCATGGATACCTTTTTTGTAATATTGTATTTAAACCACAGTTTACAGTTTCAGCATCCTTTACGAAAAAAAATAAAATTATTATACATACTAAAGCATGCGGATATACTTACATCGCCGTCGCCTTGTCCATATATTCTGTACAAACGTGGTGAAAATACGCAGTCTAAGATTAATTGCATCATTTTAGTCGTCTTATGCTCTCAAGAAAATAGAAATAATAGTATTTATTTTAGTATAACAAAAAATATCAAAAATGCAAAATGAAAACTGAGTTTATAAAGATTTAGTATACCAAAAGTTATTAAAATGATATTTTTTTTATTTGTACGCTCTTTTATGCGATTTAAATTTAATAGGTTTTCCTATTATTACACTAATAATACACACTTCCAACCTATTTCAATTCAAATCACTAACTGAGTCCCTGTTCCTGTTTCCTATATTACGTCTGTGGTTTCTGTATGCTGAAATAATTAATAATCAATACTGAACTCGAGCAAGGCTACCAACCTAGATGAAAATTGTTATAGTGTCAACTTAAAATAAATCAAAATATGTTTCGTAATTAATTAATTAGCATATAAAATCAGTTTTTCGATTATCGGATACATTAAAAATAAATGAATATTTAAATAATAGACAATACTATAAAATAAAGTAATATTGTCATGTGTTCTTTTCAAATAATTTTAATGAAAATATGCAAAAAATTAAAGCATTTTTTATAATAATTACCCTTAAATAAATATTGATAAAGTCGTCACATCACTAAATATTACATATGAGGTAATAAAAAATTATTCCCATTCGTCACTATTTTCAAAAAGTATAGATAACACTTTATTTAAAATCAAGTTTTAAATCGAATTAAATTATTATAATAAATAGTGCGTTATTTATATTACTATATAATTATATATTTATTTGTATATTTTATACCATAGAATATGTAAATTTTAACACAGTCTATATTAGGTACTTGCGTAGACGATAATGTAACCAATAATTGACAATTGACAACTAGCTCTTGCTTTTTTGAGATCGTTATATTTTTATTATTTTAAGTAACTATTTGACTGTAATTCAACATATTTGGTTTCTGTTAATTTAATTAATCATATAGTCATGAAAAATGATTGCGTTACATATAAAAGCCTTATTTATATTTTTTATTGTTGCTCCGTCTGTTACACCCAGGATACACAAGCTGTCTCTTTCGGTATATAATAATACATTGTACTAACCTTCAAACGCATATATATTTTAAATATTTTCTTATATCTATTCGCTTTCAAACATTTTATAATTACTATATATAAATCTAAATATCTCCCCTTTACCCCTTACCAAAATTTTTAATATATTGCTTTATAACAAGTGCCACAAAAATTATTCTTTATTATTTGAAGAATGATTATCTTAAAGCCATTTTTCTTTACATTGTTTAGGATGATGAGCGTCATTATGTAGACCTTACTACTTTTGGTTTCTATCAAGGAGGCATTTTAGATGTTCAAATGGTCAACTTTCGATTACCATCTGGACCAATTTATGGCGAGGTAAGTGCAAAGTATAAATCTTTAATATTTTAATATGCTTTAGGAATTTGACTTAATCTCATATCATATTTAATTTTAGGATGTATTAATAGAATTGATGTTTTTAGTAATTTTATCTTATTTTGTGGCTGTAATGTATGAACATGTTAAGTGATATACATATAACACAGTGACATTAATTTTTTTTCATCACATTAATGATTAAACTAACTTAAATTTGAGAAATTATGAAAGCCATTATAAACAAAATTTACACAATAGTGACTCATTTTACTATGTACAAGAAATACTTAACAGCCAGCTTATCAAGTGAAATGGGAAACATGTATAATGGTTCAAAGTTGGTTGATAATAAGACTATTTTGTGAATTTGAATAAGATTTTATCAGTTTTGTTATTATATTACATTGAATTATTAACAGTTTGTTAACTGATGAGAAAAAAAGTCCTTGTTTTGAAATTATGTGTGTCCTTTTTTAAAAAGAATATTTGTACACTTAGCAAGGTATTTTGTATAGTTTTTAATAATAAAATAATCATAGGTGTTTTAATTTCAATATATAAGATGTGTTTGATAAACTAGTGGTATGAATCTTTGATACAGTATGGATTTACCTTGGACCGCACAGCAAGTGATGCTATCAACCCATATTTGGAAGTTCATTCGGACACATGTATATTAAAAGGTGTTGAGAGTAGTAGTACCTTGTTATCACCGCACCATCCGGCAATTGTCTTTTTGAAAATGGATTTCGATAACCTCAGGTGAGACAGAACTTTAACCTGTATAAACTTGTTATTATTTTTTCATGACATTATTACTTGCCAATATCATTTTAAAATATTAGCTAAGCAAATGATTGTATTCTTATTGTTTTTATTAAACTTATTGTATATAAGCTAGAAGAAGATTAAAATATAATTTTAAACAAAGTATTTGTTTTAAAATATTAACAGAGACTTTTATATTATAAAATTTGATATATTGTGACATATTTATTAATAGCTGTTTATTTTTGAAAGCCATTGCAGTTGTATTTTTTAAGCAATGCCAAGTATGAAGATGTAATAGCTGACAAGCAATAATATATTTTTACTTGTGTTGACATGTCATATTTAAGTTATCATACATTTGCTATTTCTCTTGAGAATTTCTATTAGAACAAAGAATTTACAATCCTATCTAAGATTGTGTAAACTAGTAACTTTGCATCAATATATATATTTTACACAGATTGATTGATATATATTAAAAAGATTAATTAAAGTTTGAGAGTTTTTTATTTCTAAATTTATTACTATGTCGAAAAGTCACGCTATTTGCTCAGTTGCATTTTTGCTGAATATAAATAATTTAATTTTGTTATATAGCTAATAAAGCGAATCTTTTATATAATTATTTTGTAAAGCTATGCGTTTTTTATCTTCCCATGAAAAAGAATTTCTTGATTTTTACTTTTATAGACGTTCAATGTGAAGCTTTACTTGAACTGTATGTATCTTTAACGTGAATACTTCTATATGTTGTAGGTTGAACATAACTTGCGAAGGCGAAGTTGTTGCTCTGCATCTTTACCCAAATCGATCTATGATACCTATCGACAGGACAAAGAGACAATCGCAATATATGTTTGTGAATAGGCGGCGAAGATCTCTTGATGGTATTAACATTAATATATTATATATTTTTCTCATTTAAAACCAATGGATTTTATATATAAGTTATCATTATCCTATAAATAGTGAAGCCTATTATTTACTATTATCACAGATGAGTTGGATGTGAAAGTTCTTGGTCCACAATGCTCGCACGCTGTCCTACCCATAACAAAAGAGACACGCGACGGTTACGACTATTACAATACAAGTGTTAGTATAATTAACATGAAATATTAAATCCAATTATTGATATAAGAAGTTTTTGAAATTGATACATCACTATATGATTGTATGGTAGTTTAAAAGAAACCTGTGTTATATAAATATTCTGTTAAATGTTATCATCAATATTTGGATATATTTCAGTTTGCAATGTATGTGGCATCTGATAAAGAAGAAGGTCTGTACAACTTATATTTTCACAACTGTCCCCGAGAAGACACTGGTGTTGCCACACCTATCAATGTTATGGTAATCATACATTTATAATTGATTATTAATTAAATATAATTTTAGAGAAAAACATATTACATCTAAAAATTTCAGATCGAAATATATGAAAGCAACGATGGAAACTTCTTATCAGCCGGCGAAATGCCACTTCCAGCTCTATACAGCATGATGTCACTAATATTCTTCCTAAGTGCTGGCTTCTGGACATTCATACTAAAAACTAGCAGGAACAAAGTCTACCGTATACATATCATTATGTGTGTGCTTGTGTATTTGAAAGCTATATCTCTGGCATTCCATGGAATAAACTATCATTTCATACAAACAAGGGGAGAGCATGTCACCGCATGGGCCATACTCTTCTATATAACACATCTGTAAGTTCCTTCAATATCTATCTCTTAAACTAAATGACTTACAACAGATGTTTCTAATATATAACAAAACAAATCAATACTGATAATGTTTTGCAACTAGCATAACAATATGATTTATATGATTGAAATAAATGTATAAGTTTTATAATAAACTAACAGTTTGAACAGAAAATCAAATTGATAATATAAATCTTCTTAATATTATCATGTAATTAACACTTATATATTGAAACAGATCTAAATATTTTCATTCTTGTATAATAACAACTAAAAAAAAATTAATAGTATTTTCTATGTTTTTATTTGAAAATATTAATGCAAAAACATCTTCATTTACTATAAAATAAAGGTTTCAATAAACAACAAAATTTATATACAATATTGGTTCAGTGATGTGTGTTGTCTTGCATATATTAAATCTTTGTTTATATAAAGTACTTAGGCGTAGTCGCGGTTATTAACTAGTTGACATACAGCTTATTACAATTAATGTGTGAAGGGAATATTTGTCCCTCTAGTTGTAGGTGTTTTAAGCTCATGAATTGTTTTAATTTAAAAATTGTCTAATAATAGTTCGTACTAGTACTTTTTAAGAAACAAGTTATTATAATAGTGATGTAAATAAATGTTTCAGGTTGAAAGGCGCTGTTCTGTTTGTGACTATAGTATTGGTGGGCACTGGATGGAACTTCATAAAGCACATCCTCGCTGACAGAGACAAGAAGATATTCATGATAGTTATACCACTGCAGGTGATCCATTATAATAATTAAATTTCAATTTTATATATATGACTATATAGTCTAAAATAACATAATTAATATTTACATATCTGTTTGTTTTATTATCTATGGGGGGTGACATGTGTCAATTGTCTAGTGAGTGGTATATTATCAGCTACATCCTTTAGCAGATTTTATAATTGCATTTTAAGATGTAATTCTAATTTTAAAGGAGTTATATTAGAAATATGTAAGCAGTTTAAAATTCCATATGGATAAATAGACTTTTTGACATAAGTCATTTAGATTATTGTATACATAGGAGGTTATTGTATATTAAGTTTCGATTATGATTTTCGTATGAAGAGAATTAATTAAACACGAATTAATGCTTCTCGTAATGATTTTTTCGTCAATTAATTTTATTAACTTATTTACGAGAATAGGTAAGAATGTCCTCGTAAAAGCCTTGGTTTTTAAAATGTCAATAGGATCTTATAAGGAATTCAACACTTGAATAAATAAAGTTAATTTAAGTTAGAAATATGTTTGTAGTTAATAAACAACAGCAAAAATTTTAGTTAACCTGAAAAGTTCGTGCGGTTTTCATTCTTTGTTTTCTTATGGGGACTGTATAGCGCAAGTAAGATAAAAGTGGTGGGGTAATTTATTATACTTTTGAAAGTTTATATTAAGAAGTAGCATTTATTGTGTCAGATAAGTTTTTTCACTTAAAAAAAAAAACAGAAAAGTTATCGGTAAAGTTATTGCCCTGTCAAATGCAATAGTTCGTGCTTGTTTACATTACGAATTCAAACTTGGCAGTAAAGCCTCACAGGCTTGTCGTAAGATATGCACTGCTTTGGGGAGGGTGCTGTAGCTGAACGAACGAGCCAGAAGTGGTTTACAAAATTGGCTTTTGGAAATGAAAGTCTGGAAGATGAACCTCGCTCCGGAAGATCATCGACGATTAACAATAACTACATGAAGCTGGAAATCGAGTAGGATTCAAGTCAGTCACGCCAAGCTCTTGCCTCGCAATTCAATATAAGCGACGAAACTATTTGCATGCATTTGCACCAGCTTGGGAAACGATGGAAGCTAAGCAAATGGGTACCACATGAATTGAGTGAGGCGAACAAGTTACAGCGTTTGACAATGTGTACATCATTGCCTTCTCGTCACAACCTAGCGCCATTTTTCGACAGAATGTTGATGTGTGATGAAAAATGCATTATGTACTGCAACAAAAAGCGCTCCCACATTTGGTTATCTAGTGAAGATCCGTTTCCGTTGAATGCTAAACCAAGCATTCATCAACAAAAGATTTTGTTGTATGTATGGTGGACTACAGCAGGTGTCGTTCACTTTGAGTTTATGCCAAGTGGACAAAGCATTACTGTTGTACAATCTAAACAGAGTTTCGGTCGCTCTAAGGCAGAAACAGCCTGCGTTAACAAATCGAAAAGGAGTTGTCTTCCATCACACACACCACACAGAGCAAGAGAAACGATGAAAACCCTGGCACGATTAGAATGGGAAGTCCTGCTTCATCCGATGCACTCACCAGACCTAGCCCCAATTGACTACCACCTGTTTTTTTCATTGGACAACCATTATATGCGGAATCGGGTATTTGAAAATACAGAGGCTTTGGAAAACGACATGGTACAGTTCTTTAATTCAACAAAATCAGATTTTTACAAAACAAGTATGTGATCTCGTGTCTAGATGGGAAAAGGTTATATCTAATGAAAGTGACTATTTTTCGGTATAAAAAAACTAAATTTAACTAATTTTTGTATTACTATCTTTTTACCCTCAAAACCGCACAAACTTTTTCGGTTTCCGATAATCATATAACTCCACTCTGAATGCTCGGCGGAAATTTGCATCGTTATACAATAACCAAAAATATTAACGTATTACATAATACTATAAAGTGCAAACATCTATCAACGAGAAAGTTTGAAATCTCTTTATGGAATTCATATTATACGCAAAAAGGACCTCTATTCACATGTATAAGAAACGTTGTGTGTACAAAAGACATAGTCCAATAAATTCACGAGTACCGTAGTTTCATGACAAATTTTGTATAATAGGATATTTTTTGGCAAACAACTAATATATTGTTTATTTATATTAACATTTTACTTCTGTTGCTAATTACTTAATAGAAACACGACAATATGTTTTTCTTAATGCTACCTAGTTGAAAGTTATTAATGTTAATAATTGTTGATAACGAAAAAACTTACTTTGCGACATCGACTGTTCCTTATAAACTACTTATAAATTATAATGTAATATTCTTTATATATTATTGACGTTTTCATTGTGCGAGTAATTTGTGTAATAAATCAACAGGTGGTTTCGAATGTTGCTGAGATCATTATAGCTGAGAGTGAGAAGGGAGCGGCTGAACACAACGCCTGGCGCATCCTCTTCATATTTGTGGACATGTTATGCTGCGGCGCCATCATGTTTCCAGTTGTTTGGTGAGCTTGAATATAAGAGTGTTATTTTTTATTATAGTGTTTATATACGGTAGCAATACAAAGTTTTTTAAAATTGCATTTTTATTCCTAACTCGTATATGTAATATATCGATTAAATCAATTAATCATATTAATTGAATTTATTTCTCTTACTCGTGGTTTATATGGTATCTTTAATATTCAATGTCCAATATATTCCAATGTTCAATCATCGTAAAAAATATTCATAAATACCCGAACATTATATTATGTAACTTTCAAGCGCTCAACTTTAAAATTAGCTACATGTACATATTCTATTTATTTAATGATGCAAACAATAAATAGTCATGATGATACAGGTCAATTCACCACCTAGAGGATTCATCGACCACCGACGGCAAAGCCGCTGTGAATCTCCGAAAATTAAAATTGTTCCGACACTTCTACGTCATGATACTCTGTTATATATACTTCACGAGATTTATCGTGTCCATTTTAGAGGTAATTTTCATCATTTATTAAGGTATTAATGTCCTTGTATATATTAATTCATAATAAAATTATGCCTATATAAAAAAATATCTTTTATATTCTGTATTGGCATTTTTCTACGGGGAAGTAATAACGTTTTCTTAATATTCAGAACACAGTACCATTCCAATATTCGTGGATAGACGAGATGTTCCGAGAGATGGCTACCTTCGTGTTCTTCGTCACCACCGGATACAAGTTCAGACCGGCCGCTGCTAATCCTTACTTCACGCCAACGAATCTAGACGACATTGAACCTAAAGTGTAAGCTGTCATAAGATTAAATATTCAATGACACAATTTATATTGAAAATTATATAGCCAGAATTTTATATAGTGTTTAACAATATGTAGATTTAGCGGACTGTGCTATTGTTTACATACTTCTATCTATCTTTTTCCTAGTTACTGGATCTCGCCAGGGTATGTATAGATCGTGTTATCACCGGTTTGATAAGATTTCGTTTATATTAGTACCTACATCAGATCCATTAAGGGACATTTGTCGAGTTCCTAATAACCGTACCAACTACATCCATCGCTTATGCACGCACTGGTCATAGATCCTTACAACACGTGTACATTAATAATAATAATAATAATAATAATAAATCATCCTTTACATATATTAAAGATGTGGAAAGATACATTAACGTTTCTTTATATTACAGATTGTCTGATATCGGAGTTCTCGACGGTTTGACGAATAGAGAGAAAAAGAGAGAAGACATGCAACCACTGATGCAAGAAACTAATTCGGATTGAAACAGCTCAAAAGCAAACTATATCAATGTATTATATATATACGTTGTAGTGTGTAAAGAAGCAATTTATAAATATCGTTGTTCTAAAGAGTCCGGTTTGTAGATGACGTTATAATGGACTCATATCAATACGTGTATTGTAGAGGAGTGATACAAGACAGAGTTAAATATATATAAATCATTTCAATATTAAAATACACAGATTATAAATAAAAAATTAGGAGAAGAGGAATAACGCAAAGACCCATTTATACCACGTGGTTGTCAGTAACAAACAATTACACAATTGCAAAATCTCAATTAATTTTTTGTATCAAAATATTTACTTCAAGGTTATAGTTTCAGTTTCCTTTTTTTTGGAAATTATTACAATGACACAAAATGCTTCAAAAACAGTGAAATTTATAATGTAAGCGAACTTTTAATTTTTAACAAAATTTATTCGAAGTATTACGGCAATTCGACTAACTAACATTTCGTACCATTAATAATATTAAAATAGTAGTAGCTGTTATGTATTTTGAGTGAAGTATGAAAACGAAGTCATTATAAATAGATAAAATTTCGTTGTTGTACTTGATTTTTAAAAAAAAAAAAAGCTATGAAAATAAATTTAGAAAACATTTTTTTAATACTTCTTACATTTCCATATATTTGACTCGATTCAAAATCTCAGTTTGAAAACTAAAAAAAAGTAAAAAAAAATCCCATGTAGTAATAAAGTTACACTTTTTTAAATTCTGATACTCCTCTACTCTTTGTACTTAAACACTATAAAAAATTACATAATATAATATCCACGTTATATAATATATATATATTTTTAGACTTAGATTATATAATGAGATGGTCCAAGGCTGTAGTTTTAACCCACAAGATGATATATTATTCTGATTTTGTTTTATTAATTATATATATATTTTTTATTATTTTATTACAGTCTGTGGATTTCGTTTAATAGACTTTCTTCTTTTATCGAGTTGTTTTTCTTATAATGTAATTTTTGACATTTGTTTCTTGTGGTCGTAATCAGTTAATTCGTAATTTTTTTAAGGCTTTTTTTTTGACGTACGCTCCGTCCTAGGTAAAATGGTTTTGCTTTTTTTTCATTTCGTTTGTGATTAAAGATAAGTTTACAATAAAAGTGTAGTTTATTATAATATTATTATTAGGTAAATGAATATGAGTTCGATAAGTTGGGTTGTCTATTGTCAGTCATTGGTATACAATACGTTAAGATTTTTAACGAAATATAATTTTAATGCAGCATAGTATAGACTCTTTATAACGAGGTTCAACGAGCATTTTTTTAATTATATAGAGTTTTCCTTAAACGGTTTTAGTAAAAATACCACGAATTCCTATAATAACTGTATAAAACTCCTAATTTGATAACTGTGTTCTTTGGAACACCTTGTTATTTTTTTACGTCAATATAATATATATTTTTAAACAGATATATTTCTTGGGATTATCTGGAGAAATGACAAGTCATGTGTTCATTGAATGTTTGGTGATGGTGCATATCCCAATTCATGATTACTAGATTATTAACTCTGTAACCATGTATTGTGTTCATAGGTGAACCATCGCTTAGTGCTTGACTGCAAGTTCTGTTTTGTGTTTTAGTATTTTTGTAAATTTATGCTATAACAATTCAGTTGCATAGATTTCTGTTTAATCATTTCCCTCACTGTTTGTCTGTCTGTCTGATACCTATTATGGTAACTAAGTAGTGTCATTTTAGGCAGTATTATGAGAAATGTATTCACTTTTCTGGCATCAATAAAAAAATGACCTAGTTTATATGTAATTAGTTTTTCGTTATAAAGAGTTTTCACGTCATTTAAAAACTTTTTTCTGTAATCCTATTTTTCTTGCGGATACGTCGTTATGTATAGAAGATATTTTACTATCGTTTAGAATTTGATAGATTAAAATGATAACATAAAAATATTAATATTTTATATGTTTTTAATAATATTCAACTAGTACTCTTACATTCCGCATTTCAAAATATGTATTTTGTTTTGTTCATGAATATGAAATAACCATATCTTAGGATAACATACTGTCAATTAGAAGTGCCATTGGCAGTATATCTTGGAGAGGATTATCGATTTTATTGATTCAGAAGAGGCTATCAATACTGACTAATAACTTACTTGTTTTTTTAATATGTTGTATTTCTCTAATTGATTCTTCTCTGACATATAAACATTTAATCGGTTAGATAATAGATGTACCTTTAAAAATTCTATATTAAATTACACAATAAAGAAGTATCGAAAATATGCAATAATTTTTAAATTTATTATAGAGTAAAAATAAGTATCAAAGATTTTATAGAATTTATGATTTTAGTGTTTAGTAAAACAATTTTTTGCACCTCACATCTTATTTAATATGCATAACGTTAGTTGTACTAATCAGATAACAAATTACAATATGATATTTCCATGTAGTCCACTGTTTCTCAAATAACAATTTTAATATCTTTGGTAATTATAAAAGGTTAATTTTAAAACTAATAGTCTTAATAATTTAGTGCGTCAATACATTATAGCAATAATAATAATGTTACTTGATTTTTTTTTGTTGTACTCTTAATTCAGATGGTTGTACATACATGAATAAATAGTTAAAGAATTTTGTGTTTTTATTGTTAAGTTAGGATATTTTTTTAAATGTGACTTTTAAATTATTTTGATTGATATATTATAAAGTGTAGTTGCAAAACTTTACTTTAGTAGAGAACAGATACAACAACAAATCATCATCATCATCATCATCAGCCAATCGCAGTCCACTGCTGGACATAGGCCTCCCCAAGCTCAACAACAAATATTCATATTAAAATTTGTATGAATATGTTTTCGTAAAAAATCGCCTTGATGTTTTGTATGGCATTCCATACGCGTACGCTGTCATTGTATTTATAAGTGTATATTTGGAATTTGGATATACATTTATATTAGTATTTTAAAATAAGAAATAATAATTTTGTACGACTATAACGTTGCTTGAATTTATAAGTGATGTGTTATTTTCGTATGTAATTCACAACTGCGATTTATTTTATTTTATTAAAAATATTTTTCAGAATTGGTAATAGTTGTCAAAGTTTTCGGACTGGTTTGAAATATTTCTGATACCACACTGCACTTGGATTTACAAAATGAGCCTCACGTGGAACAAGGACACCACAAAGAGGAGAATAATTTTTGTATAAAGGCTACCAGAGCTTTGGAATATTTTAACCAGCGCGGCGATAAGAAATATACCTACTTTAAAAGCAATAAAAGTTACAAAGTTGCAATATTTTTATACAGTAATACGAAACCTTTCCTCATTTATACTCAATATGTTTATTTTTAATTTCACAGAAGTTTTCATGACAGAAAGTTTTATGTATACAACTCGTTCAGTAATTTATAGAAAACCTTTAATTCTTGCTTTTTGTATTCACTCATTATAAATAACATTGTTTTGCGATGGCGTTGTTTGCGATTTTGTTTTACAATAGTGTGAAAAGCGGTGGTACAGCGTGTATCTATCTTAAACCAGTATCACTTAATAAGTTGCTTGGGATCAGGTTGGGAACTATTTCTCTGTCATTTATAAACAGACTTCTCAGACTCAAAAATTTCGTTACAAGTGTGAACAGTACAGAGATTAATGTCTGACATGTCGTAGTCTAAACGTACCATAACTTATAAGGGGAATGTTCAGATCGTATAATGTATACGCTTTTAAGCTATTTTAAGGATTCTTAGTATTAAAATGGTTCGGACTACAGTCTAAATGTAAATTAAACTTTTCAACAAACACTCCATATACGTGTAAGTTTTAATAAAACTATTTTAAAATAAACCAATATATATATATACTATGATATACATATATGTATGTCTTATTAAATGTATGTTTTAATTATTTTTTGTTCTATTATTTCAAATTATATATTAAAAACATTAAGGTATATAATTACTATTAAATATCGTACATTTTATATTGTCTTAGATTATAAATATTTTTTTGTTTCATTTAACTGATTTCGACCAAAGACTAGAATCCAAGTAAATAGAAATGTTTGTTTCTAATTTCAAATTAACAGATTTTACCAAACGTATATACCTACTCGTAAAAGTATATCCGATAATTACAACAAAAAAGCGTGCAAACTCGCAGCCAGCAGTTAGATATAAAATGTTTAATGTAGAGTGAGGTATTTCAATATAAAAGTGTTGTCGATAAGATCATTAGAGGTGTGATCTGTGGCTTATTAAACATGAATGGCTTCTAAATTGTTTTCATTGTTCTTCGGAAATCAAAAACCACAGTCAACAGTCTGGTTAGAGATTTTTTTATTACAATACATTTAATTTGTATTACTTACATTTTTACCCAGAATTAGATATCTTTATATAGGTATTCAGACGTGCTTGTTAAAATAAATATATTAAAATTAAAATTGAAAAACTCATGATAAAAATAAAATCACCTCAGAATAAATGTATCAATTTTAAGCTTCTACAAATGATAGTATCATAAATTGTGACACATCCGCCAATAAAAATAGATTCCACAACTCCTAGCAAAACAAGATTGTAGTACGGCATTCATTTTTTTTTATATAAAAGAGATTATGTAATGTAATATATTAATGATTGATTATTATCGAATATTGCCTTTCTTTTAACACTCGCAGACAGTTTATTGTGGTTGCGGAGATGAATTGTGGCAATGAGCCAAACATTCCGACCGCCGTACATAGCATTGATGTGATAAAAATTTTCTATCGCAAATATTTCAATAAAGATAAATATCATAGAAGGGAGCCACAAAAATTATTAAAAAAGTTATAATATTTTAGGCGAATCAATTCAATCATCAATCAAAGAATTATTTGTCAATAATTATCTTATACGTATTTTATTCGTGAATCGTTTATAACTGTTACTTAGTAAAGATCATAAATATAAATCCATACCTTATACTTTGAAATCTATGCAAAATATTTTGTTATATGAAATATATTTTGTGGTGTAGGTTATAAAGCAATGTCCTCTAATCTGTGATCTTTATTGTAGTGCACCTTAACACTATAATTATACAGAAATCGAGATTCGCGGAGGAGTTTGGCCTGTCGCCACGGACACGTGGCGCATAGCGTCAGGAAGCTGTTCGTCGCGACGTAAACATGCCTATTTGCAAAACTGATCTTGGCCAGATCTTGACCCATTAACACGGGTGCCGATGTCAGAGTAGTGTCGCTTAATATATTTTTAGCTGTTGGGCGGGAGCGGGGTGGTGTTGAGCCACTGAGTGTAACGGCAAACGTTCGGACGCGGCACGCGAAGCATTCACCAAGTTCACCGCACGGCCGTACCATGCGCTGATAAAAATGACTTCTCGGGGCATCAGGCGGAAGAAATCTTCGCTGTCTGAAGTTAAAGTTGCGGTAGTGGGTGCACCTTCCGTCGGAAAAAGTGGTATGTGTGCGACGATGGCAAGTGTAAGTGCAACTACTGTTGTACGATTTTTAAGAATTTTCGACTGACTGAAACATAGTGTTTTTATATTAGCTTATGATAGTGGTTTTAACTTCATTATATTTTTAGAGGATAAAATATTGTGAAACAGTTGTTGTTCGGGATGTGGTGATTTTTAATACTAAAAGTTGGCTTATTCGTTATTACAGGATAGTTGTTTTTTAATTACTATTTTAATTTATCTTAATTTTGAATAGAATAAAAACAAGGATATAATTTTAAATGTATTTATCATTCTAGTTATAATAAATTTAAAGATTAAAGTTTTCTTCATAATTTAAGAGAAGTATAAATATAATCACGGAAAAGAAAAATCATTACCAAGCCTGTCAAATTGAGTGACCTTAAGCGTTTCAGAATTGTTTCAAATACATTTTTCAAAGAAGCTTTTCTTACATTGAAAATTTACGTCGGGATTTCAATGACAACATCTGTTTCACTCTCATGTTTCTCTCAACTGTTCAAGATTGAATACATATTTATACATGAATTTCTTATATTTTAAGATTAAAATTAAATAATTTTGTTTATAATATTATAACAACTTTTTTTTATAGCTTTTGCGATCACTAATAAAAAGGCCTTAATAGGGATGCTACTTAGCGATGCCATTTTTTTATTTACTTGTATGATAGTTCTTTTTATTTGGACATTAAAATAATATTCATAGTTCAGGCGAATTATTTTAGGCTATTAATTTGAATGAAATACATGGCATATTTATTGTGAACCCATTTTTTTTATAACGAAACTCATTTTTAATTACCACTTTGGTACTTACAGCACCTTATACTGACATGAATTAGCTTATTTAAAAAAAGTGTGAATTAAATTTAGGTTTTTTAAAAAGGTGTGGTTATTAGCTAATTTTGGCGCGGAAATTGTTGTTGACTTATTTGGGTCAATGTCCTTGAATTATGGTTAATTATTATTAGATATACCATATTTATTCATCATATACTTATTCTATTTCATATATATAACTAAGCCGATTATAATAGACAATGACGTGTTTTTAAGATCGACCTCTACAATTGACTAAAAATATCTTGGGAAATGTGTGAACAGTTTCATCGTACAGTTGATACGAGCGATATATCCTTGCGTCAATGGCCGTTCACCTAATTCAGTTAAACATTATGTACGTACCTACTTTAATTTGGTTGTGAACGTAATACACAATTGATTAAAATTATGTTCTATAATACTCAAAATCTGGATCCAAAGGATTCAAAAGGCAAGCACATTAAAAACATAACTTTGTCAAAAAATATTATATTATTTTAAAAAGTTATGTTTTTAATGTGCCAATAGTTTATGAAGATAATTTTAACATATCGAAAAATGATCTCCAACTTTCAAAAAAGCACTTAGCTTTTTATTTTCATATGTTTTAAATTTTAAAAATATCTTTTTCAAGGTTGAAATATACAATGCTGTGGCAGTATTTTAAATAAATGGTACCTATAGTTTTTATGCAATATACATACTTTACTGCGTGTTAAAAGTACAGAGACGCGATCTTCAAATGATCTTGATAATTTTATTGAATAGTAATAAAAATAATAGTAAGTAATAAAGAGTAAAAAAGATATTATGAGGCGGTTTTTTATCAATAAGCGTATATTTTGTTTCAGTATTAAATCTGAAACATAATATTTATTTTTGAGCTTTTAAATATGAATTAGTTATTAATTTAAGATGGAGCTAGGTTTCGTTTTGTCTGTGATATAGGTATATATCCTATTGATATGTGATGAAGTAAAAAAAATCCTAGAGCTAACAAAATTAAACTGAATGCTTCAATCGAACATCAGGGATTTAAAGATTACATGTAGTACTTGAGTTCATATTATTAGTGTTTCTGTTTTCGTTCTTATACACTAAAATGATAGTCATTCATTTCGGTATCATAATAACATAAATTTGTGCCAAGTTATCGGTAGAGGGCTGGATTACATACGAAATGAGAATTACATATCATTGAAACTGAAATGCTTGGCTCCTACCTAATGATACATCGAAACGTAAAGAGGAAATAATCATTAGCAGATGTAAAGGTTTCACGTAACTCAGGGTCACATTCCAAAACATTTTTAATGTTTAAACATTGAATTAAAATATTATAAGTGTAAATTTACAGCAAGGGCTCGTTCACTTAGTTATATAGAAAGACTAATACGAATTGGCTTTGATCTCGATTGGATCTTCTGAGAACTAGTTTCAATTTAATTGAAAAGTAATCATGAAAGTGTTTATCACTTGTCCTTCTATCAAAACCATGAAGTAGTAAATAGATACTATTATTATATATGTAGATTAAAAATAACGTATTCAACTTTATGTTGTCTGCTTCTATTATAAAGAACAAAATGTATACCTACTTGTTTAAATAAATATATTTGTAGCTAGCAGGAAGGCTATTGAAAATCTAACGCGAAGTTTATGCTATTTTCTTGTAAGGTAGCTAATATATAATCAATATATAATACAGTTAGATTTCAGTGTCGGCATTGTCCTAATTGAATTGAAAACTAATTACATGTTACGATAAAGTAGAGTTAAATAAATTTTAATTTAAATAAATGCTGATGTGAAAATACATCGGCGACAATATGTTTTATTATTATTATTCTTAAAGTACAGAATATCATTATATTTCAAGGTCGTAAAAGGTCATCAAAAGTTTTAGAATCAACTTTGATTCAAAGAACTGATTGTGATAATATATTGAGATTTAAAACCAAAATTACTAGCTAGAAGTTAAATTATTTGGTGTTGTTAAATTTTTGATTTATAATTTTTTTAGTAAATATACATATACTTATAAATATAATACATTCACAATGAGTTTCGTCCTTAAGTATTGTGTATGAATATTGCAAGTTCGTCGATTGATTGTCTTCCAAAAATATTCAAATAGATATTATAAACGTATTAGATTATATTTTTTGGTTATTTAATTTAAAGTAATAAGTGATTATAATAAAATTTAAACAACAGTTAATATTTACATTATTTATGAAATTCGTAATAGAAAACATTTTTGTTAAATGAATTTCATTCAAAATGTACATTCAACGTACATAGTATTAAGTAGTTTAGTTTCTAAAATTACAGCCGTATTTTGTTTATTTCTTAGTTATATTTAGCAAATTCTCAGTTCAGCATGCATCTTAATTGCAAAGCGAAGGAAGTGGACAATAAAAGCTGTAATTATTCCTAATTAAACAGTACAAAATGAGCATAGTTACATTCAGATTTACAAAACATTTGAATATATTCATTTTTATATAGTAGAGATTTATCTTTTATACTCATTGAATAATTAGCTTCATTGATAAATATAAAAGACGGAAGTAACATTTAAATAGGTAAATTGAGTCATATATATAGTTGTTTGAAAAAAAAAAAGCTTTCAATAGAACACTTAGTAATAAATTTGATAAATAATTATTACCACATTATATATAAAAAAAAGTCGTTCGAAAAGTATTACATTTAAAATAGCTTTGTCTTTAATATTACTGCATAGGATTTCTCTCTAATTAGAATGCTGTAAGTTGGTCTATCACCCTTCCGACTTGTTTAGACGTTAGTTTCGTTGAAGGGATAAACTGAATAGACGGGCATTTATATTTAGTGAAGTATAAGTAATATAGTGAGCATTGTTCAAGTATATTTGAATTAACATAGAGGAGCCAAAAATGATGTCCTGAAACGAAAGATGAAAGTGTTAAGTATCATATTATTAGATGGTGGTTTACACACATTTTAATATTTAGTATGACTACGTTTTTGATTCGTATTAGAATTATATAATCTGTATTTCAAACTATACCATAGTTTTATTATTACTATGTAACATTAAAGTAACCAGTAAATGTTAGCTTCACAATAATTCTGCCAACTGTATCAGATATGCAGTGTAAACTATGAGAAATCGATGCTGAGTCAGGGTACCTACTGCAGCATCAATTTATTAAGATTCTATATTTGACTCATACACAGTATTTTATTTTATTTTTTTTTATAAATTTAAGCTGATTAACGTATCATTATCTGCATATATTTAGATATTAAAATAACTTTAGTGATCAGCGTGGGCTCTACGTAGTTCCCAAACTATAAAATTCCTTGTTAAACGATGCGTGGCAATCCTGATATAAGAATAAATTTATTTTTATTAAACATGAAACACGCGCTAGTATTTTAATGCTCTCGTAATTTCGAAAACGATCGTTATTCTTGAGACGTATTTATTGTGTTCCGAACAAACAATGCTGACGCAAATATTAAGACAGATGCCGTCTGATTTTAACAGTTTATTTTAATCGGTCCCCCACGGTTCTGTATCATTTACTATTTCTTAACTCTCCATTTTTTATCCTTTTAAATCTCAAGACTCAACAGTGCGTTATATGATAATTGCAAAAGGTTCTGATGAAGAATAATAAATTATTCATATAAATATAAAATAAACATTTTAAAGATAAACCTTTGGCATCTGGCATTTTTAGGTACAATCAGCTGTTGTTACATTTGAAAGTATTTAGTTAATAACAAACACACTTGTTATCGTGAAGTCATTTCGATTCAATTATTTATGTTTTGACTTTCCTCCGTGCTAATAATTAGATTTAATTAAATTATATAAAGGCCTCGCAAATATGCATATACTTATGAAATAAACATCGTTTACACTCACACTCGTTTTAATTTATTTTTAGTTATTCATGAATAAAAAAAAATAACTGACCTTAAATAAAAGTTATTTCAGTCTCCGGATAGTCAAATTTAACAGCAGATACATTTTCTATCGATGTTTATTCATTTAATAAATTCATCTGTCCTTCGATTAAACATCGATGGTATACTAACGATTGGATTATTTTTAATTCAATTTTGTAAAAAATATATATTTTTACAGTCTGTTCCATATCAAACATTTCTAAAAACATCGTGCCCTTCGCTTTAGTTCGCAGCTTTTAAACAAATATATATTTTATAATTGTGACATGTGTGTAAGATTGTTATTATATTTTTCATATAAAAAATATCTTTTTTTCAGCGTTGACAGTCCGATTTCTCACAAAACGGTATATTGGTGAATACGATCATCAACAAGGTAATATTATCTTCATTTTTAATGAGATCTACTTAGTTTCATTTAACTTCATCTTTTCTTATCTCTATCTCCAACTCCATCTCCATCTTTCTTTCTCTTTCGCTTTCGCTTTCTCTTTCTCTTTCTCTTTCTCTTTCTCTTTCTCTTTCTCTTTCTCTTTCTGCCTCTCTATCTTAATTTATATCCATATAAATAATTAAAGAATCAATTAATTTCCTTTGTCAATAAAAATAAAATTATATCTCGCTGATTGCTACTATTAATTATTAACAGTGTACATTAAAAATATGAAACTATGGATCTTATCTTTGAAACGTATTTAGTTATTCCATCAAATATTGTGTAATTATTTCATCGGTTTTAAATTTTGTTAAATAAAATAATTTAATATAAAATAACCCTTACTGAATTCTAAAACTAATTTAAATTAATATTATTTCTCAATAACTTCTTAATGAACTAAAGTTATGCAAATGTATTTGTTTCAGAAAGCAAATACAAACATGAAGCACTTCTTGACGGTGAACCAATACTTTTTGAAATATTAGACACATGTCCAAAGGTAAATTAATTTTTATAGTGTTTCCAACTACAAATAATTAAAATTTATAAAATCAACATTATATAATTGTAACATCGAATATTCACAATATTGTATTAAATAAGTCATAATATTTCGTAAATATTGCCTCAAAAGTGTATGCAGATGTAATTGATTTATTATTTATAAGTTTTGTTTCGTTATGTAAAATATATTGACTTTAAACATATTTACCTACATAAATATATTTATGTGCATAAATTATTTTTCAGACTCTAGATGAATTACCAGGGAGTGAAGTGGCTCAGTGGGCGGACGGACTGTTTCTCGTTTATTCTATAACTGATCGGGAATCATTCAACTACATACGACGAGCGAAACAGAATCTACATCCAGAAGTACCAATTACCTTAGTAGGAAATAAAGCGGATATGGTCCACCTTAGACAGGTGTGATTCGTTATTAATCATCTATTTTTGTATACATTATTTTCTTGCATACGATCACTCATTTCCAGAATTGTAGTCACAATCTCATTTTAATAGATTATTATAAAGGGTTGTTTTAATTTCATAGGTCAGTCAAGAAGAAGGTGAAATCTTAGCCAAAGACTTTGAGTGTAGCTTCGCAGAAATAGCTGCAGCGGAACAAGTGAACCAGGTTGGCGAAGTATTCTTTGATTTGTGTCGTGAAGTTCTGACACATCGTAGAAGAGCCAAACATAGTCTTCTAGACAGAATGTTAGGATCTAAGACAGCGTACAGAGTATATTCTCGTGGCAAGAGTGACAGCGCTCTACCCAAAGACTAAATAGGATGTGTATGCATTTAGTTTTATTTATGTTATAAATTATATTATTATTATAAAAATATAATTAGCTCATTTGATAGCACAAATATTATGGTATCTGGTACAATGAAAGTAAAACAGGTGAATTATTACAAATATTTTGGGAATGTATCGAAGCAAACACATTGACTTAAAGGTAAATAGGGTATCAAGTTGTAGTACATTTTTTTTGTATTTCAACTGATTTACCCCCATTTAAGTAAAGAAAATAATTACTTTAAAAATTTTCAAAAAATGTATTGTAATGCATGTTTGATTATATTCATTGAATACAGAATAAGTACTCGCATATCCCCTTCTTTAATACAAAATGTATAGTAGGTACCTACACTGTTAAGATTATGTGTAAGTAAATATACATTTTTATTTAAAGACACCATTTGTATTATTTTTATATTTTTCGTATTAATTATTAAAAGAGTGTGATTATCTGTTCATTTCGAAATTTTCACCTACCCGGAGAGAAAGTATGAAAATAAGCATTATCATAGATATTGAACCGAGTTTAGCTTAGGGACTTTAACATAAATAAATAGCATCTATGGAGTTTTAATATAAGTAAATATAAATGACATTTTGCTAAATAACAGTGATGGTAATTTATATTGTTTGAAACTATTGCTGAGGCAGATAATGATTATTTGAAATGACGCGGCCTTGGAATGTATTTAAAATAATTACTGGCCCTGGAGTTGAATTTGTATTGTTATATTTTAAGATAAAATTAAGACCAATTCGCTTAACATTTAAATACTTGAAAACTATGTATGGAGTAGATACATCTTATAGGATCGGAATCTATTATTTATTTATATATAATATTAGTCATTACAATCACTATTAATCAATTAAAATTTAATAAATATTATAATATTGTGTTTTGCCCCTTGGACGATCACATAACTTGTCTAATGGAAAGGAATCATTTAATGAAAATCAAAATAATAAAGCTATCAAATTACACCGTATTTCATTTCGAACCCATCTTTTCATACAAATGTTAGTGTATTGTGCCGCTATAATAGTTTTATCAATCAAGCTTTGAAAAACATTCTTTTATTTACCATAGAAATAATGAGCTGCGATTAAAAAATGACTATCCGTCACAAAGGCAACCCCAGAGTCATGTATACAAAGGGTAATCTGTGCAAAGTGGCCCTAAATTAATATAAAGGCGCCTCCCTTCGCCGCAGGGAGTGCGCTGGAGTCGCCAATGAGCTCGCAGCTTTCGGGTTACGTCACACAATGAGATTTGATGTCACTGCCAGATTTAAAGATGGCACCGTAGTGCTTTTGTTACTCTAATTATTATTATTAAACAAATACATCACTCTATGTCTGATGATTTTTCAATTTTGTTTCCACAGTTGGGGCTGTTAACAACGGTAAAATTAACTGTAGCTTAAAAGTATTGTACAGTATGTGCTAAGTAATAAAAAAACGACGGTAAATTAAAGACAAGTACAACGAAATGACAGTATCATTTTATTTATTCCACGGTATAATAAATCACATTCTAAATTGTTCATATTGTAAATAAAACTGCAAACTTTAAAAATCATTGATAACACAAAAAAGCTTTAAATTCTAATTACTCGATCTAAAATGGATAAAATTCTAATGATGTTTTAAATTCTATTAATTCAAAATATACAAACACTAATACAATATCTATCTTAATGATTGAAATAAAACTGTTGAAATGTATGTAACAAATAGGAAGTGCAATAAAAATATTCAACGGACACAGAGAGGTAGTATATAGTACAATAAATTAAAATATATTATAAAAAAAATGTATTTAGTGCCATAAATTAGAATTATTACTTTGAAATTCGCTTAAGTTATCAACATTAATTGTTAGGGCGGGCTGTAATGCACCCCGCGCGACGCTTCATCCCTTCAAACGGGCTGCGCGTGCGTCACTCGCCTCCTCGTCATTGAAGTAAACACATTAGTGACAGGCTGACAGTGCAGTGATAGTGAGTGATTTATTTACAGGTAAGTCACCCATGCACCTCTATATACAGACAAAGCGAAATACATAGCGACTTTTTTTATTCCTGCAAAATACGAGTATATTGCCTATTTAATGTATTTGCTGTGCGTACGTCTGGTTTAAATTTTTTTTTGTTAGGTTTTATTACTAATGAATACATATGTGAGTTAGAATTAAAATTTCTGTCATTATTTTTGGTAGTTTCTATTTTAGATTTTATAATATTTTACTGTTATTTAAGAAAGAAAATGCAAATATATATGTATTTATTATTTTCTTGCATGGCAATTTAACTCTTATTATTTAAAGTTAATTAGAAAGTTTAGTTGATTTCGAAGTTTAAAAATTTATTTTATAATGTTTCTAACAAAGAAACCTGTAGATGGATATCGAGAAGTAAGTATATAAAAATATCTTTACGTGGATAAAAAAGTCACAGTCAATTAAATATATAGAAACGTCCTGATATGAAAACGGTTGTTTGTTATTAAAATTAGCTTCTAAATAAAAACTTTGTTATAAACATGTAGGCATATACAATTTTTAGTATAAAAAAGACAGACGACAGCTCTATTGAACTTATCCATTGAAGTTGTTGACTATGAGTGATGCTGCGGTAGGTCCATGAAGATCGTATGTCAGAGAGCTTCAATGAAAATTATGCGGGCGGTAAAATAATTTGAATTTCACAACACACGTACCAAATATTGTTGATATAAAACAAAATTAAGAAAGACTATTCAAGTAAAACATTATATGATTAAAAAATAAAATCTCGTATAAAATAATGATGATCATAAATCAATTTAAATTTTTATTTCATCAAACCAATATTAATGCCAGAGAGAGTAAGAAGTAAATTCCTTGTATGTAAATAAGGTTTAACATTAAAACTTTTTATCTTTACTGCCCTTAATATTTTCTATCGTTAAAAAGTTTCTAAGTTAATCTTGAAACCATTGAGAGACAGAATATAATGACTCCAGCTTCTAATGTAAATTTTGTACTATTCTCTGCTATTTTATGTATATACTTTAATACAAACAATGCGACCGTATTTATATAATTTTTTATAGATTTGTAAATTAGAACTTTTTTTGTTATACTTTATAATATTGAGAATATTATGAAGTATTTTATTTCCTCTACAAATATTAAGCGTGTATGATGTGGTTTTAATCGACTTTTCCCACATCAAATTCAATACAAGCCATTTCTTATGTATCTATTATGTTTTTTAGTACCATTTAATTTGTTTATGGGTTCACTTGTTTTTATAATGTACAGAAAATTAAAAGTAAATTGAATTCTAGAACGATTTTGTATTTATTGCCTCAAATATTATTTTGTTAGCTTACACTGAAGTATTTAACATATAGGGTGCTGTCAGGTTTCGTGGTGTTGGTTAAAAAAAAACAATTAAAATAACAATACTTTTATTATCACTTGCGTTAAATTAATTCGCAATCGGAAGCGATAACCGACGCTTGTAATAATACTCTAAATTAATTTTCACTTACTTGTCAACTCGTTTACGCGAAGCTGTAATGTTTTTCGGACACGGTTATTGAATGTTAATTTTAAATTGTTTCATATAACTTGATAACTACTATTTTCACAGTATAGAACGTCCCCGGCCCTTGTAAGTCAATATAGTTTTATTATTTAGTAAATTTATAAATATAATTTTTATATTAGAATTCGTCTATAAAAACTGTTTTTTTTTTGGAATCGTTAAAAATGTTTGCATATTTTAAAATAGAGGATGATAAAAAAATTATGGCTGTTATCATTTTTAGATATAAATTGCAATGAAGAGACATCTGAGTTACGATAAGATTAGTTTAATTTTAAATGTCAGCGTTGCACATTAAATATATACAATTTACTTATAGCTGGATTTTTTGTGATGTACAGAGATAAACGCCAGGTAGGTATTTGTTCGAGAATTTGTAAAGAATGATTACAAGTGTTGATACGTATGTTATGGTCATGATTTTATTGTGTAATATTAAAATAAAGTATCTCATTTCATGTTATCATCACTTTTCTGAAGAGACATTACGTGTGCTATTTTTAAAACCTACTATGTATTTTTAAACAGGAATACATAATAAGGAAATTCAAAACTTCAATTTAATCACAAATCATTATTATCACTTCAATAATACACAGTTCCAGCTCGCATCTACGATTCTAAATAATTTGTCTTTATTTATCATCACATTTCTATGCCACAATACAAACTATTGTGTTCAGTGAATATAAGATACTCTATTAAATAAAAATAAATGCAGCCGTATCAACCGAAAACATATTAGGGACTTACGCCAGTTTTTTTTGTGTTGCAATTTTAAAAGCAAGAAGCTACCGACTTTCCGATGTTATTATTGAGGATGCTTTTGTCAATGCCCCTATAGTGTACACCGGGCCCATTTGCCAAGGTTCGGCTCATCCACTCTATTGTACTGCCGTACTTATCGGGATTATCCTCAAATAATTACCTGTTTTGAGAAACTGTAATTACGGGCTAAAAAAAAACAACTTTAAAATCTCAATGTCCGACAAACAAACAATAGAGTGAGAAGTTCATAGCTACTGCTGATTGCGATTCTTCTTCTGACGTAAAAGTAGTTGTTTTTTGTGATTAAGATATTATTCTAATAAATCCATGCTAATACTGTGAAGGCGAAAGCAACTGTGTATATTTCACCACTATTACGGAATTAATAAAATTTGTTAGTAAAGTAAAAAAAGTCCACGGATAGGGCCGTGCGCAAAGTAAAGTACCTACTCGTAAAATTAAATTAAAAATGTTCCCTTAAACATTAAAAGCAAGAAAGTCTACAAGCCTTATAGTAATTAATGTGTAAGTACATGCAAGGAGTAGGTAGTAGAACCATAAAACTTTCTTAAAAAGTTTGTTATCTTTATTAATTATTTTTTTTATCTCATCGGTGCTATTGATCTTTTGTTTGATGGTAGTATATCTAAAACTAAATTTGCACAAATTTCTCACGCAATAAAACATTGGGCAATAAGCAAGTGTTTAAAAGAATTAAGTGCTAACCACTTTACAGTACTTGCGTTAAAAGCCGTTTAGTTTAGTTTGACAAGTAGCACTAGAACAATGTGAATAATGAACAAAAATTATAAGTGGTACTCAGCTTTATGCCAAAAAGATGTCAGTTTGGTCGCGGGGACAATGGTTTATTATTTTCATACATTTGTTGCGATTATATTCCTTTTCTTTTTCTTTACACTGTATAAAAATCTTGAGGACTCTTAAAAAAACCGCGGACCATAGCATAGCCACTCGAAGGTTAAATTCGCATGAAGCTGTGTGAAAGAAAATATTTTAAGGACTTATAATTTTTCATTATGATTGATTTTTAATAGCTTTGTCAGTTTGCATTCAAATTTTTATATTTTAAATCATGTGCGTCGTGAAATTTATCACAAATATATTTTTATTTTGTTGCAGATGATGATAGTATAGCTATATCAAGATGGAAATGCAGTCTATGCCAGCATCCTCAAGTACGTATACATATGTAACAAATTAAGCACTCCGAGCCTATATCACTTCCTATTTATGTGAAATGATAAATGACGTTTAAATATGTGTAGGTACAAAGTATGTCTGATGTAACGAGATGACGTGTCATAGTTAATTATGATCAGGTATTCCCACGAGTAGTGAACGCATCTGCCTCCGCTCTCGCCCCAAACCAGCCCTCTTCAAATTAGCAGGATAAAAATTATATTGCATTATATAGTAATGGTCCTAAAAGTCGCCGCAGATTTAACTTATATGTAGTGTTTAATTTTTTAACATGGTTAGTTAATAAGATCTTATTTTCAAGGCCTTTAAAAGTGATAATTAATTAAGTATTTTCCGGTGTCCTGTCTATTATAAAAATATCGGTTGAGTCTGATGACGAGTTCCATTACATTAAAATAACAGATAGTAAAAGTTTCTAACACTTCAGTTTGTTGAAAATGTGAAATTGAAAATTTTAGGTGAATTAAGTTTTCGTTTTGAATTTCCACATTATTTTGAATCTGTATTAAAATTATCACATGTGTTTTGATTTTATTAATTACAACAATTAACTTTCGAGTACATGTGAATACCTGAGATATTATAATTTGATGATTTGTTTTCTCTATTGTCGTGGGAAACGATGTATGAGAGTTTTTCAACACATTTAAAATAGTTTCTGTTCCCTATCAATGGCAATTAATTATTGATGCTCGTTTTCGATTTAACCCCGTGTCGGTGTCACGCGATGCTGCCAACACAGGTGACCGTTCACAGGGAACTTGATCGGGGGATGATAGCGCTCATTAAACAGGGATGACTAAATACCCAACATTTTCACAATGTAGAAAATAAGTAAAATAATAGATGTTTTTTGCTGTTTAAAATTGACCTACTATAAATGAAATAAAAATTAAAAAATATCATCCTTTACCTATTTATAATGCGATACGCGTTTATTGTTATCTGTCGGCTATCATCAGGCTTTTATTGAAATATGCTAAGTTGTTCTCAAGCTTCACATCTCCACTTTAGCTTTTACAGGCATTGTCTAAGGCGGGGAATTTCGTAAATCTTTTTTTTATATCATCTTATATTCGACACCGCGTTTCCTGCCTCGCAAGTGTACGCATTCATGTGCACCGCTTTATTTGGAATGTCTTATTGAATGGAAGTGCCTTTGTGCCTTTTCGACTATGGTCGTGTTTGGAGGTGTATTAATATGGCCATATTATCTGCTCTTGCTAAAAGGTCTGTTAAGCCGTGGGACCGTATTGGAATAAATAACAAAGCAGATTTCGGCGATTTTTTACGTTTAAATTTTTGCAGTTACGAATTAAAAAATGAAATAAAAAACTTTGTTTCAAAAATCGCCTCAGAAGAACTTCTAGACATTTAAAATTTTCAGTGTTATAAATTAGATCGACTTTTAACTAAAAATGTGGGTTAAGTTGTTATTTTTATAAAATATATATTATGGCCACCATTACCATTGTAAAAGCAGAAGTTAAGGTAATAAATAACGTGCAAAATTATCGGGTGGAGTTACTGGAAGGGCGGAGACTATGGCACCCTATCTATACTCTTCGTATGGTCTCTTTAATAAATATGACACTATTGTTGTTGATAAGTATAATACTTTTATGACCGTTATAAAAATAAGTCCTTGTACCTTGGATATTTTTAAATGTACAATAAAATTATGTGCAACAAATTTTAATCGATTCCAAAAGTTTAATGTTTATGTGGTTTTCATTAGTCGACTATATACTTTTGTAAGTATTTAAAATGAAAGGAAAGGAGACCTCTAGAAGTTGACACATTTTTATTGTCAAAAATAAATAACTACGAGGCTATTTAGGAAGATAAGAATTTCCTTTAAATAAAATGTATAGTATAGTAAAAATTTTACAGTTTTCATGTTTTTTACCAGGTCGTATTCTATATGATGTCCCTTGCGCCGTATGTCGAGATCATTCTTCGGGAAAACATTACGGAGTGTTTGCATGCGACGGATGTGCTGGTTTTTTCAAGAGATCTGTACGACGAGATCGTAGATATGCTTGTAAAGCTAGAAACTCCGGAGCTTGCTTGGTCGACAAGGCCCATAGAAATCAATGTCGTGCTTGTAGATTAGCCAAATGTCTCGATGTCGGTATGAATAAAGATGGTGAGTTGGAGTACTTCAAACATTTTTTTTACTTTTGGCCACGGATTATGTGGCAATATTTTTAAAATCAAACCCAATTTTTAGCTGTTCAACATGAGAGAGGACCAAGAAATTCAACGATACGACGGCAAATGGCTTTATTTTTAAAAGATCCAGCAATACCATCTTCTGAAATCTCTTTAATGCCTCCAGTTTTGGATTTGGCTATACCAAAGCACTCTATGCTGCCCCCACCACCACCTCTATCTTTGTTTCATACTCCTTATCAACCTTACAGCAGATTTAATTTATTAGCGTCTCCATTACCGTCCTGTCCACTGAAAGCTCCATCGCCGCCGCCACCTATGACATCAAATTTAATAAGCCCCACTGAACCAGAAGCAATTTGTGAAGCAGCAGCCCGATTATTATTTATGAACGTTAAGTGGGCCAAAAATGTTCCAGCCTTCGCCTCATTGTCTTTGCAAGATCGATTAATATTATTAGAAGAATCATGGCGAGACCTGTTTGTAATTGGGTCGGCACAATTTTTATATCCCTTGGACTTAAAGATTCTCTTAAGCACAAAACAAACAAAAGTAGAATCTAAACATATCGCTGATTTCGAAAAAGCTCTCATTGACTTAACAAAGATGCATCCAGATAGTAATGAGTATGCATGTCTTCGAGCAATTGTTTTATTTAAAACAAACTTTAGTGCTGCCCATACGAATGGTTTGCCTCAATCCCATATTGAAATTAAGAAACTTAAAGATCTACCTGCAGTGGCTAGTTTGCAAGATCATTCTCAAGCTGTTTTAAACGAGGTAATCCTTTTAATACATAAAATATATAGGCTTAACTTTTCATTGTTTCCATTTTTGATAATTAAGATTCTTTTAAATTCTTGTTTTTAATAAACTTAATATTTTCAGTACATTACCAGGTTATATCCAGGAGATACAACACGTTCGAATCAATTACTTCAAAGTTTATCCGCAGTCCGAAATGTTTCAAGTACTACAATAGTGGAACTATTTTTCCGAGCTACCATAGGAGATATTCCGATTGAAAGAATAATAAGTGATATGTACAGAAGCGGAAAAGATACTGTTTAAAAGCTATTAAAGATTGCATAAGCAATAACATAATGAAAAAAGTAAAATATATACGCATTTGACGCACTTTTTTCTGAATAAGTATATTTACAAGTTTTAGCAGTACATCTTATTACGTTATGCGATTATAATACATTAAATATTTATTATACTTCTAGTCATTTTTCGGTACTGCAAAATCTTTATTATCATTAATTTAAATTACCGGCAATAAATCAAATAAATACCTTTCAGTTAATACAGGTTTCACGTTACGATAACAGTTTCAGTTCATTAAGAAAACAGTTAATTTTACTCTTTCGTCCTAGAAGGACATGAAAAAATGTGCACACGAAATTAAATTAATAGCTAGTGGGTAACTTGTGATTCTGTACCCTTATCAGAAGATCGCATCGTCAATCTGTATAAGACGAGTTTCTGAATATCAGTAAGGATTTATTACCATGTAACTCTCAACCGTCAGACGATTCGAACTTGTTTAAGAATTATGTGGTTAGAATTAAGAAAATTTATTGCATACATTTTAATATTCACATTTGTAATAGGTATGTAGTTATTAATATGAAATTTTCTGTTGATTACATTGTCGAAACTTAAGTAACACTAAATGAATACCCACCGAGACTATCTTTAAGTAGGATTAACGAGAGATTTACAAAATATTTTTTTTTAAGGAAGTTATAATTTAGAAAAACTTTTGAGGTTTCTATTATTTGTATGAATAACTATAAAACAAATTACTAAGCGACTTTCATTTACAATGACAAATGTTATGAAGTAATATAATATCTGCCGGCAGTATACAAAATATATTTAAAAAAGTACTTACGAGACTATGTATCACAAGTGCAGAGATTCGGACATAGGCCTTGTCATTTTGTACATTATATATAAGTATACTATTTTGTGGGTATTGCATATTCAAGGAATGTAATAATTGAAACAATTAAAGTGCCGTATGCTAAATATAGACAATACATATATTAGTGTAAGTAACTTAAGGAATAACTCAAATGTTTCTTCATTTGCATTACTAACATATCTATAGAGAATAATAGATATTATGGTGTAAATTTTATGTAAATAAATTATACTAATAAATTAATTAATTATTAAATTTTACCTTTTATAGCTTTTTCCTACCTTTTCCTACCTTTTTTCAATATATTTGCAAGCTGTCGGATATGAGTTAAGAAGTAGAAAAAATAATCAATATCCTTCAATATTAAACATACTTAATGATTAGGTAAAATACGGAAGTAAATTTCTGATTTCATGTTTTTAGCTTCAGAAGTTTTAGTTAAAACATTATATGTTCATAATAATTTCCCAAAAACTGCGAAACCTGTATCTCATAGATACGTTTTAAAAATAAAATTTACAATATAATGCAGGAAAAATAAAAATAGCAGAAGATCAATTTTACATACGTTATTTCAACTTTTTAGTGACATCACATTTACAATAATGAAGTTATTATCACTGAATATAAAATTTTATTAAGTAATAAGTATATAGTTCAGAGACAATGCAACTCCATCTTTTGAATATATTAATATTAAAAAAGAAAGAGATGAATTATAGAACATCCCATTATGTCGGTATATACCTACCCTCCGGCGATAACATCCTCAAACAAAAATATAACGGACGTCAGTTAGTCAGTCATGACATGTGCGCTCTTCGTTTGTGTTGTGTCTAAATCCCCGATTAATCTCCAACTTTATGGGCTTTTGTTCAGCCCTATTCATTTTTTACATCGTTCCGAATTAATAAGAATAAATCACGACCGATTTCATATAAACAACCTTATTAAAGCTTCATAGTGTTTATTTTTGAATAAAATTATAACAATCATTTGCTTTTGCAATTTTTACTTTAATTTCATGGACATAAGAATCACTCTTGCATCGGGTAACAATAAATTTTGCTAGCATCAACTTAGTCTCTCGGTCACATCAGTCAATCCGCGTATTGTCATTTTGACAAAATAGTAATACCATCTCTTCAGATTTATTGGTTAGAACCCGATGAAAGTTACCATAGGTCGATAAAGAAATTTTGCGTCCTTGTCACATTTTGTTGAAAGAGTGAGATGTGAGACATTGATAGCATAATAAAAGACCTACTTACAGCAAAAAGGAGCCATAACATAGTTTTTCTATAAAAACCGGTAGTGTGATTTACTGATTACCAATCGAACTGGGCGTTTATATATAATTATTAAAGTTATGTGAATATTCATATTTACAAAATTATTATTAAATTTTGTCTTGTGTATGTATTCATAACATCTTTAATGTCTCGAACTATTAAGGAACAAATAGTGTAAGTTTACGACAATGACAGGTATAGAAAATATATCGGGGAACTATTAATTTTGAGTCTCAAGACTGTTCCACTGTCTATCGCTATCAAAATTAGTTTTAAAATTTTATATTTTAAAATTAATTTAAACGTCACTAACTGTAAATATTAACTGAGTGAAGAATATAGCTGCTGACAAGTTGCGTCAAGTAAGCAGTTCAATATAAAGCGGATAATTAAAACTAAAATCATACGATTTGAAAATCATTCTGAAATGCATCTGTATTTTTATTTATAATGGTATTTTAGGAAATAAATATAAATTACTAAATTTGTTGAACAGTTTGAAATGCCTAGGTGATTAGAAGGATTTATTTTCCTTTCTAATTTCTAGATTTGCTTGTCAGCATTATATGTCAACTCAGATATAAAATATATATATAGGTAAAATATTTAATATATTTTCATTAACAGTTTACCTCTTTTTTTACCTTAACTTTTTAACTACTTACAAAATTTATGTAAACTGTAAAACACCGCCATCTTTTGCTATAGTTCTGAACTTTTTGATAAGTGACTGTTGAAGTTGGTTTATATTTATGATAATATCATAATTGAAAAAGATACTTATGTTGGACCAAAACTATATCCAACTATTCAGTAAAATGTAAATATCTAGTACAGAAACTTTAAATTTTAGTTAAAATTGTATGTTATTTTTTAATATAAAATTTATCAAGTTTTTTAATTATTGATATTTATTTAGATTTCTTTTTAATATATATTTAAAAGAAATCTAAATAATTAACTACCTTAAAAAAAGTTATAATTTTTTTCCCAGTAGCTCTGATTATCAATTTTCAATTTCTTGTTATAAATCTATAGACAATTATGTTAAGTTTTATGCAATAAACCTAGAACGTAGTACGTCAGAGGCGGAAAATTAGTGCAGGCCGCAGTGCTGTATATTTCTAAGTGTGGGTTTGCGTACTTTATTTACGATATCCAAACACATTCAAAGAGAACACTCACACTACACCACAGTACTGAGTAGAAGCTAGTAGATAGCTGTCAAAAATCTTTTTGAATGCAAGACGAGTGCAAATTCGTAAAAATGAATTTGGCTATAAAAAATATTTAAATCTAAGTAATGTATGCTTATAGTTTGAATGAAACTATTTTCTCTTGTCGGATAACAAGTAGTACTTACGCTGACAATAGACACCATGGTGCAGTGTCATCCGCCGTTGGAAATAGAAGAATTACCAAAAGAAGACGAAGAAAGATTAGAAAAATTATTTTCTAAATTAGACAACGATGGAAATGGAAAGATCGATATCCACGATCTTTCCGTTGCGCTCAAGGAGTTGGCACCACATATAAATCGCAGTTACGCAGAGGTTAGAATTTAAAACATTTTTAACTTTATAAAAGTAACGGTGTTTTTGCTAACTTTCGTTTCAATGCGTCACCGCGTGTAAATGTCTGTTTTGTCAAAATAATAATTCTATAGTATGAGTTATATAAATAATAAAATAAAAATAATTTTTTGTCTGTAGCTCTAATTTTGTTTGAATATATACCTACTTATATAAACAAAGTCAAAATTCAAGAGAATTCGACTATCGCTTTTTTTGTCTAATCTTTCATCTATAAATTTATGATGTGTCTGCAATTATAGTATTACTTATATAAAATGTATGACCTAAATATAGATCACTGCATTTATTCTTAAAGTGTGTTACTTTGGTTTTAACAGTAAAAAATATAAATATATCCTGTATGGATATTTAGACAAGTACTTAAAATTAATGTCCAAACATTTACTTGCCTTCTAAATTTTACTTATTCTTAGAGGTGAAATCAATAAGCATAATTCAACATGTCAAATTTTTAAATACTTTAACTGATTTTTTTATCATTCAATATAAAATGTTTAGCTAACACAATTGGAGAGTAGTTATAAAAAATATTTTAGGGCTCCAAGCATTCTAGTTTTTAATAGAGATTTAAAATTAGCCTTTAATAATATTTTCATGAGAAATTTTAATTGTTGTGAATTTCCTCAAAACCACACCAAACTGTTTAAAACCTGGCTGATACCATTCAAAAATCTTACAGCACAAAAATTTAAAAGACATAAAATGGATTTCAAAGAACGAGCTTCCATAATATTTCTGAACTGAAATATTCAAATAGTGAAATTAAAATATAATTTAGTGATATTTCCATAAAATACATAGTCTTTGCTCTAATCTAATACATGTTCTTGATATAATGGGATGAAGTGTGTGAAGCATACTATTGCATATTGGCTAAGCTAGGCATTAAACATCATAATACTGTTAAAGAACATGTTGGGTTGAACCAAGATTTGTTTGAAGCTTAACAAACAAAATCCATGTCAATGTCACCAATGTCTTCACTTTAGAAGATTTAATATTTATCAAATATAAGAAAAAGTTGATAGCGTTATAAGTTTTTATGAAAATTTATTATATTTCAGTCCCATTATCAAATTAAAACCATAAAAAATTAATATAGGTATGGCTGTTTTAATGGTTAAAGTTATTTGGCAACAATTTTTGGCAACATTATTTCTGTTAACCTAATTTAATGTAGGTTAGTTTAAAATTTATTCACATAAATGATATTGTATGGCCGTGTCTTAAATGTTTGGCTTACACTGGGTTTTAAATGTTCCAGAAATTTTTGGCGAAGTCTGGCAAGGACGCTGGTGATGTAACACTTTCGGAGTTTATACATTACGTCAGGGAGCATGAAAAGAATCTCCGGTTACAGTTCTCTCATCTCGATAAAAATCAGGATGGTATGATTAGTTATACATAGTTTAACTTCTTAGATATGTAAAGATTTGTTGATTGCGTTGTTGAAATTTAACATGAAAACAATTTGGTATTAATAAAACAATAATTAGTTATACAATATATATGTATTACTGAATTTGTGTGTTCATTAAATTAGTGTTTTTTTTAATCTTAGGTAAAGTTGATTTGGAAGAACTTATCTCTGCATTCGCTGATCTTGGCATTGCCATTGGAAGGAATGAAGCAACTAATTTATTGAAAAGGTCAGTGTTAATTAAATTTATAACAGCTTGCATAATCTTTTTTATTTATTGAACATACATTTATATAATTGTAATTTTATCCTTTATTTCCACTGTTTATAAAACTTTAGAATGTTTTTTTTATTCATAGTAATTAAATATGTATAAGGATGTAAATATGTAAATTTCAGAAGAGCTGGAATGAGACATTATTGGTGGTAAGTCTGTGAGTTTTTTAGGGACTGGCAACCCTGTTGTATTAATAATTATTGACCATCTTGTCTGTGTTACAAATAACAAAAATCATATCATATTTTGTTGAATACATATCTCTATCACATTGTTATGTGGTACATATATTATTTGCATTGTTTATGACGGATATATTAATTGAGTGTCATTTAATGCAGTAAGTGTATGAACAATATTAAAATTTATTGTCCAGTGTATTAGTCAATCCAATGTTTGTTAACAGCGGAATAGTTTTATCATATTTTAACCTATTTATTCATAATAGGTTTAACATATACAAGCAGTGTGTATACTGTCAAAATTGTTTAACAGTTTGAAATTGCGAATCCATTCTAAATTTAAATTATATTTCATGTTTGGATTGTTATTTTTTTAACATTTTTTTATAGCTGCTACTTGCTTTGATGAAGCTGTATAAAAAGACCATAGCCTTCATCGCCTTTATAGAATTTCCGATGATAGTGTCAATTACAAGTGTCTATTTCGTTAATACAATTGCTTGACTCCAACGAGGTATTCGTGTTGACGTCATTCGAATTAAAATTGTCGAAGTCATTTTTAATCGATCGATACACTTAATGAGTTAAATTTAGAGTAAATTCATATATTATAATGGAAATCGTTCGTTGTATAAGTTATCGTGTCTGCCAAACATACTAGCTTTTTTATTTAGTTTTTTTCGTAATAGCACAGACGTAAAGCTATTGTTATTATGTAGCAATATCATTAATTGGGTAGGATCGGAATACATGTAATTGGAAAGGTTATCGATGATATTTAAAAGAAGCCAGTGTTATAATATCTGTATATATATATTCACAGGATGGATCAAGATGGCAGCCTGAATATAAGTTATGATGAGTGGCGTGACTACCTCCTACTGGCCCCAGCGACAGACATACACGCCCTTATACATTTCTGGAGACATTCTACTGTGAGTATTACTAACATCTACTCTAGTATTTCTTATTCATAAAAGAATAATATTTAAGTATGTACATGTATATAGGCATACGTAGACAGAAAAAAACAGAAATGGTTCGAGTTAAACTTTTATTATTGGCGATTTATTTATGTTACAATTAGTAATTAAATAATATCGTGTCATTTTATAATATTAAAATGAAATAGCGAATACGAATTGTTATGTTGTAGACTATAAAAAAGGAGATGCGTGAATTTTATTTATATCAAATTAAGTATTTGCTTTATGATAATAATGTTCTTTTTTAATATTTTTTGCAAATTTCGGTATATCATAAAGTTTAGATGTATTCGCTTATTATTCAGTGTATTATAAACATTATGATCGTTTAGTCCCATCCCATTGTGTTTTCTTTAAAATTCAACCTGAGTTTCTGATGTAGATCTGAAGAGCCCTGAATATAATTATCACAAAAGTTTTGAAGTTGAAGAAGATGGAATATAACATAATTTATAAAAGCTGAATGGAGGAATATCATAATATCATTAGTGAAAACGAATTATTTCCTTTAAAATATTACTTTATATAATAAAGTGATTTATATTACTAAATAGTTTACTCAGAATTATATAATTCGGGACTATGTTTTCCATTTAGAATTTAAATCTATGTATTGCTTAAGTCAAAAAAATCTGTTACCTGTTTCTTTTTTTTTATTTATGACAAAGATCAAGATCTCTAGAAAGATCGAAAGTTTTATATAAAACAATTGAGTTGTTTTAACAATGATAATCGATGTAAAATGTAGGAATAATGAAACTAACTCTAATGCTACAGCACGGTTCTATCTGTTTTTAGTTTGCTCTGAAATATTTGGAAACGTTAATATATATCTTTATTTTTCACGATACATTCACATCGAAATTGTCAACAGTATTATTCAACATAATATATGATTTTTTAAGACTCCTGATAGCACATCATCAATCATTTATTAGACGACTTTATCGATACGATACTCTTTAAACGCATAATATGAAATATTTCATACAATTCATACAAATGATTCATAATTCATTTCGAACCAGTTACGGTTTTACTTCTAAGCAGATTGTAGTATTAAAGTCGATAGTAGTTTATTCGTTATCTGTTTACATACAAGATACATTTATAACATGTCTTGTTATTACACAGTTTAGTCTTATAATTATATAACCAGGCAATTAAACTTATCCAACTATTAAATATAATGTTCTTGGTTGTACTACGATTAATGTTACGTAAAAATTATGCAATCAGAATGCAAAATCGTTTGTATATATCATGGATCTGAAACATTTACAATCATAATTGTACTGTAAAATTATGATTTCTTTATACTATAATATCATTGTTCATATAAACACGTAAAGCCCTTGATGCTATTTACTCAGCGAAATCTGTTTTCTATTTCACAATATTCGTATTGTAGTTTTTTTTTTGGATTTGTAACATGTGTTATGTAACTCAAAAGCCAAACAAAGTTAACCCAGACCTTAGATGCGGATTCGGCAAATCATAATAAAAATATGTTTATAGATATGACCATAGGTCAAGTGTCATTGAGTTCAAACATATGACCGGACTAAATGTGCGTCTTGTAGCCCCGGCCTAGCTGAGGTATTCGATAATTGGTTGAATCTTGAACTGCTGTAGAGGACGCGCTGTGGGCGGGTCTACTACGCAGTTTACAGCCACGTCATACAACTACTACTGACGAGTTGCCACTGGATATTGGATAATGTATTGCGTAAATCGCATCTAGATGCTAGACATATTATACATTGCTGTTAATTTTGACATTTATTTTTTTTTCACGCTATGGAAATTTCATTTACGATTTGGTTAATTTATTTTCACTGACAATAACTGTCAACTTTGTTTTTTTTTTATCTATATTTTATCTAAAGGTTTTTTATATGATAACAAATGGTAATAACCCAGTATATTTATTAGGTAGAATGTGTTACTATTGAAATTGACATTTCATTTAATGACTTATATTTAGAGGGTTCCAGCTTTTGTCTTGTCAATATATTAATGTATAACTTCTTAGCCTTAATTACACGTGTACTTGATAAGTACGTTATTAATAACTGCTCTCGCAATATATTAATATTAGTTGTTAGAAGATAATTTAAATTTAATAGTGACACAAAGAACACGTACTTTCTCTAAAACTGATTATTAATAAACGGAATTTTATGTTAACTATAAATTATTATTGTACTAAAAAACATTTCCATAACGTATGTCTGGTGTTTTCTAAAGCTGCCTCTTAATATTAGATCGCATTATCTATCCCATAAATACAGTGTAATACTAGCTTTATTTTTGCACTGCTTCGGTGGAAGTTAGATGTAATTTTAATATATGAACGTAGTGCATTCAAACTATCTTCTCGATAGGATAAGGGGCGATAATGGGAGACTAAGGTACGGTGCTTCAAGCTCGCCCGTTGAACTGATGTTTACTATGGAAAATTTTATTGTTACGTCTCGTATCTCAGGAGTTTTTCCATTCACACAGTTGTCATACCCTCTCTATTTCACTTATTTCGTTGTTTTATTACGATTAAGGGTAAAATTTGCTTCATTCTGTAATACTAGGTCCTTTTTTCTAAAGATAATAAACAATTTTTTTAATAAGTGTTCATATAATTTGACTTTTTAAAATTCTACAAGGATAGTAAATGAAATAAAATAGATAATTTTGTCTGCTCTTCGCTTGAAATACGTATTAATTTAGATTAAAACATATAATTTTGAATGCTGTTTAACTAAACTAACTGAATTAATGTTTAAAAGTGTAAACAACTTTTATTGAAGATGGATGATACTTACATGGGTATCCTGAAAACTGAACAGTTTTAATTTAATATTTATAGTTTATACACACTTCGCTTAATTAAATTTATATGTTATTTATTCAAAACTGTTCTAGAAGTCTTAGTGTTAAGAAATTTTTAAACATCAACTGAAAACGTTCCTCTTTAAGAGGGGACTAGCTAAAATAATTGAATCAGACATTCTCATACTGTTCAATGTATTCCCTACTTCATACTCACATTTCTATATAAAAAGTTTTCTAAGGATTGCTCTGTTAAAATTTCTTCTTTAACCTTAATATTTTCAACCGTTTTACCTGCTCGATAACGGAAATAACGCTGATGATAAGGAACTTAGAAGGTCCATGCTTCGTTTCCTGCAATGTATTATAAAACTACAAGGTCTTATATATATAAAAAAAGAATTAATAAGTATTAGTGTGTTATTATTATTATTACTATGTATATCCAAAAATAGTTCGAGTTGAGATTGCATTGTTTTATTAAATTAAAGTAATTCTGTCGTGGTATGTATGTACCTATGTATGTTCTAGAAAAATTATTTAATTTTGAAATCACGTTCTCATATATTTCGAAATAGTAATTTTACACTTTTATTCAGGTATTTTGTATGAAATTTTTGTTTTATTTGTATATTATTTATAAATTTTAAAGCTATAAGAATAATTAATATAATTGAGACATAAATCAAAATTGCCTTTTAAAGGATTGCTTTGCTTATACATTGAATTTGATGGAGTCATAGGAAAGCACTAGTTTTATTCACCAATAATTTTTGTATCATACCTTGTATTTCTTTATACAATGTAAGTTATCTGTATTTCTTTTATTGAGTTGTAATATTTTTTCTCAGCCAAAAATTAACGAGGGACTTGTTGTCGCAGGCACTCATAAATATTATTTCTATAAATAATGTTCGAGGATTAAATATTAAGCAATTTATTCACATTATCTTCTGCCTCTATATATGGTTGGACTTTAATCATTCAATGAAGTAATGCCATTAGTCATCACTTCTGCTAATGATTACGGATTTTACGTTTATGTTCTGTGATAAAAACATATTTATTTGATAATATCTTGTAGCATTCTACTTAATGATATTCTCAAGCCAGGATATGTTGCGGAATATTAAAAAAACAGTAGCATTACAATCAAGGTACTTGGAAAAAACTTGGAACAGTGTCTAGTTACTTCGAGTCTTATCGAAATTTGTAGTTAAAATGCTTTAACATTACTGGATACTCACACATTTTGAATAACATACATACATTTAAAAATTCGAGTCCTACTTTCACTATGTTAATTAATGTATAAAACACGCGTTGCAATAACTTTCATTGGTAACTTAGATTGAGAAACTTTGTAGTAAGTATTTAAGAAATTTATTAAAATCCCAGCCAAGCGAACCAGCCTTTATCGAATCCCTTCTTTATTCGTCGAACGACATATTTCACTGTACAACATTAATGATAAGCGACGAAATATTTTAGTATAGTTGATTAGTGGGGGCATGGCAGTCCGGTGGTTACTGTACCGAAGCGGTTCCTCGTGTGTCGTACGTTCGACACGCGGACTTAGTCATCATTGTGAGAATGCTCTTCAACTAGACAATACGCATTCTAGTATGTGCTGTGCCAATACGTTAGTTTGAAGTATCACTCTTGATCTGATAGTAAAGTTCCAAAGAAATATATCTGTGATTTATTTTTAATAGTTAAAATATTTTTATACAATTTAATTTATAATAAATAAATAAAATGTCTCTGGAGTTGGAAGAAGTTACGGGACAGACGGGCGATGTGTTCGAGGATTTCCTCATCGTTTTTCGTCGTTGTTTGGCAAAGGTAAATGCATTCTAATTCTGAATGAACTTAGAACGTCTTTAAAATTTACGGCTGGCAGTCACAACATAGCTCTAGACGTTGTCGGTTCTATAGTTTTCATGCCCTATTGACCATGAATGAACATAGTGATATTCTTGAATGGATCCTAAAGGTAAATTAATTATAGTAAAACTTTTTTACCAACGCCTCTTCTACAGTGTTGCTGAATATATTGGAACGATTTCAAGATGTATAGAAGTATTTTTATACTTATCCTATATTCCTTACGACGGCTAGTGAATGGCGTAGGTTGGGTTTTAAATAATTATTTTAGATCCGTCGTCATGGAAACAGCTGTTCTATATATCATATAGGTATGTAACCAAGGTTTCACGTTTAGAATACGTAATCACGGAACACGAGACATGAGTACATATTGTAACATCTTGAAACTTCGCAGACGATGAACGTCGTTATATTTTAATTTGATATTGTCTTCGAGTGGATAACCCAGTGATAATGGTCTTGTTAAATATATGGAATATTCTAGATCATGTCTTATCTTTTATTTATACAATAGTCAATACTCATGAACGTTAATTTGACCTCGACCTTATGAGAGATTTTATCGTTAAGACCATACTTATTTACTTTCACGATTCATCCTCTCTGTCTAGTTTAAACTGACACACATATTGCTCATTATATTAGTTGTTAAATTTCTTCCAACAAATAATTTGCTATGCGAACTTTCGTTTCGAGTGTCATTGCCACTTTCATATCATATTCATGACATTAACCTCGATCTGCGGTCGAAGAAATTATGTTTTTTTTTAATTGAATTAATATGAAATTTAAGTTAAACCAAATATACTTACAACATACTTAATAGCTATGCGATTTGAAAATTTGGAAAAGCTGATTGAAAGCAATAAAAATTTATGATTAACCATTACTTTAATAACATAACTAAAAAGCAAATAAAATTTATTAAGTATTTTTTATTTGATTGAATGTTCAAACTGCAGTTTCAAATGGTATTTTTAAAAGCAGGGAATTTATAATTTAATGTACGCTTAGCGAATTCAAAGGTCACGCGTTTGCTTAGCAACACGGCAAGTCCATTTGACATTTATACTGGAACAGAAAAGTTGATTCATTAAATGGTTTTTGTATATCTTTAACTAAAAGTCACTAGCTTGACAGCCGACAGATGAGCTGTACATATTCTGTACTGTGTGATATCAAATATGCAGACGTTCAACGATAATATAGGTTACCATTTATCTGTCAGAAATGACGTCACAACATTTAATGAGAACAAGTTTCCTTAACATTGAAATGATCACTGGCTCCAGCGATGATTTAGTACAAATTAATTTGTGTAGTTTTATATATATGAAAATATTTAATCTTGTTACATGTTTAATTTTATTGATTAAATCAATTGCCTTTAATTGATTTAATAAATCAGGACGTGTATATTGCTAAATGAAAGACATAGTTTCAATCACTACCGACTGATTAGTTTGTGTGATTTGGTTTATAATTTATACATGTATACTTTGATTCAAGATTTACAAGAGCTTCGGAAACAATGTCAGGAAACCTTTCAATAGTAACAGATCAGAATTGAAGATAAAGCCTATATTATTTGACACAGAACGTCCTAATGTGATTTTTTAAAATAAAACCATTAATTCAAACCAATATAGAATGACCTGTATGACGAAGTAAACTTTGATTTGCGAGCGAAGGTCTGCGATATGTAGGTACCTACAGATTATGTTTATTAAACATTTTTCATTTTATTACATATCATATAGTTTATATTTCACTATATTCTTTAATTTTGCTTATTATTTTGTTATATTATGTGATTTGATTCATAATTCAGTACTTTGACTTGTCAACGTGTACTCATGTGTCGTCACCGCGTGCGCAATCTTTGAACTCCTTGCGTCATTACAATGAAACTCAATACGGGAAAGTCCTAGCGTTAGGTTTTATATGTAAAAATGATAAAAATGAATTTTAAATATTAACACACATACTATCATAAACTTGCCTCATAAAATTCAATGTGGTCAAAAATATAGCGTTCGAAAAGCAAATAACATATCTCGATAGATACCCTATATAATAATAAGGCAAATCTGCAATATATCAATAAACGCCAATACACTACCAGGAGACGTACAAAATGTGTGCAAATTTAATATTACTTTTTTTGAGAGTCATAAAATAGTATATTTTGTATAATACATACATATATATAGCATTTTTTTAAATCACAGATAAGATAACGAACGTTGAATCTTCCCGTTCACTTTTTGGTCGTCGTGCTCACATTTTTTTACTAAACATAACAAACGCCCAAGGACGCTGACGCTGATGTGTTGTACAGACGTATTTTACGTACTGATAATGTATGACAATTATGGATAAGATACAATCGTCTGTTATATTATTAGAGGTAAATTTGATCAATGTTCATGATATAACGTCAGAAAACTAGATTTAGGTTAAACACATTAAACTCTAGTCACATGTATTGTGTAAAAATCATATTTTATTACACCTTATGCAAAATGTATTTTAAAAATATCTAGCCTTGAGACAGATTTTATAATACATACCTTCATTACGTGCGTATACTACTTTTTTTTAAATTATTCACGGACTTATTATTATATTAATTTTGTCTATATTTTTTTATCATTTTGTTTTACGGAGATCGCAATGACGAAATTCAGTGTTTGAATATGTTCGTAGGTTTTTAAAGACTTCTCTGTTGTGACGTCACAAACCAAACTATGATCCCGAATCTATTTTTACATCACAGGAACTGCTTAAAAATACACCTTGAGCTCTAGCGAGCATTACAGTTAGCTACGGGCTCATTGAGATTCATTACATTTTAAACGCTTCATGTTAAATAATATCGATGTTAGAATAATGTTCTATATAATAATAAAAAAGTAAATAGTATTCATTGGATTATATTATTTTAATGTGTAATTTTATGAGAATAAATTGCACTAACAAGACATCAAATGTTGCTCATGATATGTTTACCGATAGCATGTTTATTGTTTCACTTGTTGCCTTTCAATATTTTTTTTGAATATTTATCTACGTGTACGTTTACAAGGGCAGTGTAGACGAAAACCGCTGTTATTTTATCATATGAACATTTCCCTTTCATATTTTATATTAAAAAAGTATACAGTAATTCATTTATTGATTGTTATAATTCAATGAGAGCTGATATAAGTATACATACGATAGTAACTAGTTATATATATATATCTCCCAGCCGTTTTCGGCTACAGTGACTTAGCTTTGTTTTTGTTTTGGTTTTGTTTAGTTCCAATGATCCGATAAAACAAAGCCAAGTCAAGTACGCAGGATATATTTAGGTGCATAAGTGGACGCGCGACACACAGATGCACCCTCTCGTCTACCTCCCCTTGGTCCAATGGAGCGGATAC